>JAWWNJ010000167.1:0-510828 GCA_037176885.1 Favolaschia claudopus | reverse complement strand
CACGGGCACTCCACTTAGTTCGACGATCTTGACACCTTTTTAGCTACCACATTTGTCAAATTTATTCTTTCACGCACTCGATACCCTCCCTCGACCCATCTTTGTTTCATGCATTGACTACGTACAATCCAGAGCCACATTCCTCTTCTCCTTCTGCTAATACTCTACTATACTTCGTTTTTGCGCATTGATGCTGGGGAGCCTCTATTGGACGTGAAGACGAATATCGTCACAACATTCGGCTGCATATCGCTCAAATTGTTCAATCAAACTGAGTCAGCCGCCGGATTTCGTAGGAGCGTTCAAGTCGGGGTCGCAGGTTCAGCTGTTGGGCGGACATTTCGTCAGACGAAGCACGAGAACGTTGAGGCGGAGGTGAGGAAGGCTGTGGGTGACGGGCGGTGGAAGCGGGCTGTTGGGTTTTGGAAGGAAGGTAGACGGTCGATGTAGGCGAAAGCGGCGATTGATTGAAGGTCAGCATTCATCAATGATTTTTCGCGTTCTCTGTTAGTGACCTCGAAACACAGGAACGAACCCAATATTACTGGAGATTCACCACGGGAGACGAGGGAGCTTTTGATGCGTCGGAGGGGTATCTTTCAGAAGGCTTTGCACAAGTTCAAAGTGCACTATGTCCGCGAGGCTCGAATTTTTGTTGGCTTCGTCAAAGCTCTGTCAATCAACGTCGCTTTCCATGCCGGGGATTGGTACGGCACACAAATGTTCGTTGGCGGGTTCGGAGACCACGAAGACGACACGATCCGCGTCGATCGCATTGTTCCAGAGTCTGCCTCGATGGACAGTGTGCCCTTCTGTAGTAGTCAATGTCGAGACAACGGACAATGGTACGCAGTTCTCAAAGCAACGCAAAGGTCAAGAAATACATTGGCCATAGATAAAGTATACATGATATTGAACTAGAACGTCCAGAATTTAACGATGCAATGTGTGACTGCAAAAAAAAATGGGTAAGGTGAGGACACGAATAAAGCAACACAAAACGACTAACCGCTCAAGGAAGGAGTGTCGCAAAATCAATGTGAATTACAAATAACTCAGAGTGAAATCTGAGATTCAAGTTTAGAACCGCTGGAGCTGCCCGTAGTGGAAAGCTACCAAAAATATTGGCCAGATTGCGGGCGCCGCGAGGTAATGGTCTGTGACAATGTGTGACCTTGGCCGAACGTGATACACTGGCAAGATACTTCAAGGTCGACGGAGCGGAAACAATCGCTTCGTTTCCCAGGTCAAAGTGTCTAGCCGTCTGTCTTCAACGTCCAAGTCTAAACTGGGATGTGTTGTGAACAGCAGTGGGTCAAATCCCCTGAGCAACCTGATATGATCTCGACCCTTGCTTCGTGAAGGGCGACATATGCACTGAATGGAGTCAATTTTCCGGTCGGTGGCTTTTCAAGATCGATTAAAACATCTTGAATTGTCTGCCCTTGGGACTTATAGTCCGTGAAGCTGTATGCACCGGTCATTGCGAGCTGCCGTCGATGAATCCGCGTGGTGACCCCCATAGGTTCAATAGAAAATCCCATCCTGATCGGCACGATGGGCAAAATGCCTTGCGGCAACCCCTCGAACGCAGGATAATTACTGTCGTCTGGCTTGAATAAAACCAAGACAGGTGGGTATTGAAGGATGATGCCACCAGTTTCACGCTCCAACTCCCAATCCGCTGGCTCCTCTCGAGGATCCAACTTGATATCCACCACTTCGCCTCTCGTGCCGTTGGCGAGGTCTGCCTCTGTCGCTATATTCATCATAACCATGGCACGCATTCCCACTGCCAACTCCACACGCTCCGCTAATTTAGCTGTCTGTTTGATAGGTAAACCAGCAACTATTATCTTTTGCAGCAAGTTCAGCGGTTGCTCCAGTCGCCCTACTGTATCCTCTGCCTGAGAAATATACAAGCGATGGCCAGTTTTGCGACAATGCTTCACAAGTGCAGAACTATTCCATCGCACGCGTACACCATGCCTGGGAGTTACCAACACCGCGCTCGCCCATGGTTCAGTAGAGAAGTCCGGCACTTGGCAACTTGGATGTGAGAGCAACAAAGAATTGAGCATGTGGATGTCTGCTTCTACACAAGAGCCAGTGCGCAGCCGCCGCAATAGTTGTGTCCACTCTCGATCCACAACTCTTATCTGCTCCGTCAACGTAACAACGGTTGTGAATTGCTGATACAGTGCTGCTCCGATTTCATTTTGTGTTCTTGAGTTTACTGGACAGTATAACGCGTTCGTGGGATCGCCAACGGGAGGGAATTGGTGGAAATCGCCGAAAAGAATCATGTTCATTCCGGAAAAAGGCAGTGTAGGTCTACCTTCTCCGTCGGATGCCCGCACTTCTCCTATGATTTGGGACAATTGCGCAAGCAACTTCTTCGTCAACATGGAGCACTCATCAATGTTGACATAGCGAGCAGGTAGGATATTCTTCTTCCTTTTGTTGACGGAATCCATGGAAGAAGTTTCGAACCAGTACGGTGAATCCGCCGCTTTGACTGGTATCGATGCCCACGAATGAACAGTCACTCCGCCAACCAAACTGGCTGCAACTCCCGTCGTTGCTGTCTTGGCTAACCACTGTGGCACTTGAAGGAAATCGAAGGTATCTGCGATGGCGTTTAGCAACACAGTTTTTCCTGTTCCACCTTCTCCGCGAACGATCATTAGCAATTGCTCTTGTTGCTCTCCTGCAATCGTTCGTCTCAAGTGGTGTTCTATGATATCATGGGCTCGTTGTTGCTCGTCATTGAGTTTGTCCAACGTCGCCTGCTGCTGTGGTGAGCGTTGGCGCACTTCCGGTGAGCTCGGCAAAGGAATGACGTCCTCCATATATACCTCCGCAGGACCAACAGCGACTGCCTCATCTCCTGTTGGACGGCTTAGGGTGTTACTTATAACGAGCGCGGCAGCCTTGGACAGACTCTTCAGTCTCTCGCCCCATTGCGAGTACTGCAGAGTTTCTTCCCAGCTGGCTATGCTTCTCGAGATACCGTCCACAGGCGAGACAAGGTCGGGATCGAATATTCCCAGCCCGTGCGCGACAGCCATTGCGCCTGCACCGTATATGAATTCGCGGAACGCGTAACGGTCATTCCTGGCTATATCTATGTCCGCTTCCGTCAAGGGCAAAGGCGCTGCATTGACTTCCTCAAGTTCCGCCTCCCGGCGCACTTGGTCATGAAGATCCATAGTTCCAGCCAGCACCTCTGGAGGAGTGTCTCTCGTTCTTTTGGCAGCTTGAGAGCATTCATGAAAGTAGTTGATGTTGTCAACGATACGACGCTGGCGCGCAGTTGCTGTGGCCATGAAGACATTGAAACTGGCGTCAAAAGTATTTCCTGCGTCACAAAGTTCTTGTAGCTGGCGCCATGGTTTCAAAGAGCAAGAATGTTGGCACAGTAGTATTCTCGATCGTCTTGGCGGGGAAACCATCGTCCAACGAAATGAGGCAAAACTTCCAATCCATCGCTGCGCACAATGCGACACCCTTTCCGTTTGGATTGAGGCAAGTACTTGACCCGCTGATTTGGAGGGCGTCCTCGCGGGCGGCGGCCCTCATTATGTCCTTCTTCTTCTTCCTCGTTGTCTTCCCTGATTGTGTCCTCGGGATTGCGACTGTCAGTGGTATCGAGTGCTTCGGAAGCATCGCCTCTACGCCGTTTGCGCTGTAATAACTTCCCGTCGTAAGTCTTGACGTGGAAATCCAAAAAACTCCAGTTCTCAAGCTCCTGTCCTCGCTCAGCGTATTCTTTGAGTTGATCCTTGACTGTAAACTCGTTGTTCTCCATCCTCAATCTCACTGATGCGTCCTGAAAGATGTTTAAAGTCAATACAGCCGTCAATAATTCCCAGTTAAACACGCACGTATGAAACCTCTTTGCCAGTTTCAGGAGTTGTTTGACCCAGCTGTTCAGCGGTACGTCCCAAAGCACTACGAAATCATAATTAAAGACTGCCTGACGCAAGAGTCGACCACAAACCTGCGGTGCTGCAACATTGGAAAGTGGCGTCGCAATGCTCCAGCTACCTCGTCCCAATAGATGGGAACAAATTTATGAGAGATAAATCTGTCGCCCCAGCCCATGAGGTAGCTCACGACCTCGGACCCGCTAAGTTCCTGTTCGCGACTCAAGGAATTAGCGCATTGTTGTATCATGCGCTTATTGAGATCGCGAGTGTCACCGCCTGTTACCTGCGTTCGGCGTTGAAAAGCCAAGCTCGTGGCTAACAGTGCTGACGCATTGGACCCTTGATTTTGTTTCTTCGCGATGTACAACGTGATATAGAAAGTGATATCTTTCGTGAACTGGCCGTTGGTCACAATTTTGATATCTTGGTTCGACCTCGTAACCTGCAGGAGCGGTGGGTTCCACGCATTCAACTTTCCATATACGCGCCGGGGACCCCACTCTCCTGACGGATGAATCCAGGCCTCTGCAGATACAGGCCACGGCGCTCGCCGCTTACATACGATTCGACCGTTTCCGCATTCGTTGGCAAGTGGTCGGTTTACATTCATGCGTTTGAACAGCTCGCGCAATCTCCGCTTCCGCGTGGCTGCGACGCGCAGCATAATCTGGGAGTCGAGGGTCTTGAGGACGTGAGTAGCCTACAGCTGATTGTTTGGGTAGCTGCAAGACGTCTTCGCCTGTTGTCCCGTCAATGTGTGCTCTAATGGTTCGATCCAGAAATGCCACGGTTTTCTTCCGAAACGCTTCCGATTGCAATGCCTCCGTCATGGCGGCCGCTGACGGTGCCCACTTCAGCCAAAACAATACGTGCAGATGCAGCGATCCTCGAGCTTGTGCTTCCACCGACCCAATATATCCATTAACAGTGCCGATAATGCCAGGTTGGCGTTCTGGAGGTGCGTGACTACTGGTTTTGATGCCAAACATCTCTTCGAATATCGCTCGGACCATAAGATGAAAGAACTGTGCTGCGGCAAAAGGATCCGCGACGATAGTTTTTAACCGATCTTCTCGATTCGGTCCTGCAGTTGCAATAAAGTGATCGAGATCGATGTTAACGCCTGAAAGTACTTGAGCGACAGGGGTCGTTGTCGTCAGGCAAACTGATTGTGGACCCAGACATTCGGAGGATTGAACCATAAATTCATCCCCCAATTTGAGCGCGCATGGAAATCCGCGACTCGTCCGTCCCCTGTACTTTCGCTCTGATGGATGTGAGCTGCTTTCGAAGGGTTTTGACGACCGGATTACTGATAGGGACCTTCCTATTTTCTTCTTGACTGGCTTTCACGAAGTCCGCTGGTGTCAGTTTCAAAAACGACACTTTGTTGGCGATGAACGACGAGCGCTTCATGTGGAACGCCGCGTATAAACATACATAACGTTTCTGCAGCACACTGAACACAAGGAAGACGAAGTGGAGGTCTTTCCGAAATCGCCTGTCAGAGTACTGCAGCAGCCATCGAACGTGGTTCTCATACGAGACATTCGTTTGGCGTTCAATCTCCAGTCCCCCTTGACCATATGGGAAGAGGACCGGAAAGGCACCTAGAAGGTGATTCGGATTGTCAGGTCCACCGTCGAAAACGGCGACCTTGTTCATCACGTCTGGCGTACTCGTTGATAAAATCACTACTGCGACGGATATGAAGTCCTGGTCCACGATATTCCTGGCCAAATTGGCAATCGCATGTGCAGTCAATTCAGTGTCTGGTACCGAATCGCCTCGCACGTCCAGAACACCATGAGCTTGCATAGGAATTACTACAGGTTCTGTGAATACAAATCGTCAGAATTGATGAATCTCGGTGAAGTGGAAACATGCCGTATTCCTCCCCGTCTTCTTCCAATTCCCTTTCATGACTCCCTGACTCCGAATTCACTGAAAAGGACTACTTTCAGACACATTGACTTTGCAGTTAAATTTAGGTTCATACCTGCATTATCGCGGTCAACAACACGGTCACCTCTTGCTCCTCCTCATCCCCGTCCATGGCAAGCGCTTCATCAGCTGCGTCCAGCGGAATGTACCCTTGTTGTTCTCGCTCCACGCCGTGTACGTCGTCGGAATACCGTACGTTCGAGATTATTTCTTCGGGAACTGCGTTTTCCGGCAACAGGCGCAATCGTTCCTGAGATATGCGTATATTGGCATATAAGGGGTTATTGCCTTTCAACCACATGAGCGCGTCAAACACTCTTTGCCGTCGGACTCGAAACATTTCAGGAAGGGCGCTCAATGGGATGTTCCGCTTTCCCGCAACAAATGTGATCCCATAGTGGCAGCCAAAATCTTTGGTGGCGCAGGTAGCTCGCCGGAAACCATGTCCGCAATTTGGTTGGTATGGAGGCGATACGATGAGACATTGCCTCTCAATCCCTTTGCCAGCTTCTCTGCGGGCCAGCCTCTGGCACCCGCAACCTTCGGATACAACTTGACCATGTAAACGGCTGGAAAATGCAGGGCCACGAGCAACCGCTCGGGGAGCGAAAGAACCGACAATTGAAATGGCACGTCGCCGATCCACATCCGGTTCGCCAAAGCCATTGGAGGTTGACGGTCCTTGTTCAGTTTTTCTTTGCACTTTAGGCAAATATAAGTTTGCTCCTTAGCCACTGCAGCCTCATGAAGGAGCATCCCGTCGACAAGCACGTGAGCTGGATGGACCACCTGTGGTCGCAGGTGATGCTGATTTGGTATATCTCGAATACTTGTTGGTTCCAACTCGGCAATGAACTTGAGACCAGCACATATCATGCAGATCTCCTGTCGCAGAGCGGCGTTTCCAGTCCTGTCAATCATTCTGGCAAGGAAAAGCGACGTAGATAAGAAGTAAAACGATGAACATTGGTACTCCAACAGCACAATCAGTTCAACTTCTCACCTCGCAATCGTTGATTCTATAACGTTTCTGACGGAGGCTCGAAGAAATCTCCATGTAATAGGTCTGATTCTTGTTCCAAGGAAGGAGATCTGTCCAGTCGAGGTCGTTTATTGGGTTGCGTCGGAACAGCGGGAGCCTTTCGCTTTGTTCCAGAACCAGCTAGTGCAGCCGCCTTGATAGACCTCTGAATGGCTTCATCGTGTCCACGCACACATGCAAAGAACCCTTTCCAAGTTCTCTTCCCTGCGCCACGGACAACAGCAAAATCTGATGCGATAGCGATGGCTTCTCTCAAGATAAAGGGCTTGAAAACTGACTCCAGAGATTCTTCCGCCATAGGAGCGGAGCCAGGGAACACCAGATGATTACATACAGTCTGTGACGCCGCACTGTACATTGCAATCACTTGTCAGACGAGATCAAAAGGAAAACGTGTACATAAGTGCACCTGCACCAATGGTACACAGACTATGCGCTTGCCAGGTAAAAGAGGCACAATCGCGGCGACCCATTCCCGTAAGACTCGTACGCACGGTGCCTAAGTCTTCTTCGCACTCCGCGCATAGTGTTGTGGGAGAGTGGCAATACAAAGCATCGGTGTTCGAAAAGGTCAACCAAGTATCAAATTACCTAAGCAACTGTCTGTTCTCACTCTTTATCGATCATTCCACTACATCGACGGATAAATCGCGTTCGCAGGAAACCCGCGTCTATTTCATTCAACATGAGTACGCCTGGTGCGTTCAACACAATTGTTTACCTCCCGAACTGTTGGATATCGTTTTCGACATCACCCTTCACTGTCGTCATTGGATCCACTTTAATCACTTGCGAGCTACATGCAAAGACGTCTGCAGAAATTGGCGGCGCAGAATCATAGGCTCCCCTCGTTATTGGGCAAGAATAGCCATATTTCGCTACACCCAAACACGAATTTCTGCAAGCAACTCTCCCGTACGCAGGCAACAATCTCCTACAACTCCATGTCGATGGCACAGAATATTTTACGCTCGAGATAGAGATGATTCCAGCAACCCTTCAAGTGTCGTGCATTGACACCTCCTCCTTTGCGGGGATGGTTTCATCCCTGTTGCGGCCGTATTTCCCTCGCGTCCAAAGCTTGGCAATTACTGCCAAGAAGTTCGAGGACTGGGATACATTGGCACGAGCGCTGGCATCGTTGCCGAACGACTCGTTGTGCAACTTCGATGTCGATGTAAAATATGGCAGTTTTTCGCCAATGCAGACTTTCGGTGCAAATGGGTGGAACGTCGTAAACCAAGTCAGGTCTACTCGGCTCTTCCCAATAGTCGGTGACGCTCCCTTCTTATCAGCATTTAAAGCACCTATCGCTTTACAACGTCCCCAACCTCCCACTTCCCCGCTTCCTTGACGTTCTGCGTTCTGCCGCACACCTGAGACACTTGGATTTAGACCAAGTCAACTTCACTGAAGAAGCACACGATATTCCCAGCGTGACTCTCGCGGAACTTATTCATCTCCGCTTCCAGGTGCTCAATGTACATGGAGCGGTGCATGCTGCAGAATCTGAGCTTGCCAGCTCTGGTCACCCTGGATCTTGACATCGTCGGAACCGAGCTTTTGAAGACGTAATACAATCTTGTTCGCCCTTTTTGCACCAAATCCGAGAGGTGCAGTTGACTGTCATCGACGCAGATGCAGCGAGCCTACTCTTTTTCTGGCTGCACCTGGAGCAATCCAAAGCGTCAATCTCAAGTTCTCCCCTCTCACTGTATGGGAAAGGTTATCGACCCTCGCAAGCTCACGTCCCCATGTCTGGCCCAATTTGGAGGCGATTTCGCTACTCTCGAAGAAACTCTGTGACTCAGGAGGAGAAAGAACGGGTGATAATGTTATTGCGAAACCTTTGATCGAACGCTCTTTCAATAATATGGAACAACACTTTCATTCTTGGAAGATGAAATCGCTAATAGATATCTTAATCAACTCTTAAAACAATGCAGCCCAAGCAACAAAAAAATAATGGAGGATGTTCTTGAGAATGGAAGAGATAGAATGGAAAGCAGCCAAATAGCGAACGCACTGCTTTACCTTTACGTTACCGACTCAATGACTGCTCTCAGTTTACTTAAAAGACGAGCAATATGTCTCATTTTCACAACAGCCATGGCTGCCCGACTTCTTAGATATGGCAAGTATTGTCATTTACCAAGCGCATAGTACTCTGACACGCCTCTTTTAGTCCTCGCAGACGCCAGTTCCGACGACGACGCTGTGAGCAACCAATTACAAATATTGCTTTCGAACGTAGACTTCGAGGAAAAGGCCAGACGATGGCTGTGATGAACGCACAAAGCCTCTGCTTCGCAGCCCTTCTATCTCGACGCCAATTCTATGAAGTCAGTCGCTTTCTGGACTCAGTTTCCGGCGCCACTCCCTCGAGTAATTTTGATGCCTTGAAAATGGATGGCGAAGATGGAAATTGTACCGGATTCCTCCCCGCTCTCATTCACCAGCACTTATGTTGCTCAGGTCTACCGCTAGTCTCTGCTGTGTCTGCGGAGATGATGGGAGCCGGACCTGGAATAAGAATGGGATTGCGAAGAGGCCCACGACCTCCGTTGCTGACTATCGGCGCTATGTATTAAACTCAAATCCCGCCGACATGGAAAGACTTGCTACCGAGCTCCTGGCACATTTTCAAACTGAAGTTTCAAGACATCCGACTCCTCCTCACAGCACCCGGATGCGCCATTGTAGGTTCCTCGGTACTGGCCCTCGCTCGACCAGACTTGCGCATTGTACCCAGTGATTTGGATGTCGTTACAGCCTGCCGCAAAGGACCTGCTATTGCAGACTTCTTTACGCTGGCGGCCTGTTACGTGGCTTCATCCCACCCGATGGATTACGGGGAAGTTGCAGGAATCGGATCTGTTTATACCTTGACTCTGGGGGGAGTGCGCAAGATCAACATCATTGAATCTTTGACGGATAATCCGCTTGACGCCGTGGTGCAGTTCAATTTCTCTTGCGTCTTTGCTGCTTGGCAAGCCGATGGCATATGGCTTGCATATCGGAATTGACTTCACAGGGTCTGGCGATAACCACGCGTGCGATATACCCTATGCCGGTCGGTTTTTATGCGCGTTTCCACACATGGTGTGTTCTGCATAAATACGCTAGGAGAGGATTCAAGATATGTCTCAATGACTATCCTCGTCCTCACAAATGCGGAGTTGACCTCAACTGCCCTGCGACCTTGAGGTCTTCCGACGACGAAGCCTGCTGTTTCTATGCTTTCCCAAGATGGCGATACACATCGGATTCTGGGCTCCCGCGCCCAACATGCTGGACGCTGGGCGCACTGGATGTTCCAGTGGTATTCTGCATCGAGAAGACAGAGAAATCACAACCCCTGTTTTCAGTGCTGAAGGTGAGTCATCCCAGCTTGTTACAAACTATGACGCAGATCTTGCACGACAGATAGTGCTTGGTTGACCAGCGTGAAACACGTACATCGCTTCCCCAGTTGGGCCCATGCCATTCGGACCTTCACCAGAGTATATGTAAATCATCTTGTTATGTTTTAGATTACCCAGTCACAATACGGCCATCCTCATGAACTCTTCCGATCGAACTCAGCGCAAGTACTCAATACCGAGACCATACACCCGACCGGAGCGCAAGAGAAATCAAATAATCTGAGAGAAATCACATTTCATTGACTGTAAACGATTATTATAACTGTAGTTAGACTTTTATGGTTCTAAGCACTTATACAGCGGGGATTAGAGGAGGACGACGCGTAATATGAGGCCTCTGAATCGCCCTGGTCACGTTTGTTCCTCTGAAAGCCAACCCCGGTGAGAGACGGGAAGCCATGAGAGAGGTCGGGCAACTCGTGAGCTCTCAATTCCGAGACAAGTGTACAACATGAGAGTTTTCGCGATTTATAAGAGCGAGCCCGTGCACTGAGTCACAAACAATTATCGCCAGCCCGGATTCCTATCGCTAGGGTTAGCACATAGTAAACAAATGCAAGGACGGATCGCACGCGAACGGCCTGAATCCATGCATTGCTGGGTGTTCAGAGAAAGTGCCCTTCACAGAGCGCAGTGTTGCTATCAGGAACCAGGGCACAAAAAGATCGAAATGCAGCCAAAATCAGTGTCAGAACAATCTAAACTGACAAGGTCCAAGGCCCGCAGACATTCCCGCACCGTTGCCACCGCAGACTGCAAACGGAGGGGGATCACTGCAAAGTCATGAACCCGTCAGCTTACTCGTCCAATTCACAAGCTCCTGCAGCTGGCATCAATTAAGACCAAATTAAAAACCATGACTTACCACATCTCTGGAACTTGCCAGAATTTGTCCGACGCGAAAACATCCCGGACGCCTGAGCGAAAAACACAAGGCTGCAGCAAGAAATCGTGTAGGCGAGGATAACTCTTCTCAAGTCCAAAAGCAGCGGGCTGCCAATCGTTGCTTTCTGGCTATTACATACCCCGGCCCCGGTATCAATCGGATTCAATCCATTGAGAACGCGCGCAGAGACAGAGAAGTGTCGTGGCAGTGCATCACGGTCGGGTAAGTTCACGCAGGGTCACGCGTCGTCACACATTGCATCTCTCTTACCTTGCCTATGTCCGTCTCACTTTTTCGAATACCCGGCCCTTGGAGTCACGCCATACTCGCCGACCAGAAACGTGAACTCCCCAGTCTTGATGAACTTGCCAGCAAATTTAAGGTACCGCTCCCCACGTCGCGGACCGTTAATCGGAGTGCCCACTCAAACGGCGGCTCAGGAAACCGATGTACCTGACGAATTCATTCGCAATTTAATCCAAGCTATTACAAGTTGGAGCACTCATGCTCTGGACCACCTCGCTGAGAGCACAAACAGACTGCGCTATGTTATATGAAGATCATCCCTACAAGTTCGGAGTGATGAACCGCCTCACTTCGCCCGCCGTCAGGAACGGCGTTCTTCCTGTGGTTGTTCTGGACTTTTTATTACACGCGGTAGATCCCAGCATGTGGCACCTCTGGAGCCTCGCCTTTGGTACCGACCATTCTCATCGACTAAACACAAAAATGTACAACATTTTGCTATCATCTTCCTTGACGTTCTAC
Source organism: Favolaschia claudopus (assembly GCA_037176885.1). Lineage (NCBI taxonomy): Eukaryota > Fungi > Basidiomycota > Agaricomycetes > Agaricales > Mycenaceae > Favolaschia > Favolaschia claudopus. The sequence continues at coordinate 498,831 of JAWWNJ010000167.1, read as the reverse complement.
ATCTCACCTCCAGCTCTTTAGCACTTCTCCGGAACACTGACTGGTACCAAATCTTACATAACGCCTGGATTGCACATACCGAACGCAAAGCAATATTAAAACGACCCACGCTTGACGTGGAAACGATAGCCGAAGGACCGAAGAAAAGGTGCCTCGGCGCTTTGACAGTGTTGAACAACAATTCGAAGCCCGGTGACACTGCAATGTACAATATGACTCAGGCGGCATTCATGCTCAGGGGATTGAAAGAGGTAAGTTAGCTGCCGACCTATATTCACATCGCTCAACTTTCACAGGGAAAAATGATTATGACATTCGACGCATTCATTGACTTGGCTCTACTGTAAATCTGACATAAAATTGCATCGAACGAGCTAATAGTGAACAGTCAGGCACGGCAGGAAGATCCATCTATCACACGAACGGAAGTAGCAAACGTACTCAACGATCCCAACGTCGATGGCATTTGTGCGGCACTCGCAGTGGCTGCAGCCATATCGCCCGTCCTCCTCTTATCCACCCAAAACTACGCGAACGGGGCATACAACCCGAGCACCTCCATATTTGACGTGTGTTCTCTTTCGTGCTACTATGTTGCACCTGTACTAACAGGTCCTCAGTATTGGTTCGCTGGCGGAAATAGCGGGCGGGTCAGGCTCGAAGAGCCTTTAGGCCAAGTTGAGCGTGTCTGCTGGACAGCTTTACTTCGCCTGGCTGCACAGACTGTCAGTGCTGCAGAGGCCATCCAATCTATCTTTGAGTCCGAAGAAGTGCTGCATATCCTCAGGAACAAGCCACCTTCGGAGAAGTGCAAAAATCTGGGTAAGTGCGATGTGCACGCGTCTAAACGACAAGAGCTAATCCCTATCTCCAGACTTCGGTAGCGACCATGGAACCTACGAAATAGAAGAGGCCGACCCTGAGGACGCATATGAGCAGGAAATTGCACGACGGCTGCAGGAGGAGAAGGAAGACGAGGAAAAGAAAAAGCAGGAGGCAGAGGCAGAGAGGGAGAGAGAGGCGATGAAGAAGAAGATGGAAGTGGAAGCAGCGGAAAGGGAGAGGCAAAAGGAAGAAGCAGAAAGGGAGAAAGCAGAGAAGGAGAAAGAGGCGAAAGAGAAGAAGGAGAAGGAGAAAGAGGAGAGGAAGCGCCAAGCGGAGGAACAGAAGAAGAATAGCCAGGACCAGTCAGAACCACGGAAAACTCGATCACAGAGCAACAAGTTACCCGTGAAAGCCAACACCGTCAGAGGTATCGGCACCAGCACAAAACCGTCCGCGAAAGTCATGAGCGGGGCGTGTGCGTACAAAGTCGGGGAGAGCCAGCAACAATGCGTACATCCGCGTCCTAGACGAAGTGCTCGACGACGTCAAGGAACACGTTGCTCTCCGTGACCTTAAACCACTAAACTTCGATAACTCTCGTCCGGTAAGTAAACTTACCCATCGGTGCCTGAACACACTAACGCACCTTAGATGGAGCCAGAGCCGTTGGTCATAGATCTGTACGCTCCTGAAGCCCAACGTGGATGCAGTAACAAACGGACGTTCGAGTATTGTATGTTTAAGAAATTCGTGCGTCTTTCTTTCGTTGTTACGCCGCAGTACCGTAACCTGCGTTGCTCAGGCTATAGATCGCGAGATGATTGAATCCATGCTACAAAGCCAACCCACTGCTAGGCCACTGTTTCTCGAAGACAGTGCCCGCGACCCTGATCCCCGCCTCCAAGCGTCGGAGAAGCAGAGCATCTTCTACGTATGCACCGAAGCCGAATATGAGAACTACCGGACGACGTTAAATACGAGATACATCGACATCGTTGCGTTCTAATGCTGGATGTACATGGTCCAAAGACTCCGCCCCCCTTCGACTGGAACGCACTCAAGCAGTTTCGGGATCCAGATGAGCTCTGCCCCATACAAGGTAGGAGCAGTTGCCTCGTACTTTGTCACGTACTCATGCAATTAACATAGACATGGGCCTTGAAGGCCGAAAGGGTAGCCAGTGTCTGGTTAAAGGTTCCTTGAGCGCTTTGCTTCCTCAGCAAGGGAGACCTGTGCTGAACGCAGTTCATCACCCTCTTTCTCACCGACAGCTGTCGCTCCCGCCCGGGCTATCGTGCGTCTTGCTTTTGTACACCTATTGGCATCGGCGTTCTTGACTACTCCGCAGATACTTCTGCTCTTTAGCAGAAGCTTTGACCTTCCTGGAAAACCATCCACATCTTCCCAAGGTTCCTTCGCCGTGGGGAGATCGACGCTGGGGACTTGTTGCGACTGCCCTCGCGAGATCGCCTACTCACCAGGACATCGCAGCTACAGAGATGTCAATTCTGACGGGGTGTAAAATGGTGGCCATAGGCGTACCACGGGCCGACAAATTCGGGACCACTAATTACAAGGCTGATCCTGGTTCGCGGTTCTCGTTCATGAACTGGGAGGACGTACAGGTAGACGCCCAAGTCGACGTCTACCGATGGGAGGTATTCTTATTGGAGCCCAAAATGGCCTTGTACGTACTGCTTCACCAGCCGGAGGGAAAATTTAGTTAACGCTTTTCATGCAGCTACATGAGAGCGGGAACACCCCACTTCATTATCTCCCTGGAAGATACGGTTGCTTCCGGTCTTCATTCCATCAATGGCGCGCAAATACAACCCGCCATTTTCACTGTGCTCCACAATTTTGTGACCGAAGGCTACCACGCCAACGCTGAGCATCGAGTAATTCAGTGGCTGCTTGTCCGCATGTTCATATTCTGGGCTGAGATAATACAGCGAGGTACGTGCCCTACTTCATCTCTTAGACAGTGTAACTAAACCAAACAGAGAGACCCGAAATGCCGATGCATTACCCTAGCCTTGGGACTGCCCAGGGCCTCTTGGACCTCCTTACCCTGCACAGTTATGTAGTGCTCTACCCCGCACTGCTGCTCGAACCCTACCAGAACATGCCTCCAACGTCCGGCTTGTTCGGAACAGCTTGTTATATGACAGCAGACCGCTACGAAGAGTACGACTTTGCTTTGTACGCTGGCGTGAGTCTTCAGAGATGGATAGACGCACGTATGCTTGTCGTGGGCAGCAGAAAGACTTATCAGTCTTTACTCAGAGTGAGCGATCTCCAGAGGTGTATGGATCTGAACTAATTATAAACAGGATTGCCTCGTGAACATGGCGTGCTGCCTGACACGTTATCGCACCGCTTGGATTCAGAGTGTCAAAGAGAAAGGTGACGATGTCACCGAGGGCTTCACCGTCACTGCCTTGAAACAACAGCTAAGGCGAGCACTGGCGGCTTACGAGTACTGTTCGACAAACGCTGCTGGACCTTTGTCGAAATTCTCACCTCAAGTCATCCATCTCGAAGAAGGGCATTTGACGACTGCGTTTGACGCGGAACTAAACGAAGACGTTCAAACGCCCACCCACACTCACTTCATGCCGTGGGACCTGCAGTCAAGGCCCATGCCCTTCTCTCTGAAACCTGTTGCGGCAAGAGCAGAAGCACGTCCCGCGAACGCCAAACGCCCCGCCACCGAGGATGACACACTGTCCAGTAGAAAGCGTCAAAGGCCGCTCAATCCATAGCTCAAGCATCGGAATTTAATCATTATTGACGACATTACATTTATAAAGCTGTACTTGATTGTTGTACCAATTTGTCTACATAATCCCTTTTCCTACATAATCCCTTTTCTTTTTCTTGCTCTAGCCTAGCCACCAGATTGAACTCATTAAACTGTATATCTGCCTCAAGGGCTATTCAGCCTCTTAACAATAATAATCTTATCTTGGGCACGGATTTCCTCAAAAGCACCGCCGATAGGAATGGTCATATTGCAACAGTCTATTATTACCAGACGAAACAAAGTAATCGCAAGATACAAAATTTCCCCCTCAATTGAGGCCCTTGCTATGGGACCGTATTGTTATGCTTTTCAGTGTCTCCCTGCGTCTATTCATCACGTCCCACATAACGTCCCAGTTCCCAATTGGATGGCGCTGCGAAATGTTCAGCTCCCTGAGGTTGGGCAGAACCGCCGGATCCAGTAAGCTAGAAATGCCGAGACCTTGAGTGGTAGTGTGTTTTGTGAGAACGAGCTTGCTGATGCCAGCAAGCTTGACGGAGAGGGATGGCTCCATCCATTCACAGGTGAATGTTGTGAGAGGCGGTTCCGAACGATCGAGGAATGGGCCCAGCTGTTCCACGTTCGCGGGCTGCACGCTTAGCTCCTCAAGACACGGCAACGTAAGTCGTTTCAGCCAATGTTCTTGCTGTAAGTCACTTGCACCTGCGAGCGTCAACGCCTTCAAAGTATTCATCTCCAAAACCAGCCCCTCCGTCAGCGCTTCAGGATCATCGTCCTCGTCCCAGTCACAGGATATGACAACACAGCGGGAGAGCGAAGGAAAGCTGCCGCCGAAGAGGTATTTCAGACTGTACGCTGAACTTCCCAAGAACGCACCGCTGCACTTCTCCATGTGCAACAGCTGCAGCTTCGGGAAGTCGACGTACGGGTCTTTACGCGAATAACGCCGATTATCCCATATCGGCGCTGCTACCGTCAAGGTCCGAGTGTGGGGCGCCACGGTTTTCCAGAAACCTTTTAAGTCCACGAGGCAGTCTTCATACCGCCTGCTGTGAAAGACGATGTGCAAACCCAGGTTTGCGCCGCGAGACAACAAAGAGGCGAGCCCATCTCCAAATTTATCAGACGTCCTGGACGTGAACGTGTATTCCACCGTGTTCCACAGTTTCGCCGGCAACGTGCAATTCCACGAAAATGATATTGTAGTGAGTTTCGCCAGCGCCGATGGATGCGGCCCGACCTTGCCTTCATCGACAAGAGACCACCACAAGATCATGGCCACGATCTCGGGCGGTAACGTCCGCCCCAACTGCAACTCCTCGACCTTCCGGCGCGCAGAATTGATTTCTTCCCTGAGGGCGATACTGATTTGTACCGCTTCCTCTGTATCCTGCGGGAGCTTTTGATGGGCGAAATACTTGATGCTAGCGATACGGCAATCCAAAACGGCTAGGCGAAACGCGGTGCGTTTTTGTTCTGCTACCAGTTCTGGAAGCTCTGGGTATTCCCCACCGACATCCACTGGAGCTGCGGAGTTTCCACATACACTGTGTTGCGTATCCAGAGGATCCGGGCGGATCGAGACGCGCTTAGTATTGGTAACCAGAAACTTGGTGATGTATGTCATCCGGGCGACTAGTAGAAGATGGAAACGACGATAAGTGGACGTCGAGTACGACGTTGAAACTTGTTGAATGAGAAGGAAATGTTTTTACCGCATTTGGAAGACCAATCACATAGCCACCGTCGACCAACCGTCAACAATTCCTACTACCCTCCTTCGCTCTGAGCAGTGAGGATAATGTCGTCGTCTCTTACTCGACCGAGGGTCGCGCAATTACATTTTAAAAAGAAAAACAGCGGCAGTGGTGATCAACCACAAAACCTGGGTCCATCCACTGCGCCGGCAAGTGCAATCGCACATAACACGTCCATTCGTACTCCTTACTTGTATCGACACGATGAACAGACCCTCGACCACTCTCAAGTCGAATCTCACCTGCCACAATCCCGTAGAGCGGAAACCGGACTTGACATTCCCGATTCTCTTTCACTGTTTCCCACATACACGCCTCCTCGATGGGCTGACAACAGCTACGCCCCCATCCGCAACGTCCAACACATACTCGGATCAGATCAGGCCTGGATAGAGCCCCCGCCCTTGATTGTGCGCTCGCCGTCAGGAAAGAAATCCAAATTCGGCATCCGAGACTACCACGGCCTGCGCATCTGGAGTGAGATGGAGAAGTCCAACGGGAGATTCAAAACTTTCGATCGACAGTTCGGTAGAATTCTGTGTTTCAACGGAGCGTCAGCGGAACTCCTTGCAGGAGTTACAGAACCACACAAATACGGAATGCCAGTCCCAGCGTTTCCATTCTTATCATCAGGGACGCTGCAACAACCCTCTTCTTGGATGTATCTCAAGGAGCATGCCGATAAGTCGCTTAAGGCTAAGCAGCTACCTGCGACTCCGTCCCCTCAGGCCTTGCGCATGCCACCGTCAAATCCGTTCGCCGTGTCGGAACCAGAATCCGATGGTGAGGACGACTACGCAGGATCAGAAGCAGACGAAGATCTGTATCTTGGAAACCCATACCCCCACGAGATACCCACCAACGTTCTTTCCTTACAAGGAAAGCTGCTGGGCCTATCTCAAGAACTGCACCTCGTCGCCAGAGACTTAGCAGACACAACCTCCAAAGTCGCCAACCGCTCGGTACCAGTATTGGCATTGGCGAGGCAATCGGACTTGTTGTGGCTCATGCATGAGAGCGCTACTGATGCTTTATGCATGTTAGGTGCGCTGGAGCGGCATCTGGATCCAAACGCACGGGTGAGATTTGAGAGTCTCACAAACTTTGCGAAAGCCTTCAGTGCGGGTGAGAAATGGAAGGATTCCACTCTGCCTTGGTTCCCAACAGATCGCGTTGTACCGTCTGTTACAACAGAAAACGTCGATGACCCTGCTCGTATACCTGCTCCTCCACCGCAAAGTTCCACTGCACCGGAGGACATCACAAGCAACGAATGCCAGGATGGTGTCAGCACGCACCTTGTAGAAATGAATCAGACTTCTAACCGCCCCTCACCATTGTCACTGTCCGACTTATCGGATCTTGAATCTGAGCCCGAGCAACAAGGTGCGCAATTCAAACGATACTTTCCTCTTTGCATGTGTACTGAAGTGTCCGTCTATGCAGACAGACAAATACCCCTGAAGCGAAAATTTCAACGAGAAGAAGCCCCACAGACTGTGAAACGAGTCAAGCTGTTGCTGCCGAAGACTCGCTTGATTGTCCCGGTCGATTCCTATTCCGGAAAGGCAGGCTAGTGAAACTAACCTTCATACATTCAACGCACTAATCACGAATCACAGAGACTCATGAAGTACTTTGCACAGACGGAGAGCCCTGCGACGCAGGTATGCTGGTGTTTTGCTTCCATAAAGATTAAAGATTAATGCTAAGGACTTCCACCAGTCTACCATGGAAGGTTCCAACTGGGAGAGGAAGACGTTGTCAGGTATGACAACTTTGTTTCGCCAATGTCTGGTTAACAACGCATTGCATAGGTTTGCATTGGAACAGATTCTCAAAGACAAGCAGACGGGTATGTGTACTGTGTATGCGAGGAAGGGGTTTTTGGAAACTGAAGGTGAAATTGAAGAAAAAGTACGTGGGGTGCTGTGTCTTTGTGTATATTCTTTATTCTTTGCTCACGCAAAATCAGCCGCCTTGCACCGAAGCATTGGCCATCGATGACTTTCAAATGGGTTGCCTCGAGTACACCGGAATGCACTGGCACGAGAGGAAGACACAGGCTGCAAGTGCAGGCAAAACATGGCAACAGTATCGTTGGGTGGGTGAGTATGACGCGGTCTATGTTTTTGCATTGATATACCTCAATACACATACAGGCCAGAGCAATGACCCTGACCTGGGCATATATCCCATGACCAGCGACGTTTGTAAAGAATAATCAGTGAGTTCAATTTATCGGTGCTCTCTGTCACCTCTTTCTTACTGATTCCGGAGTGAGGTATACGAAGCATCCAAGAAAGAGCCGCGGCCGGCTGGTAATAGACGATTACAAGATAGTACTTCGGTAATTACTTCGAAAAACTACTGCTATCAAGCGCGGGAATTGTAAACGGGTCAGTAACTGAACAAGGTGCCTCGAGCTTTTCATTACCGCGCGCATATATAAAATGAAAATAAATCGGATTTATTGGCTAATACGGTACATCGCTGCGCTAAAACCCTTCAATGCCCCAACCCATCCGAGGGTATCCAAACACGCGCATAGCTCCTTCCAAGCCTTTCTGAAGCAGGTAATAGTGGAAGCTGGAAGAAGAAAAGATTGAATAAGTCCAAGACAATAAGACAAGATGGAGCCGGCACACGCACCACTAGCATTGCGTCGAGCAGCGGACAGAGTGCTTTCACTCAGTCTGCAAGATTCTTCGTGATTTAATCGTTGAGGCAAGTCTCAACAGACTTACCTTGCCCCTCAGGGCCACCGAACACGGGGCCTCGGATGGGGCGGAGGGGGTCTACCCATACGATTTCGTCATCGTCATCGTTGGTAGATCGCGAGGCGACTCGAGGGGGAGATTCCAACAGTACAACGTCATCGTCCGACTGGGAGGCAAGTGAGCGAGCAGAACCGCAAGCGAGACCGAACCGACCATGATTTTCAACGGCAGAGAACGTTATGGAGAGGAGCAATTCCTTAACCGATCGCGTTATTACTGGATCCATGGCCTAGGGATGGCGCGCCGGCTCACTCTTCGACTCTGACTCGGGGAGACGAACGAAGATAGAGATGTTCTCAAAGGCCAAGCGAGTCAAAACAGGAGAGCAGATTGCAGGCTTCGAGTTCACTGCGGGCCAGGGAGGCACGCACGGAAGGACGAGGTAGCTCCGGAAGTTGAATGACTGGAGAAGAGGGAACGTCTTCAAGAGTTTTTGCAGTGGCCGTGACCTTTCTCCAGAAGAAGGTACGTAACAAATCGAAGAGTCAGCCAAGCGAGTCCAAACACGAACCCGACTCTTCCAACCTTCAACTTTCATTGCCCGGATGCCCCACAGCGTCCGTGGTCCTTCCAAGCCTACCCCAAGGCTAGGGACTTTATTTCTCTCCCGCCGCCTACCACAAGGCGCGGTGCCGAGCCTCCCCCGGGGCATGTGCGCTTTAGACCAGCCTCCCCACGGCTTGTGTCGACTTTGCGACCGTTTTACTTGTGTTATCTATCGCCTACTCTTTATGCTCTATACCTCTTGCTTCAATCGTCAACATTCGTCAAGCAGCACATCTCCGATTGACGTTTTTTGAACACCTCTGCAAGACTGGGTGCAACCGTTTGACTCGTTCTCTGTGCTCTTCCGGAATGTACACTTACCTACAGTTCCAGAAATTGAAATCGGTAACGCCTTGAAAGGATTCAACCAGTGTGTCCCTCAAAACCGCATTTGTTTCCGTTTCCTACTCTCAACAGGTCGCGATTCATTACCGGATAACCACGTATGTTCAAATTTTGTTTCTGCTCCTCTCATTCTGATAGTCTGCCTTCCATGGCTTGAAGCCACCACTCATGTTACCCAACTTTTGGCTTCCGAGGTCTGGGCTGATATTGGACGAAATTGTATGTCTTTTCTCCCTCTCTGCATTTTCTTCATCTGTGTGGGCCTGAAACTCATCGAAGACTCTTAGTACCAGCAAGCCAAAGACAGCAAGTTCGTCTCCGGCCGGCAAAGTCGGTGTTCAAGCAGTATATTCTTCTCTCTTTCGCCCTTACCGAAATCTAGCCTTCGACGCCCACCCTCTCGCCTTCAGCAGACATACTATGGTTCCCGTCAATGGTCCCCGACTTTTCCAGCAGGCTTGACTTCTTGTCGCCTGTTTCGGCTCTAGGCTTGACTTTATGTCGCCGGAGACTTTGCCAGACCCCCTGTCGGCATCTTATATATATCTATCTCTCCCCTCCTTTCTCTTTTGTTTTGTCTTCTTGCGGTCCTTTCTCCCATTCTTCGCTCTTGATACGATACCAACCTTTGATATCTACACGGGCACTCCACTTAGTTCGACGATCTTGACACCTTTTTAGCTACCACATTTGTCAAATTTATTCTTTCACGCACTCGATACCCTCCCTCGACCCATCTTTGTTTCATGCATTGACTACGTACAATCCAGAGCCACATTCCTCTTCTCCTTCTGCTAATACTCTACTATACTTCGTTTTTGCGCATTGATGCTGGGGAGCCTCTATTGGACGTGAAGACGAATATCGTCACAACATTCGGCTGCATATCGCTCAAATTGTTCAATCAAACTGAGTCAGCCGCCGGATTTCGTAGGAGCGTTCAAGTCGGGGTCGCAGGTTCAGCTGTTGGGCGGACATTTCGTCAGACGAAGCACGAGAACGTTGAGGCGGAGGTGAGGAAGGCTGTGGGTGACGGGCGGTGGAAGCGGGCTGTTGGGTTTTGGAAGGAAGGTAGACGGTCGATGTAGGCGAAAGCGGCGATTGATTGAAGGTCAGCATTCATCAATGATTTTTCGCGTTCTCTGTTAGTGACCTCGAAACACAGCAACGAACCCAATGTTACTGGAGATTCACCACTGAGATACACGACTTGACTCACCTCTCTGGTCGGAAATAGTCGCTCGGGTAAACAATTTTTTTCACGCTGCCTTGTCTCCCAGACAGTGACACAGCGCTAACCATCGCCTAGCCTCGGCTCCGTGGCGGAAAGCAGTTCTCTCTTCGTCTCGCCAGGTCATTACTGTGTCTTTTTGCATGTTTCTTACATTGACGTATTCTCTCTTCGTCTTAATAGTTCCATCTCTTGGCGATTACCCACCCAATACTAGTATCTACCCACTCCTAGTCTTTAGTTACTACTGCTGTATGGCATTACGGGTCCTCGCGTCGTCCGCTTACAAAAACCATTAGGCAGATCGAGTACCTTGCTCATTGAGCTTCGTATGGTTAGGGTTAGAGCATATACGCGGCGATAGGCTGTGTATGAGGTAGTCAGGTCGCTACGTAGGGTAACTATGAAGTAGGTACAAAAGACATGAAAGAAAAATCACCACGAAGGTGACGAGGGAGCAAAAAATTGAGAGAAGGTATGTCGATGAGATCAACAACCTGCGAAGGATCCTGCGGATGCGCTTCGCGTCTCGGTGCAGGACGACGTATAGCAAATGAGGCACTCCTTCACCCATCCAGGGAGCAACTGGATGGACTACTCTATCGGGGGGCTGCTCAGACCCTCCAGAGCGGAGACACGCCTATCTTCCATGAGCACTAATCGTCTTGATCCCGTCGAATCAGAGGTGCGTGAGGTAGCCAGGAACGAGCCGCGGCCGGCTCTAGATGGATACAAGGACGACGCGAAGCGCTGTAATGGCTAAGAAGGGGAATAATAGAGGAAATTGGATGGATGGCGAGGGTCAGAAACGATGTCTCAGAGACAAAGCGGTAACTGACCCCTACGACAATGACTGCTCGCCGCTTGGGTCGCGTATCCCTCTGGCGACCTAAGAGGTGGGGATACTGGGTAAGTGTTGGAAGTGAGAGTGGTGTATGTAGGAGACTTGCCTTGACGACTGGACTCGAGTAAATAAACATTTAAACCCGAACAATTGTGAAGCAATCAACCAGGTGGTCTGTCCGAGGGTGTAAAACAACAGATCGGGAACAAAATCAAAAACAAGACAAACGCACACAGGGCCAGTTTTTTTTTGAGCTTTCCATGCCATAAAAATTGCTGAGGATCTGGATCGGCTATGCAAACATTGAGGTTAGCAGGCTTTGGAGGCCACAAAGCTAGGAAACGAACTACACACAGCGCAAATTTATCAGAGCTTTCCATAGCGTTGCCGGAGCTTTGCATGGCATTCCATCGCATTGCGGGCACTGAACAAGGAGCGGGTTCAGGGAACCTATGCAAACGGTGAGCATCGAGTTATAGAGAGCACAAAGACAAGGAACCGGAGCGCGTGAACTTTGTTTGAGGTGGTCCAAACGCTCAGCAGGACTGAAAAATCAATAGGCAAGGTAAGAAATATACCAAGGTGGAGGAGGGTTGAGACGAGCCCCGGTGATGCGCTCAGTACAAAGGTTCGACCGGGACTTTAGTACCACACATGCTCGGGCGCTCCGTGACCCATCCAAATCAACCAGGTGGTCTGTCCGAGGGTGTAAAACAACAGATCGGGAACAAAATCAAAAACAAGACAAACGCACACAGGGCCAGTTTTTTTTTGAGCTTTCCATGCCATAAAAATTGCTGAGGATCTGGATCGGCTATGCAAACATTGAGGTTAGCAGGCTTTGGAGGCCACAAAGCTAGGAAACGAACTACACACAGCGCAAATTTATCAGAGCTTTCCATAGCGTTGCCGGAGCTTTGCATGGCATTCCATCGCATTGCGGGCACTGAACAAGGAGCGGGTTCAGGGAACCTATGCAAACGGTGAGCATCGAGTTATAGAGAGCACAAAGACAAGGAACCGGAGCGCGTGAACTTTGTTTGAGGTGGTCCAAACGCTCAGCAGGACTGAAAAATCAATAGGCAAGGTAAGAAATATACCAAGGTGGAGGAGGGTTGAGACGAGCCCCGGTGATGCGCTCAGTACAAAGGTTCGACCGGGACTTTAGTACCACACATGCTCGGGCGCTCCGTGACCCATCCAGGGAGCAGCTGGATGGATTACTCCAGACAGAGGGCGGCTCAGACCCTGGAGTCTGCCTAGAGCGGATCGACAAAAGCCCGTCGGTGTGGTCAAGAAGAGAAAACTTTGATGGCTTTGCTGGCGTTGATAAGGGCGGTGATCGACTCCCACGCTATCGTTGGTTCATCACCAAAAATGTGGACACCCTCCCGATCACGATGGCCTTCAAATGCGGGCGGTGTGAGATAATGGTCTGTGACAACGTGTGACCTTCGCCGACCGTGATACACTAGGATACACTCTCATGCACTGCAAGCCATTTCAAGGTCGAGGCAGCGGAAACAATCGCCACCCATAGCTCCTTCCAAGCCTTTCTGAAGCGGGTAATAGTGGAAACTGGAGGAAGAAAAGGTGGAATAAGTCCAGGACAATAGGGCAGAGTGCTCAAACAATTCAGTTTGATCTGTTAAGTAGTTGACGTAGCCTTTCAATCTGGCACTATGCTGTTCCCATTTACAAACAGCCAGGAGAGAGACAGGCACAACGAAATAAAGTAAACTTATCGTCTATGAACAAATGGCTAGCGGATTCCTCGACTACTGCAGATCAAGCACAACATAATCCTTGCCCTTTCCATCGTCCCTCGGAGGACCAAAGAGAGCGCGCTCTACTAAGCCTGAGTTGCAAAAGCATGTGATGACAATGCGACCGAGACCAGTCACTTCTGCCCCTGCATGCGCAATACTCCGAGTGCGGACAGCAATGGCTTGCCCACCTTTGAAAGGAATCCTTCCCCCCAACTGTGGTGCTACAAAGTCACCGCCGCTCCATGTCGAACCACGCCTTGAGACAATAAATATGAATGTCACCAAGCCATGGACATCGAAAAAATCCAGATGGATCCGCTCGCTGGACCCCTCCTTAGCGGCTATGGCAAAAAACAACCCCCCAAAATTCAGGGCAGGCCGTTCCCGCAACTGTGGCCCCAATGTTTCTAGAACCTTCTCGTATACACTGACAGACATGAGGGAGGAAAGAAACCGAACTAAGAATGGAGACCTACGGTTCCAAAATTTGAATTTGTTGGGGAGCATACCACTGGAGCATCCGTTGCACCGCAGGAACTATGTATTTTTTGACCAGTGATAGAAATTCGTCCATCCTCTGGATGACTAACAAGTACCGATCCCCCTTGAGGTCGGATTGCAGAGAGTCTAGGGTTATGAATGGCAGAAGCGCATAATGTTGCCAAATCCCGAAGTGATAGCCTGGAAAACGTGTTCGGTTTTCTTGTTTGCTTTTGGGCGGAGATGGTCTGGCAGCGATAAATCGGTCCCACGCATCAACGATCTGGTACTGATGCTCGTCGTCCACCAAGCGAATAAAGCGCACTAGAAGCAGGGGCACCGCGCCGACATCTTCCAGCCATTGATTCACCTCTGCGGTCATGCCCGGGCGGTCCATGATGTAGCGCGCCATCATGGATGTGCCAGCAAGCTGCTCGTCCCCAGGTGCCAGAGGGGGTAGAGGAATGATAAAGATGGACTCATCGCTGCTGGGCAGGACAGGGAGATCGTCAACGGGAGGGTAATTCTGGGCGATCTTGCTCTGTACATCCTCGTTATTGTTCTTGAACACGAGAAATTCCGAGGGACAATGCTTGAGGTAGTGATATTCTGAAATTTCTCTAAATCTCAAGGTCTCAGAAATGTGTCGAGGTCTTACCCCGCCTAGCCTCCATTTTTGCTAGGTGAGCTATATGGTTTAGCTTTCTCTTCGTCTTCACTTCCTCTGAGCGCCCTTTCGGGCGGCGGGGGTCGTTTCGTCATGTCGGCGACAGAAAACAGTGGGAGAAACGAGGGGATGAAATGCGCAGCGGTGGTAGTGAAAAGCAGACAGAGAACTCTTTGGAAGCGTCACCCAAAGTGTCGGAAACTTCCGATGTTCATTACACGCCTGTGTAACATCACGTGTGCGGATGTCACGGTCACGCATCGTACTTCATTCAGTCTCCTCTTTCGGTCTTTGCTTCTCCCTATTCCACTATTCCTCCCCTCCGGTACTCATTTCGAGTAAGCTGACGGGTGTTCATCATCCTGCAGCGCATCGCCTACCTTTTCATCAAAGCCGAACTTCTGCTGCTTGCATTTTTGCGTAAAGCAAGACGTTGACAAATTCTTCATAAGACCCTCAAGCAGCAATACTCAGTATGCGCAGAACGATTTCCACAAATACAAGTCTTTAATTTTATGTAACTCCACCAGCAAATGAGTTGTCTCTCTTTCCACCTACCAGACGATCAGTTATTGGATAAACCGGCTCTCTGTCCTTCTCTGCCAGTGCGTCTTCCTGCTCGCTCATTTCCTGTGCCGTGGCTTATGATCCCCTATTGTTCTCAGATCAATGGCTACATTAATGGCTCTGTCCGATGCCATCAGGAAATATACATGGTTTTTGCTGGCGATGCGGAGTTCATCCGCAATGTGCTATTGCAGGGAAAGGAGGCTCCTGCCATTCGTATAGACACTGCGTCAATGGACTTCCGCTCGCACTTTGTCCTGCCTGACACCGCGTATACGATGTTCATTCCCCGACATGACATCTTTCATGGCCCTCTTTTTGGCCGACTGGGCTTCAAATACCACACTTTGCCAGTGGTGTGTTATGGCGACGAAGAAGGGTGGGCCTTACATCCGGACGTCATCGACGAATGGCGTGCCCTTGAACTCAACATGTGTGCTGTCGCTGGAGCTATGAACAGGCGGTGTCGCTCCGAACGTCCCCGCATTATCCCATATCCTGCGCCATATCGTTTTGGTTTCGAAAAAAAACGCTATACTGAAGTCACCGCTCGACGAGTAGCCATGAAATCCATTCAAGGATTTCTCCCTCTCGTCGGGCAGCTTGGCTTATTTTTCTTTCTTTTTGCCGCCTCCGAAGATTTGAGTGGGTCAAACTGGCGCTCGGATGTGATCTCCGACGCAAAAGTCCACCCCGCGTGGTTTGACGAATTGGAGCGTGTGGTGGGTGATTGGACACTGCCGAGAGTGGGGGGTGTGGTGGATTTGCGACCTGCGAAGACTCCGCATTCTGAATACACTCCAAAGACAAAGATGGACTTTTTGCTTGGTTCCATCATCACTTTTGACATCCCGTTACCTTTGTACCTGAGGTTCGGCGACATCGACGTTGATCCTCGCGAGTCACGGCCTCACAATCCTCTTCCCTTGACCCTCGAAGCATTGCCCTTCTTTCCCGATAACGAAGAAATTCAGTATTTAAAGCAGATCCCAGGCGTGATTGCGTTCAGTCAATGGGAAGTGACGAACGATGTGTGTTTAAACTATCCTGGCAATGATATAGTCAAAAAGTTTCGGAGTCGTAGAGAAATCGCGCCATTTGTGGTAAGTTCTAGAGAAATCGCACCGTCTGTAGTACGCCCGTCTAATGAACATGCCCTCCAGCCTATGTCACACAGTCCAGTATCAAATGTCCTCCAGCCTATGTCACATAGTCCAGTATCAAGGGCCAGCCCAGTGTCACCATGGTTCGCCGTCGAGAAATACAGTGGCCAGCGGGCGGGAGAGGAGATGTCTAAATTCTTTGCTCGAAGGAACACCGCCAACGAAGGACGTCGACAAACCGAGAACGCAGAACAACGAGCAGCGCGCCTTCAAAGGGAAGCCCATGCTGCCAAAGGCGGTGTGCCGGGAAACAAGGGAGCCAAGGTCTTTGTGTGGATGCTTGTCGCGGGCCATCGCATTCGTCAAGCAGCCGGCCGACGAAATTACAGCGCTTGCTGGGACGAATACAACCCGTCCCAACGGATCTACGACTCATTCAGAGACGAATGGGATCTATGCGAAGCGTTTGAACGCACTGACTCCAATATACCCGAATCTCCCGTGTCTGATTATGACGACGGCGGCATAGACGACTTACCCTCACTCCTCCCTGAGACTAACACAACGGACTTCACACGTGTGGGACCACACACATCCGAAGCAGATCTTCAGCGCATTCATGGCATAGCGGCTCTGCCCAATGAAATCGACAACGATCCAGTCGCATCTCGTTCCACCAGGTACGAAGCTTTGACAGCTGAAATGCAAGCCTCCCTGAGATTTGGGTACGCCGTCGGCGTCACACAACCTGCCTTTGCCACTTCCCAACTTCCAAGCAACTCCACTGTCGCCAAGATATTGGGCAATAAAGACATCAACCTGCCGCACACACCAACCCTTAATAGGCTCAAAATCTTCTTCGCTCAAAGCAGGAAAGCTGTCTCCCTTCAAATGATAACCAGCGATTTGCTAGAAGCAACAGAAACTAGACTACTTTGCTCGGCAATGGACGTCACGGCCTTTGATCATCGAGGCACACCACACTACTGCATCCGGGAAGCTGACGAGCCCGGCCGCCGTTGCGTGGTCGTCTCCAGCGCTATCACAACACTGGAGATCGTTCGCAACGAGTGGGGTTCAGACATGCAGGGGTTGTGCGAGGAGCTTCTGTCTCGAGGGATAGCATTCAAATTTTGCATCCTAAATCCTTGTCTACCACCACTGCGCATCGAACATTCCACGCCACATTATGATTACCGCCCAAAGGGCTACAAGCCAGACAAACACGATTACGCCGCGTACACGGACAATCGAGATCGCTTCCTGGCTTCAAGCCGTGGACCTCTGGCACTTCGCTATGGCGGTATAGTGGCGCGCATCGCGCGGTCAGTGCTGGGGCTGGGCGATGGGGCTTTTCATCCCACAGATGAGGCAGCCGACAACGGTGTCAGCTATCACGACATACACGGAGAAGAAACCTGTTGGGATGCAGAACTCACTCCCGACGAGATTGACCTGATATGTGGAGTGTATCACGTTGCGACCGGTAACTTTTCAGTCTACAATGTAAGTTATTTCTAACTTAGTGTCCAGGGCAACGAGATATCCATTCC
Organism: Favolaschia claudopus; assembly: GCA_037176885.1. Lineage (NCBI taxonomy): Eukaryota > Fungi > Basidiomycota > Agaricomycetes > Agaricales > Mycenaceae > Favolaschia > Favolaschia claudopus. The sequence continues at coordinate 481,597 of JAWWNJ010000167.1, read as the reverse complement.
CCGCGAAATCGTCAAACCACCATAATTTCCTGGTGGCCCCGACCTATTAATTTCGTAAAATCTGGCATTAACGTCGGGTGGTGGAGCCCGGCATGCGAAAGCTTCTATCAAAGACGATTAGCGCAGATTGCCAATGGTCAGACCACCCTACCCAGCCAAATCGAGTGGAAAAATAATTTGAGGTTTGACAATAAGGTTCCGCTTTACATGGAGGGATTCGAGAACTGTGCTCGAATGATGCTGAAGGACAGTGGATTGTAATAAATTGTTTCTGCAAACGTTTGCTGACACCTTTGTATTTCCCATCTCTATCGAAATGTTTCCCATCTCTATCGAAATGTACCAGCGTCGCAGGTTTCGAGCGCGCAACTGCCATAGCGTACGACAAAATGATGACAAACTGACTTGTGTTACTAGCGTACTAAATGTAGATCGTTGTTTTTCGATATTCTTCCTGCGAATGCAAGCTAGTTGTGGTGCGACACAAGGCTAAGTTCATTCCCCTGCCAAAAGACTATTATACTCGAACATTGTTTATGTGCATGTAATCTCTGGGATTCTTCAGCAGAGCTAGTCAGACGTAAGAGTGTCACTGCTTCCCGACGACCTGTCATCGTCATCCCTGCCATGCACCAAGGGGTTCTCTTCCTCGGTATGACCCCCACTTTTTCCTCCGAACACGCTCAACTCATTATCCACCTGCCATCCACTTGGACATGCAACTTGCGAAGCCAAGCGTGGCCGAACATGTACCATCTCGTACGCGACAATGCTGTAATCCTTCTCTCTTCAACATGGATCACAGACGAAAAATGAATCACAAATTACCCTAAATAATCCGTCCATAGGATGTTGCTCTTGGTACTGGTGAAGACTCGCCTGAATGACAACAGTGTCGCCCACGCAGAAAGGAAAATTCGTTCCCTCCTTGGACACTTGATATCTCCTGTACCAGCCGCTTATGTCAGGGTAATAACAGTCCGTGGAATGTGTTGGACGCCAAAGATCTATGACAATCTCGTTGCCTGACACGAAGTTTCGAACCCGCGTCGTCTACACATATGAGCACAAGCTTCCAGGTATATCGCAAAGACTTACTATGTTGCGATCGCAATCTTTGTGGAAGTCCACCATCCACATGTCATCGAGAGAGTCAACTTGCATGCTATAGACTTCTCGAAGGTCGTCTTCGCCCCAGCCATGGACAGACCAATTCGGACGCTGTAATTTGATAGAAGTAACGTCGCGGGAGCAGACCTGACTCGGAAACTTGAACGTTGTACAACGACGACGTCTTGAGACTTACAGGAAGACTTGAAATTTGTCCGAACACCAGCGGCTGGAACGGATCCGAAGGTGTGCGATTGGGTTTCTTGATGGTATAGGCCGTGTCGTTGAGCAAGGGAGGGAATATATGCTTTTCGTATTTCGCTGCGCCTAGGAACTCAGTTTCTTTGCTCAACAAAAAACATCGAAGTTCTTGAGGGGAAATTTCACAGTCGGGGCCCAAATCGACGAAGAGCATTGTGTTTCAAGCTAGCCGTTGAATGACGAGCAGCTTTTCAATGACCACCATCAGCCGCCATCAAATCACTGTAAGCCCAGCTCAAGGTGAACGCCTCATGCATGGCTCACGAAGCAATGGACGGATGTAAGCATCTGGTCAACACACTTTCTTCTGCAATGAAACGCAGCCAATAATAGCTCGGCTCCTGCTATGCGCGCACATTACTGCTGTCATGCTGTGACAGATAGTGTCAATATATCCAGGGACTGCTTTTTTGGGTTTGCGAAAATCAATCATTGCATTTCTTCGACTTCTCTCGTTCTGCGGAAATGCAATAGCAATGCGAAGAAATGGAAGGTAGCCAATTTTCCCATCACCACGACTGAGATGGTCCCTCTCGTCTTAAGTCACTTTGCCCGTACTTGTTCTTTTCAATTCACTCCCTCTGGTCCCCGCTATGGACGCCTTGCCCTCCCCACGTATCTCGACTACAAGTAACGTTGGCATGGATCCGCCGCAGTGGAAAATGCAAATACAGAACTTGCTGGGCGATACCTCCGACGACGAAAAGTGGATGACCATCTACACAATGACAGCCCGCCAACTATTTTTCGTCGCACTGGAATGTCCGGTGCTTTTCGGCATGATCCGACAATTCCTCGAATTCGTGCGGCTGTATGACATCGAAATAGAAAGCGACAAGTCTATGAGCGACATAGAGGAAGACAGCAGCTCTGAAGACATGGCATCAGAATCGGGCAGTGCTTCAGATGATGTGGGAGGAAACAATAACGAGTCGACGGAGGTCAGCTGGTACGTCCAGGCGGCGGAGAACAAAACTGGTGAGCTGTTTTTTTTTTCGGCTTTGACTCCACTAACACCACAAGAACAGGTTTCAGTGACTTGCCCCCTGAAATAGGACTTCGTGTCCTGCAGACGATCGACTACGCCGGCCGATGCTGTTTCGCAAAAACCTCAAAATATAGTGCTGCTCTGGTAGCCGAAGCCCTACGCAATTCAGCGGTTACTCTTCTCGCTGGATTTGCGCTGGTACTTGAAGAAATCCGACTGATGCAGACTGCGACCGGCGCCGCAATCACAGGCTTGGCAGTTGTCGTATTGGCACGGCCTGAGTACGTGTTCCCCGAAATGAGTCGACTAGAAATAGTTGCTCCAGTTTCCGAAGGAGCATCAGTGGTCGACTTTCTCCGTCTGGCGGCGCCTTACGAACTCACCGCCAACCGTGAAGAAGACATGTCCTTGGTGAATGTAACCCAAGTGTGGACCCTCCAGCTCGGGTATCGCAGCATCCTCGTTTTCGAGTCCGCTACTCACAACCCACTGGATGTTATTCTTCAATCCCCTCTGTCATGCCTCCATGGCGCCTGGACTGCCAACGGACTTTGGTTGGCATATCCCGCCATAACTACCACTGGCAGTTTCACATCTACTTCGCAACGGTTCGACGTGTCGTCTCCTCTCCCCACTCACCGCAAAATGTGGGAACTCATGCGCACCTTCACCCGCCTAGGCGATGTTTTCTACTTGCAAGGACTCACGTTTCCTCACGTCTGCGGCGTCGACCCCAGCTGCCCAGCCACACTCAGAGTTAGCCACGACGGCAGTTGCCTCACCAGTCCCTTTCCAAAGTGGACTTATACCGCGGCAGCTCACCGCGTACACAGTACCTGTTGGACGATGGGAGGCACTGGTTGTGCACGCGGCAGCCTTCTTCATGGCAGCGCACTTCGCCGCCGGCTATCGACCGACACCATAGGTGCGCTAGAACTCGTGGATCTCCCCCCACAGCACTAATTTCCAGAACATAAATAGAAGACACCTGGCAAGCGCTGGTGAAGATGTACTCCGAATCATCTGTTCCACCCAGTTAACATCCAGCGCACGCCTACTGCCTTTCTACTACAGACTTTGAAACCCACGTACATACTACTAAGAAATTCCAACGTAATGACTCAGTATGCAATCTCCCTATTATGGATCCATTTTCGATCACTACTATAAATCCAAACCGCTTGCTCGCTTGACTTCGAAAACTAGCCGACAACGTTACATAAGACATCAGCATAGCGTTATTTGCTAGTGACACGAAGCACCAGGCACTCGGTTGCTGGATTTTCGTAATCTCCATTTCCATTCTACCCAAGCCACTCGCCTTGAGCCTTCAACATGCGGCGGATTCTGACTTCCTCGATCACCGCCGCTGTCCATACCTGTGGTCCGAAGGAAAGCGCACCAAGACTCAGAGCGTGGAATGCATTCCATTTGATCAAACCGGCCCCGATGTCGAGAAAAGAAGTGCAATTTCATTGACACCGTTAGCTGCATTGGATCGATCCCCACGTCAGACTCCCGCATAAATACGTTCGACCCCAAGATGCTACCATCGTTATTGCTCTCTTGTTCACCGTAGATGTCCCCTGCCATGGTAGGTTAACAATGCTGCAGTACTCAAACGCATCTGACTTACGCCGTAGAACATACAGAAAACATCCGCCGTGCTCCCGAATGAGATTTTGCTGTACATCCTGCTGTTGGTGTGCGGCTGGTTTAGTGAAGACCCCTGCACTTTCTATCTCCGTCGTCACTTTTTGATGGAGATTGACGCATATTGGAAGACGCTCATCGGCGAAGACATACACTTTTGGAAAGGGATTTTCATCGACAGAGACTCGCGTGTCCAGGACGTTTGTGCCGCAGTCGAGCGATCCAAGGAGTCCCAGGTTCATATATATATCGCCCCCGGCCACAGTGAACCCGAGGATCCATTTAACGCTGACTGGGACATTAGATTCAGATTACTCGCCGGGGCGCTGGACCCGATCATGAACCGATGCCGCCAGTTGACTCTGAAGACGAGCGAGCTGGAGATCGATCCAGTAGTTCTTTGGCTGGTCAGCTTACCTACCACGAGCTTGCAGACGCTGAACTTGCAAATGCTACCGGGCACTCTCTTTTGTTCCATGGTGACTTCGATCGGCCACTCGCTCGTAGCTCGAGGAGGCTGGGGTTGGACTGTCCTAGACCCAGCCCCATCGAGGTACCGCCCCCTCCGATTATTGCCCAATGCTACCATCACTAGCCTCAGCATCCAACATTCGTTTGTTCTGTTCGAACCGGCATTTTTGCATGGCGTTACTCATTTACGACTGGGCCCCATTCTCGAAGATATTCTCGTCAGCTGGGACAACATCTGTGACCTGCTTCAAAGCTGTCTCCCACTCACATTCCTTTTCCTGGACGATGTGCGTTGCAAGACTCAGTGTGCTGACTTCAGGACATGCTTCTTGCCCAGACTCACACACCTGAGACTCTTTGCTGTGCATGAGTGCTGCACTCGAATGCTACCTGCATTTGATCTACCGTCCTTACGCGTGCTCGATTTCGAGGCTGCCACACAACCGGACCAAGCAGACGCTGTGTCGCTATTGACATGCCAGCGATTCCTTGCTCGCGTCCAGCACCTCACTCTGTCCGTCGACGTGCCGTTTGCCCAAGCACTGGTAGCCGAGCTCCAGCCGTTGGCTGCTATGTGCCACCTCGATATGCGCTATTCAAATCCAGTGACAGTGCTCGCTTTGGAACATCTCGCAGACTGCGTTGGCGGTCCCCTTTGTCCGCAGCTTAGGACCATCCATCTTTCCGCCAAACCCAATCCCCAGGGAATCAGCCGCATTTTGAATAATCGAGTCCAAGGACACTTCCATCCCAACTGTGTCCTTTCTTACGACTTTACGGACGGAATAAAGGGCCGGACTCGGGTGAGCTACTGCGCAGGGAGTGACACCATATCCACCGTAGACTATGTCGAACTCCCAGACGGCGGCATCGAGTCGCGGGAGATTTTTTTAAATTGAGAATACACTAAAGAGCACCTGCGACATACTCTATCGACATACATGTTTCACTTGTTTTGTCTTCTTTTTTTGCCTTGGCCCACTTAGCTTTCTTGAATCTAGAATATAAAATCGTTCTATGCTGCACTTAATTAACACCTCATTCCCCACGCTCTTTGATGTTGGCAACTAGGGTTAGCTATCAGTTGAGTTATGGATAATTAATGGCAGCCCTGCTGATACATTCCACGAAGCGAGAGGAACCGCTACAACAACACGAGGTTCAGAGCACATTCCTGCACATTAAAGTTTCGCACTTGCCTCGTGTTTTGCCCGTATAAATACTTCGCGCCCTATTGCTAATCAAGAGTCCTCCCTCATGGCGCCGTCGTCTGTACGTCGCTCCTCTTACCATGCTGATTGCATTCGCTCATCGACCGCCTGACACACATCCTAGACCAATCTCACAGGGACCGTGTTTCCACCCGAGGTCCTGATGTACATCCTTCTGCTCGCATGCGGTTGTTTCGCTGTCCAGCCCGCGCGCTTCTGTGACCGTCGACGCACGTTTTCGCAAGTAACAAGCTATTGGCGCTCCCAGGTAATTGGAGACGTCAATTTCTGGAACGTGATCTTCGTCGCTGCAGGTACAACCACGGATGAGTTAGCCAACGCGATCGAGCGGTCACAAGCATCGCGGGTGCATGTTTACATTGACCCCATGTCTCGTAGCCGCGGATTGCCCTTCCGCCGTAGCTGGCGCGTCGCCTTCGAGGCTATTGCACGCATTCTGGAGGAGACGATGGAGCGCTGTTACCGGTGCACAGTCAATACCAATCACCAAGAGGTAGATCCAGTTGTGACATGGTTGGCGGATTTGAAAGTCGAAAACATCGAGATGCTGGACCTACGGCTGGCTCCGGGAAGTCTCTTCTGCTCTGTATATGATGAAGTGGCGCCCTGGGATAGCTTCGAACCACGCCCATCGAGATATCCGCCTTTGTCATTCCTACCCCATTGCACTTTGACATTCCTGAGCTTGCGACACTCGTTCATGTTCTTCAACCATGCCCTCCTCTGTTCTATCACGCGTCTCCGGTTGGGTCCCATTCTTGAAATCCTCCATGTCGTTTGGGACGACATCAGCACCCTTCTGCGTGCTTGCACGGCCCTCACTTTCCTTTTTCTCGACGACGTGCGGTGTTCAGAACCAGGCCCTTTCACTCCGTGCCCGCTACCGTTTGTCACACACCTGAAAGTTTTCGCGGTTCATTGGACTTTAGAAACCGTCTTGAGTGCGCTGCAGCTGCCTTCGTTGCGTGTTCTAGATTTCGAGGCTGTTGACACCGAACCAACGAACGCGTATTTTCCAGTGGCGCTGCATGCTTGCGCAGAAAAATGGGTGAATGTCGAACACCTTGCGTTATCGATCGACACCCCTTTTGTCGAGCTCCTGAATGAAGCTCTAGGATCATTCCATGCTCTCCGCCACCTTGATTTGCGTTCCTCCACCGAAGCCACCGTATGGGCCCTTGGACGACTGCAGCCTCCCGAAGGCTCGACACTTTGCTGCTATCTTCGCACCATACACGTCTCTGCTCACCTGCGTCAAGACCAGATCAACAACGTTCTTGCCGAACGTGTAGAAGGCCATTTTTCTTCCCAATGCGTGCTCTCTTGCGATTTTAAGGACGCAGGCGACGGATCCCGCCGGCGCTTGAGTTATCGCTGCAATGGCAAGATCGTCGAGGCTGTGGAATACGTGGAGCCTATTGACAGCGGCATGGACTCCCGAAGACACTTTTTGCATGGCGGCATAACATCCACTCTACCTTTCCTGACGCTAGATACGCTTTCCCAAGTAAATAGACAACTCAACTTAGACACACTTTACGAAATCCAGTTTCCGTTATCAGTCTTGTCTTCAATAAATTAGTTCTAATTCAATCATTTCAACTCTTTCGATTGCTGTTGCATGAGATAAGAGTCAACGACAACAAGAGCTTTATCGTCGGTGTCAGAATTGTCATTTATTACTACGCATAAAAGATTGTATGATAAAGGATAGGAGATTGAATCATGCGACGCCGAGTATGTGCTTTTACTCACATGCTCCTACGACGTGCTTTTGGAAAAATAGGGGTAGACAAAGAGAAAAAAAACTACTACGCGCAGAATCCCAGTCTCAACTTCCAAGGTACGTGGGGGAGTTAGGGCAGAAGTTATTACAGCAGCCAACCCCGAAACGAAACAAGAGGTGACTTTCGCCAAGGACCTGGAGTGAAGTATCAGTCTTCTCGTTGGCTCCATCCAATCCTCCCCATTTGATGTGTGCGAATCCTTTCAAGCCCTGGGCAGATCGCCAGCGTCCGGGGCATGACATTCCACAGGGCCTCCCCCATCCGACGGTCGATCCGTCAAGGGTGACAGCGCCAGGAAAACGAGAGTTGACACGGTAAAAGCGACCGTACAACGGATCGATGTGCAGAGAATGCATCTGCTTACGCCACCCCTGGATGTGGTGCTGCTCGGAGACGTTTCGCAACACAGGCGTAATGATCTCGTAGGGGCCTATAGCCACCATCTGGTCGGTGTTGGGCGACGCGAAAAATAGATGTCCGAGATTCCGGCGCACGGAAAAAGTAATGGTCACGCAGAGTCGCTGGAACAAACATCTTCAATGAGGACATGTATTTGGGGAAAGCATATGTCTGCTTACCGGTATGCCTTTGTGGGTGAACAAACAACGCCAAGACCCTGGCACAGCGTATGGACCAGAACTCCATCGGCGCGCTCGCAGCTGGAATCCAGACCGCCCCAGAAAATCAATCCAAGATTCGAAGTTGCCGCGGTAGCTAATCAGATTTAGATTGCGCGGATGGGGTGGATCGGAAAGAGTGGAAGCGGCGGCAAGTGCAACGGAACCGACAATCCAACTATTCGTGCGTTCCAATGTGCGAAGAAAGGTGTCGAATAGCACATTTCGTCCGAAGTTGTGCAAAGGCGGGACGTAGGTGTTTTCGGTAAAGAAGGGTGAGGCGTACGTGCAGATACGAGTTGTCAAGTACGCTCTGACCATGAATTTGCATGCACGACTGAGGTGCGAGAAGCGAAGTATTCCGATGAGGGAGAAGAACCGAAACAAGTGCATCACTACGTCGGTCGTTGCCCAGAATTCATGCGGTGGAACTCTGATGCGTTTTTTGATACGGTACGGCTGAGAACGGGTAGGGATTTTCGGTGGAACTTTGGGCATTTGCAGAGCGAGAGGCAAGTGTATGAGTCTAAGGGATCTACTAGACGGTTACATCCTTTTTATATGTGTGTAACGTTATTCCTGAAGCTCGAAGTTCGGAGCTATCACATCTCGAAATGACCTGTTAAATTTTGGTAAAACACGAGAACAACAAGTCAGAATGGAAACGATGAAAAGGTGGCTTTACCTTACGATAATATCCTCGACCAAGGGCATGTCTGATGGCTCGATATTTATCAGATGCCTCCCACGCGTTCTGCCATGTCGGAAGACCAAAACATTACCGCGCCAGGGTCGGTCCAGGCCAGGTATGAGGTTGTCGATGTGCGAGTTGACCGGATGAACGCCTGCTCCTGTGGAACGCTGCGGCGCGACAACAAATGAGAACTCTCGCGTGGCCGGGGATCCGAAACTCGTCCCCCTCCCGCTAAGTTGGAAGATACGGCCTTCAAGATCTGACCAGGCTTCTCCTCCGCCTCGGCCAGCGTCAAACCACATTTCTGTGTCCACCTGGTGAGGGGTTCGCGCTCTCCCAACGCCTCGCAAAATGGGGACTTTGATCCACACCCAGTGGCTAATTAAAGGACCGTCGGGAATCACCACCGCTTGCACTGTTCGCAAGCCATTCTAGGAACGACCATCATCAATCGCCACTCAGAATTACACAGGGCACTTCTTGAAACACTGACCAGAAACTCGAAAAACACGCGTTCTCTGGTCAAAGAAATGAAGTGCCAAGTCATGGGAAGCAGTACGGTGGTTGGTGTAAGATCTTCCGTCGCAGATTCATCGAAAGCGTTCGTGTTCATGCGGGGCGATATTGTTATTGAAAATAGAGGTGACAGTGGATGTTGCTACCGTTGATATTCGCCGGCTTTTATGTGTCGAACGGCATACACAAGGAAATGGAAGATCGCTGGCGGGGCTGTGGTAAACGTAGCGCAGTGAGTTCCCCGTCACATATTACTTCCAAAATATTGACCTGATGGGCCTAGAAGTGGCAAAGTGGCATTTCTTGCAATGTATCGCTAACCGAGTCCGTGAAGGTGCTTTTCCCAGTAAGGCAGGTAGCAGTTAACCTATATTTACGTGACTGAAATGGAAGTAAGTGGCTATCCATCAAGTCGCTTGGTCCCTGCGCTGGCTTACCGACGGCATTTAGCGGTTTTGTTATTTTTGGATTGCCATGTCTGGGCGACATTCTGCATATACTGTCCTTCAGTAATTGCTCAGTGCCAGTCAAATCGATATGGCTTTTTCACCGTTTCCTGCTTGTAAAAAACCCCTGGACAGTTTCGCGAAGCTGCGCCTCTACCTTTTGTACGCTAAAGACAGAGCGTTGGCTCACTGCAAGTATGGCTCCGATTTCTTCCGGCCCAATAACCACCACGCGTTGCAAGGAAAGGCCGGGACGGCCTTCACCAAGGACGGGGCTCGCGCCGAATTTGTCTTTCTGTTATTCGGAAAACTCGATGGACGCCCCGTGAGTGTGTTCTCTTCATGAGTTTCTCATTTGTAACTTGGTGCGGTGTATAGACGACAGTGGGTGAAAACCGCAGTTTTCTGTTGTGCTCTGGCCCCGAGCTGCCAATGGACATGCAGCGCGATTTCGAGCGCCAGTTGGAAACGTTGGCAAGGCCCATGCTATGCGACTATAACTGTCTAGGGGTACGCTTGGTTTTCACACCAACTTCAACAACACCTAATTACTCTTCAGCAAACTGACTCCGTCTTTGGATGTACAAATCTCAATTTAGAAACGGGTGCGTTTGGCACGCACATTGAAATCCATACGAACTGTGAGGGAGAGGACCCCTGCTTCGTTTACACCGGCTTCGGCGACAGGGAGACTTCCTGGCGTTCGTCAACTGCAAAAGAGCTGCCTCTCGCAGGAGGAGACTGGGTTTTAGTGGAAGCGTCTCTGCACTTGCACGACGATCCTCACAGAGTTCCCCGGAAGGTACCTGAGTTTCTGTTTCGAACCCGTTTTCCAGTGAACCTGAAATTTCTTTAGTCGTACGATGTGGTGGCCCATCGTATCAGAGCCTTAAACATACAGCCCAGCTTGAACATCCCCCCAGAGCTACGTGCTACTGAGGCTCTCGAGGGAGAAATGGAGGTGGTACAGTTGACAGCCAGGGGGCCTCCTACAAATGGCTCGTCGAAGGTGCTACCCAGCAAACACGCACAACCTCTCCCCGTTCCAAAGACCATGAACGTCACATCCCGTGCACACAGAGCGGTGGTGCCAACGTCGCCTCGTATTCTGCGTTCTTCAAAGACGTCCGCGTTCGCTCCCAGCACCTCTGCCCAGGAGGCCCATCCAGATCTGGTCTTCATCGAATACAGTCCCCCGCCTAAGCGGCGTCGCACCAGGAGTAGCACCTCTGCCCGAGACGTCTGTTCGAATCTGGTCTTTGTCGAGTACAGCCCCCCCCCTAAGCGTCGGCGCACCAGGAATAGCGCTATGCACAACGAAAGCCAGAGGTCCGCTAGCGCTCATTTACAGTAGTAAATTACAAACATCTGCCATATAAACAATGTGTTCTGCCTCATCCCCTGTGAAGAAAGTCGAACAGATGTGCTCGCTGCATAAGATCGAACGCGCGCCCGACATCCTTGCCTTAGCTTTCGATAAGCAGCCAAAAAAGAGCCGTGACAATATGTGACTGTATGTGACAATGCGTGACTTTTCCGAAATGTGATGCACCGCCACAACGTGGGTTTTCCTTTGCCTTGCGTGCACTCACAGCCGGCCCCTACTTCTGGCTCAATGCCTCGAGTTGGATAACTTTACAAGGAGGACGACCGACATAATCTACATTGGGACAATGGTTCCGGTTGAATCTATTGTGGACGCGAAGGTCGGAATTTTCAGGACCTAAAAAACTCGTGACACGGGGAAAAGCCAGTGCGTCGACCGCACACCGTCTGACAATTGCTTACCAAAAAAACTACACAGAGCCGGGGGACTGCCCCATTCCCAGAATTCTCGAAACTGTTACATAAATAATAAATTGCAAACGTCCTCTACAGAACAATGTGTTTGAAGAAAGTATAAGAGATACGAAATCTACACCGCCAAATGGTATGTTCCATATGTCTTCCGCTTGCTCTCCCACATTGTTCTTCCATCAGTTGGTGGCCGCCTGTGTGGCCCGGGACTCGGTACACGAAGGCAATCATCGAACGCAACATGTCATCAAACAAACGCTCAATTTGTAAATCGATCCTCCTTTGCAATAAGGTTTGCAGTCGACGGTGTCTCGGGATGCATGCCGGGTTTCCAGAGACTTCCATGTGCCGCGGATCATTGCCACGCAATGCTGCCCTGCACAAACTCAAGGCGTCTTTCTGTGCTGCCATGTCGTCGACCTCATCTAACCTCAGCCCTACCCTGAGTGCGATAACTGTGCTGCCCAACGAACTCCTGGTATACGTGTTAGGCATAGTGATCTTCGCTGGGTCTCCGCCTTTCAGCACCTTCAACCGAAGGCGCGTCGACTGCAGTGCTATCTGCCAATTCTGGAGGAACTTGGTGTTGGCACAAGCTCAATTCTGGACCTGGCTAGTAATAGAACGGGATTCGCGTGTCGAATTTCTCGACCTTTGTCTCTCACGAGCTGGAAACGACGCACCGCTATCCATTGAGGTGGCCGGGTCACCCAGGACGTCCAAAAATCGACGACCATGGGTTGGCATGGACATTGGTCCTATCATACCCCTGGACACCTACCTCGAGATGCTCACGACGATGTTCATGTCGAGAGCTCACCGCGTCAGGAGGATTGAAATAAGGGCCCAGGTATTCGCAGAATGGGACGCGGTGTTTCAGACATTTGCGTCGTTCAGTCTTTCTGCTCTGCAAGAAGTGGCATCTTCTATCGACACTTGCACTTACTGGGGTCAGCGCTACGGCAAAATTGAACATTGTGTGTGGGGTTTGCCGTTTCGCGCTCAACTGAAACAAGTGTTTCCGGTGTTCGCTGACACAACACTCTTCTCCCATCTCTTGGACTTGAAATTGGATACAATTTCTCTCGACGACACCACGCTCTTTTTGCCTGCCCTTAAATCTGCCGTTAGCTTGGAACGCCTGTGCGCACGGTCAGTCATAGTTCCTTCGCCCATGGACAACGTGATTGTGGAACTACCGGCGCTACAACGGTTTACAATCTACGCAGCACAAGACACAGCGCTGGCTTGGCTCGCCTGCTTATCGCTACCTGCTGTGACATACTTCAGCGCCGATCTTGCGTATGACGACGCTTCGAGTGCATTGCATGTCTCCTGCAAACAGTTCCTATCCCGGGTGCGCAAACTCGATTACCACACGTCAAGTACCGACATCGGTACCCCCGATGTTTGGCGAGACCTGGAAGCAGTGGAGGAAATATCAGGTACTTGGAGTGTGGTCGGGTCCCGGGAGCTAGAACGTTTATTGGCGGAAGGCAATTACCCTAACCTACGGGACGTCCACTTCAGCCATTCCATGACGACTACTTCGGCAGAGTCACTATTTCAGGCTCGTGCGCACCTCCCGCCAATCGCCATTGTAGCGCGTCAGGATGACGATGATGGATGGCACCAGCAGCAGTTCACGGTAAATGCAAACCAGGAAACAGTCGCAGTTCCGTATCAGCAGGGATGGGAGACGGGCACAAACTGGTAATAGTTGAATACAAGTATTGTGGCCTCCGAAGTGGAATAACAAATGATTTGCTCTTGGTCCCCAACTGTCTAGCTGCGCCGGCGAATTGACAACGACAGCGGCACTTTGACCGGACTGGATATGTCCGAAAACACATTCTTCGGTCAAACGAAGAGAGACGCATAGAAGAGAGACGCATAACATAGTGGTAAGAAAAGTTGACATAACGCTGCTAAAATACGTCTAATTCATCTCCTCGTCTAGATCTCCGTCCAAGCTAGGCCAAATGTACGGTAGTGAACGAATGCAAGACATGGGAGCAGACACAGAGCCAATCTCGATCGCAACTTCCAACTCATCCTCGAAAAGCTCGTCGCGTATGGGTCTGGCAATGATGGCCCTACGACACATGGGACATTCGTTGCTACGATCAAGGCAACGGCTCATGCATGCATCGCAGAAGACGTGCATACAAAGGGTGCTACTCAAATTCAGTGTCAGTGATGAATTTGCCAGGCACAGTCAAGCACAACTCACACAACAGGTAGATTGAACGTATCCAAACAAATCGAGCACACGAAAAGTTCACTGACATCATCCTCAACGGTACTCGCTGATTGCGATGGCTCGGGAGGCGGGAGGCTACTAGTCTCTGCAACATTCGGCTCCTTTGCTGATAACTCGACCGGTGGTGCGTCACACTCCGCGTCGACGTCCAAAGGCGGTAGCGAGTCCCACAAGTCAACGTCGATGGCCAAAGCGCCTTTGGTACCGTCGGTCTGATGAAAATGACGATACTGGCTGAAAGGTCCAGCGGGGGACACCGTGTTAGGCGCAGCAGGCGCAGAACTGCTCGCAATTGCATCCACCGCAGAGACACGGGGGACAGCTGCCGGCCGAAGAAATTCTTCGATAGTTCGTTGGTAGAGACGTGCGCGAGGGAAAACCATGGGCCTCTCACAGCACCATGGCCCCGGTTTTATTCGTAACAGACACGCACGCGTGCAACGGTCCAGTCCCTAAGTCAATTCTCCCATCCCTGCGGCCATTCCCGAACAACGTAACGAGAGGATGCTTCCATCGCATCGCCGAAACAGAATTTACGGAAGTAATTAGAAGTTCACACCAACTTACATGAACTTGCCGATCCTGAAAAAAGCAAGTCAATTTCCTCACCAAAAATAAAATGCCAATGGGATTTGAATGGAATGCACATTAATGATCAACGGAACACACGACCTCAGGAAGCAAAATGGACACAGCGGAGCGGCGACTTCAACAACAACGACATTTCGATTCCAAGGTACAGCATCAAAGACAGACATCGGCATCTTGAAGCGCCTTAAAACCTGGAGGCCATCTTTTCTCCCTTGACCATGAGCGACTACAGAGACCGTCTTCCGCCCGGCATGCACCCGACTTACTTTCCAGGGCGCCAGCTTCCACCTCCTCACCTTGCAATGACAAACCAACCACATCTTGTTCGATATGCCACGGAGGAGTCGCCAAACTCAATGCATCCCTACGGGGCTCCAGTGCCGGGACCATACGCACATGGTACCTACGGACCGCAATCTCAACAACATGCGCCCGTTTTATACCGCCCTCCGTACTACGATCCCAACCATCGACTCGCTTACGAGCCTCACTTCTCCTCGACCAGCCCCACACATGGCGAAATCAGAAACGCGCACGCAACTCGCCCTCCTGTCCACGAAGCCGCGGAACGCATTCTGCTCCCCCCCATACGCTTACAGCCGCCCAGTACACATTTGACGACAGCTCTGGACGCACGGTCACAGCAATTGAGCAACTTGCTCCAAAATATGTTGAGCCAAAGTGGTTGCGCGGCAAACCGCGATTTCCTCGTTGTCAACCAATGGTCGCAAATTTACGGGAATTGGGAATGGTGTGACAAGGACACGAAGAAGGCTGCGGACGTCTATTGCTTTGGGATGCTGGTCCCAGTGAAATCCAGCCTGGAGCCTCAGGGGAACTATACGGTGGGGGGGAGAGTGCAAATTGGTTCGACGAAAAGATACGCCGTGATGGGCAAAGGCAGTGAGTCGACCTCGTACCATCTGACAACGATTGCTTCACAAACATCTCCACAGAGCCAGGGGAATGCCCCCCCATCATTGATCATCTCCACTTCGCCACTACGGATGGTCTCGATGCTGCTCTTGACCTAAAAATCCCCTCCCGCACGGGTCCTTCACTCTACCATACGGTGGGATCTGAAAGATTTCTCCGAACTGGCCACAAATTTTGGCTGGGAAAAGGAGAAAACTCTAATACAGTCGGTAAGTTCCATCTTTAAAGACCACCTACATTTTTACCGTTGAACGTCAATAGACTGTATCACCCTTGAACAGACCGGTATCAGGGATCCCACGATTCTCCCAGAGTTTCAGGCGTACGCGATAGATCACGCCATTCGCGATCTCCAAGCCTATGACCCGGATGGTCGACGTATCCCCGCCGCAGATCTGGCTCATCGGCTGTTGGAGAACCCCTCGGTCATTGTTGCGAACCTCAAAATATGGCAACCCAGCCAGGGAGGTGGTATGAAGGAGCTTTCACCTGTCCGTGAGTGACAAAAAATCTACATCCGACTTTGGATACCTCAGTCTGACCCTACTCATCCAGTTGAAATAAAGCGCATCTATTTGCTATCCGAAAAAACACAGGCGATAAAAGTCAACTGGCCGGCGATCACCGCGTCCCTCGCCACAGCTCTTGACTACGTCGTCCGGCCACCAAATGCGACGGAAGCTGCAACATCTGTGCCTAACCACCTCTCCAACGCCGCGGTACGTTTTCTGTAGGGGAAAAAATGCGCGCTAAAATAGCGTCATAATAACAGAGCGGGAGGTATCCCTCTAACCACCGTGACGCTGTTCAAGGAGGACAACCGTTGACCCCCGTCAATGGGTATCTTCTGACTACGCGCCCTGACTCACAGCATGGCCGCTCCAACGCTATGGTACGTTTTCTGCAGCGGGAAAAAAAATGTGCGCTAAAATAGTCGCCTAATAACAGAGCGGGGGGAATGGGTACATGGCTGCAAGCCCTCAAGCACAACATGCAGGAACGCCTCACCCACGACATGCAGCACCCGCCCCCCCAAAGCCACGTCGTACTCGCAAGAAACCCACCGCACCGTTGTACAGCAATGCCCCGCTTAACACTTCGCCCTCTGCCGGTCATGGACACCAGCAGCAGCTCGTGCCGTCGCAGGCACCGGCGAATCCAGGGTCAACATCTGCCATTGGTGCTAACGAAGGACAACAGCAGCATTCGGCAACGTCCTTCGTACAGGCCGCACCATCTGGCGTCAACGCAGAAGAATACCTCACTCGCCCACAAACTAGGCAGAACTATGCCCCGCTTAACACTTCGCCCTCTGACGGTCATGGACACCAGCAGCAGCTCGTGCCGTCGCAGGCACCGGCGAATCCAGGGTCAACATCTGCCATTGGTGCTAACGAAGGACAACAGCAGCATTCGGCAACGTCCTTCGTACAGGCCGCACCATCTGGCGTCAACGCAGAAGAATACCTCACTCGCCCACAAACTAGGCGGAATCTTCGTCCTGGAGATCGTCCTCCGAGTCAGCACGATTATTATCCCAGAGAGCTTGCTCAGCGACAATACTATTCCGGGGATATTCCTCATGCCAGAGATCTTGCTCCCGCTGAAAGTCCTCCTCATACCCCTACGTGGGGGCACATAGGAGTTTCCGGCTACGAGCACTACACGCAACACGCCGCAATCCCAATGCACAGTGCCGTCTACCCACACGTTTCTCCAATGACCACCGCCGTCACAAGTGACGCGTGGTGGTCGCAAGCGCCAGCGGACGAGGCGCCGACTTCCGCAGCTCCTCATGAAATGTGGACGGAGGTCCAGGGCGATGATAGTAACTTCCCCACTCCCAATGGTAATGAAGGCGTAAATTTCAACACCAATGGTGAAGGCAACGCTGATGCCCGAAGTGAAACGGACGAAAGCGATGGACACGTTAGCCCTCCTGCCGAGCTTGCGGAGGTGACAAATGGCAGTGGTAAGTGTAATTGATAATCGTCGTCGCTGGAAGGCAACTAAAATCGTTGTTGTACAGGTGAAGTGGTCGAGGAAGCCACCAGTGTTGACCCCACATCGAGCTACGCGCGGCAAAAGCGTTCGGCAAACGCCGCATTCGAAGACGATACGACATTCGTCGAGGAGGTCCCACTGCCTAAACGAGGACGCGACGCCACTTGGGGTGAGGCTCTCCTGTTATAAACTTCCCCACAATCTCTGATCTTTGCGCAGGTACACTGTCCGGCGCCCTAGGGCCCGGGTAATCACACACAACGACATTAACAACGTGCTCGCGAAGGGCTGAAGGAGGAGACGCCGGTCCAAAAAAAATTCAATCAACCTATTCTACGCTATAGACAACGGGAGAGTTCCTCCAAATTTTATGAATATACATCATGCTGTGACAATGTGGTGTGAGACTGTCCCGAGAGAGCGTCAGATATTTTCAATTATTTTGCAACGTGCGATATCATCAAGATATCATCCGCATCGACTCGAAATAACACGTACAAACCAAGTACAAACACTGCCCTTTCTTCTTCCTCCATCATCTTTCAAAGGGCTCGTCAACTCATTCAACCTACAATTCTTTTGACTGAACCGCAGGTGCGCACGCTTTCTGACAACACGTAGGCGCAAAAAGAACACTAATGGCATGCAGTCACCTCGTGTATTAGTTTGCACTGTGCAGTGAACCCACCAGTGATCTGGCCAAGCTTCGAGCGATGAGAGGTAAGCAAAAGCCTATCGCTCAGTTCCGCGTGACAATGATAAGGAATACTGCCTCAGTGCTAATGCCTTCGCCATGGATAGTCGACCGACCTGTCGTATGTCACGCAGAGCAAAACAGTATTCGCGGTGAGCGCAAGTACTTCAGCTGGATGATCTCGTGTCAACTAACTGCTACTGTCTGAAGAATAAATCCATAGCTTACGCGCACTCAAGCGTTCATGAACGCGCTAGAGAGCACCGAAGTGTTCATGAACGCACCAGAGATGGCCGTCAGCAGCTTCGTTCATACTGAACACTTGAATATCAGTTTACTAAAATGAATCAACATTACCGGGACATGCGTGCTATTGATCAACGCCCCCCGCGCTCCGAACACGATTTCAATAACCTCGGCCAAGCCAAACTTTAGATCTCTGTTCCCAGCCGCATATGTGCATCTCCCAGTATACTCAGCTGGAAATGGCTTGGAACATTGGAACGTGCCCTCAGCGTCATTACTTGACATTGCCTGGACAGCTCTCCGTGCCAAGTCAATGCCCAATCGCTAAACATTCAGCACGTAGCTTTTGTTCCATCCCGATGGTGCAAATCTATTTGCGAGAATCCACTCTTCAATGGTAATAATAATAATAATAAGATAAGGGCCCACGAGGGATACCGCCCTCCCGTCACTCGTGTCATTTCAAGGCGTCCTGGTGCTCTGTGCTTGATGCTGCTTGGTACACGGAACCGCTGACTGCCCTCTTACATGCAATCTTGGCACACGACGCTCTCATAAACATGCAAATTTCAAAGCTGAAGTAACTGTCAGGAAATGGCTTGCTTCAATCCGTGTCAGATGACGCCGCATCCCGCCCCGCACTTTGCGTAGACTGAGCCAGGCTTGACGCAGGACCCCGTGATCTTTCTCTTGCATTTTCCGCCCCTTAGATCGAGAACAAAAAAATGTGGAACCATTCCTCCTGGATCTTGGGTGCTGGAGCGATTCTCCGAAATTTGTCCCCTCTTCTCAGCCTGTACGCGAGTCTGTCTCCGACGAGGAGAGCGAATGATCCGAGCCACCTCCGTCAGTACGCTGGAGCCCTCCTCCAGTTGACGACTCCCTCGAGATCCCCGGTGAGAAAGTTCTCGCGCGCAAATACAGAAAGCACAGTGGCCGGCGCGCATCCTTAGCTACATCGAACCCTCGCGACCCTTAGACCCTCCCCTCTACGAGGTAAAGTGGCTCGACGGCAACAACGCCAAAATCCCGCGCGACCACTTCTACACAGGGTATGGGTTGATTTTTTGACCAATCATTTGCCTCTCATTATCACGCAGGAGGCCGAGAGGAAGTTGCTTGTATGTCATCGTTCCTGCCGCGTTAAAATTCCTATTCATCTTTTTCTTCCCGAATCATACGTACTGAGTGTTTCGGGCTTGATTGTTACTTGACGTGCCCATTTCAAGTTCTCGCTGGATCCATGCTCGCGGCATCAAAACAGCAAGGAGCCAACATCCAGCAACGTCGCGACCTGCGTGCTTCGAGCTGAACTGAGACTAAGTTGAATATAAGGCAATGACACGCGTTCTAATGCACGCCTACTATCACAGGGCGCTGTAGAAAATATATTGTATGCGAACTTACACGTTCATTCTAGCGACCCCTTGAACAAAATTATTTACATACCTCTTTTGATACTCGAGATAGATAGAAAAAATGTAAGCTGTCCAACATGATTACATTGCACGCACCTCGAAATCGCTACTGTGGTGTCAAAAACCCACAACACAGAATCAGATATTGACCGGAATCATGACACGACCCACTAACAGCTTGAAACACAAAATCCCAGTGTCGAGACTTCTCCACAGAGAGATGTCTAAATGATCATGCGTCACCAACAAATCCAAGGTCACAAAACAAGGTAGCCAACCATCAAGTTCAATTCATTCAAAGATACATTCGATCCGTCGACAGCTTTTCACGCGTCAAAAATCTACTCTGGTAAAAGTAAGCAAAGATTATACTCAAAAGAATTGATTTGAACTTACCTATTAATCGGCTGAGCAGTGTCAATCAAAGTCTGCTCGACCTCCAGTTTGATATCGACGTCCCCACCGATACCAAACTTCCAAAAAAACTCCCTATGGCGCCCACCACATACGCAGTACACTTTCTTGATATGAATTCCTCGCGCGCGAAGGCGGGCGTGGATCGTAGCTTCTGAAAGCGAAATGTGAATCAATAACATGGAACATAAGTAAGCCTCACCAGTCAACTTCACACAGTCGGTAGCCCAATACGATATCCAACGCATACCACCACATTTCCCATATTCCCTCCGACGCCGTTCCATCTTGTTCGTCAGCCCATATTTCACGCGAGTGCCGATGTAAGCGCCGGATCGATCGAAAACTCGCTGTTCGAAGGCATAGATAAAGCCTTTATAGTCACGAAACAGATTTATATCGCATAAGATTCGTAGTCGTTGCATAGGTGTCATGCGAGAACTAAGTACACAGTATTACCATAGTAGTCGAAATAAAAATGATTGCTCCCTAAAAAAAAAACTCACAATCGCCTCATAAAAGCGCGTCTTCGACGTTCGCCTTTCGACCAACGACCGGGGGGCTTGATAACAACTGTAGTCGACATACAAGTAGAAAAGAAAGAATGAAAACCCCGAATTCGAGGAAACTCGAGGTTTATAAACGCACCGAAAGCGGCATCTCGGCGGGCGCGTTCTAATACTCGGCTTACCTCTATTAAAGAACTGAACTGTCGGGAATTGAATCGAAACGCGCTTTCGCGGTCGGAAATGTTTCGCACATCTTTCCTCAATGACATCAAAAATCTTTGATCGGAGTCACGTGACCGCGACACCCGTCACGTCATTAGCCAAAATTAATCGAGTTTCAATCCAATTTCAAGTATTTGGCTTCTCTGTAACGAACCAATTCATTTCTTATCCCATCTTATATAAGAATGAATAGCGCGTAGGTGGGTTTAATATTTTTGTTTTCCAGTTCACATCGAATTACAAATGGTCTTTCGGCAGAACATAAAGCTCTGCCGAAAGATTGCCGGCACTTTTCCTATCGGAGCGGCATATCACGGACCATTATTCCCAAAAGCAAGGTCCTGGGTCGCCGGGCGCCCGCTAGTTCAGAGAAGCAGGAGAAAGTAGACGGCTTCTTCACTTTCGCATAGTTTGAAACTTCGCATCCAGGCTCGAGGTGCGCTTGTTTCGTCCTTTGAAGCTGAGAATTTCGTACGTATAACGTATTTAATTATTGGCCGATTATGCGATGACGCACAGAAATTTTGGTTGCCGCCGCGTCCGCATCTGTCCGCATCTGGTCTGCATCAAACAATATCTGTGAGAGACCAACTCCCGGTCCTTCATAGCCATTTGAAGCTATCGATTACTCCGGTGTTCACACTCGCTTGGCGACCTCCTTGCTCCACTGGCAAGAGCACGGCTGCTGTAATTTTCATGGACAGCAAGCATGCACGATATATCGACAAGAAAAATTACAAGACAGAGGCGCGATTCTGGAATACCCTAGGCCATGACCGAACCCACAATGAAAAGCGAATCCGGCGGCTCGGAGTCAATTAACTGGTGACAGCGGAGAAGAGCGCTTGGCGACTCGTCGAAGACCTCCCCCGCGGAACTGTCACACGCTTTCGTATGTTTTTCACAGGCCTGTTCTCCTCCAGCCCGCGAGAAGAACGCAAGACTGATGGCTTTTATATCGTCTCTCTATATCCCCACCATCCTTGTCTTTGGAGCTCTAACATACCCCGATGCCTCACAATACCCCCCTTAAATTTGTGCGTCGCTGTGAACCGGCATTGGTGACGCAAAAACTCATCGATTTCGTAGATAATTATCGGCGCATCGACTGCGGGTTCGTGAAACGTTTTTGCTATGGAGCCAGCTTGTTACTAACAGCGGTGAAGGTCTTGTTTCAGCGATCGCATTAAGAGCATCAGGACATGAAGTGTTGGTGATAGAGAAAGACGAAGAGCTTGGGGGTTCGCCTTCAGTAGGTCCGGACGATTCCCCGCGTGGCCGGTTTGTGAATGAATTTGCCAGATACCGACAGGAGGCGTCAGGCACGTGTCATGAAACCACTCCGTGTCCCCACTAGACCTTGAGCAGGTTACCTCCCAATGGATGCAAGATCCTGTTTGACTGGGGGCTAGAAGCACAAATAAGAGCGCACGCGATCGTCGGCGAGGGTTTTACGGTGTACAAGTGTGCTGCCATTCTCTTTTCATCGCACGCAGGCTGCCCATACGCTTCTAGACGAAGGAACCGATTCCGGGCGCGATTACCTTGGCACGAATCGATGGGACCCGGAACTGCTTAGGGAATCTCGTGGCGATTTTTTGCAGATACGGGTGCGTCTTCCGCTCACTATCACCTACAGAGACCCGAGTCCGATGCTTGGTTTAGCATAGGGATCTTATTCGTCTCTTGTATGACACGGCACTGGGGAAACCTTTGAAGAATGACTCGGAGCCACAACTCAACGGCCACACTCCAAGCCAGCCAATAACCTTCGAATTCGGTGCAGAAGTTGTCGACGCCGATTTCGATACCTGCTCCGTTACTCTGAAATCTGGGGTGGTACATCATGGCGACGCAATCATAGGTGCTGATGGCGCGTCTGGCTTTGTCCGTCGACGACTATTGGCCGAAGACGTGGCACCGCTCCTCGTAAGCGGGACCGACGATGAGCGGAGGGGGCTTGCCTTATACGCGTGAGTGATATCTTAATATCCTTTATATATCTTTTTAATGGGCCTGTAGTGCTATCATCCCAAAAAGCGCCGCAGTCGTAGATGAGGAGCTTAGCAAGCTATATGAGTATCCTCAGGTGAGCTGGATTATATCCTTGGTGAAGGGAGCCTCATCACTGGCCTCGCACCAGAGAAACATGGTTACCTTTTCCATGGGGTCAAACCGCGGTGCGTCGTAGTGGCATTCAGCATTCGATAAATATCTTGACACTTCGCTTTTGTAGGGGCTCAGGCGTTTCTCGCGGTGCGTATACATATGTAACGCCCTCTCTCAAACTCGTACTCATTCGATCCAGGGGGAGGACGAAGATATAGTGTTCTGGGTATATACACCAGACGCGGACGAGGATGGGTCATGGACACAAGTTGCCGAGAAGAATATTACCGATGTAGTCGGTCCTTGTGATCCCTTGTCAGTCATTCACTTTTTTCAACGGCATGCATTCGTGATTTATTGGTCCACAGAATACGACGCCTGGCAGCGCTTGCTGGGCCCGCTACTTGTGTCCAAATTAAGAATTATTATGAATTGAAATCATGGGTATCCAAAAGTGGGAATGCTGTTGTCCTGGGCGAAGCAGCGCATCCATTTCCTGTACGTGTTCCTGCGTACCTTTTCTTCTAGCATACCAAGACCATTTTCAAAGGTCGTCTCCCTACATACCTACTCTGTCGCCATTGAAGATGGGGCTTTCATAGGGAAACTATTTTCTCATTCACGAAAGCCCGCTCGTGTCAGAGAATTCATGAGCGCTTTCGAGGAAACCAGGTACGCCACACCGATCCTGTCCTCGGACTATTGGTACTCAAGCGATAATATTTCCAGAAAGGCTCGCTGCCTGCATATAGACCACTCGGAGAAACAGTACATAGACGTAATGGCGCTTCCAGACGGGCCTATGCAAGCTACTCGTGATGCGGCCATGCGGGCGAACGAGGCCGCCGGTCGCAATGTCATGGACGCGGCCGACGTGGACTTACAACAGATGTGGGATGATATGAGGATGATGTGCGTCCTCACTATAACCACTTCCGTGACGACGATATTCACCAGGACTTTGTTCCAGCTTTGGATATGATCCCGCTGACGACGCGGACGACTGGTGGATGTCGTGGGGTCGCCTTCGAGATGCTCCGAGTGCCTCAAAAGAGGGAAAGCTCACAGAAGACATACCAAATGAGAGTCTTTGAATTGGTTTTATTTTACTTCCGAACGGCCACAGTGATTGTATGTACACCGCTTATACTACTAGATGAATGTTTCTCGGATTTTCGGTACGTCTTACGGACTCCTACCAAGTTCTATCCTGAGACAAATTGTCCATGTAGAGTCTTCACAGACTACGCCCAGATCATCAGCTCCACCTTTCATTTAATCGATGAGCATACCCATGCCGACCTCTGTCTAAGCGGTTCCCCAAGTAGTATATCATACCCAGATTTTTTCCGCCTAGCCGGTCCTCCCGAACGGCGCGGTTTTTCGGCTGGGAAGAAGCGCTTCAGTTCACTCTATCAAAAAACTTAGATCAGTCCCGGGCCCCGAATTCAAGGCACTTGCGCTAGGCGCGAATCGCGACAACGCTAGGTCATTTGCGACTATCCCTCCACCTTCATGTTCTTAAGCACGAATAATCTTTCTTTCCTCGTATCTCTCCCAAGATGAAGCTGCACCCCACCCTCTATCATGCGAACACCTCCTGGCAGGCTTCGGAGTTCACTGCAAGCGTCCCTCTCACATTTTCCGGCGTGAGTTCCTCTTCGTCTACGCATATTATAATCTAACCTCGCTTCTGCGCGCCTAGGTCGTCGACGCTGCACTGTATCATCTCACTACACTATGGCTTTTTACTAAATCGGACTTCATGACCACCATGATCCCCATCGTGAGTGTTGAATACGGTCGTCATTAGTTTCGTGTTCAAGTGTTGTGTGTGAATTTACAGTCGATTTTCGCCATTGTCGCCGCACCTCTCACATCCATCCACAACCTTCCTCATCTCGTCTTTTGGCTCTGGGTGCATCTCCTAGGATTCAACACCTCCAATCAAACTGCTTCATTGGAGGACGAAACGAACAAACCCGATCGACCTCTTCCTTCGGGCAGGATCACCCTTAGCTCCGCAATCATCCTTCGCTGGACACTTATGCCAATATGTTGGGCCTTGTCTTTAGCTTATAGCAAAGAAGCGATGTTCTCCAGCATGGCGCTATCATTGTTCACTACGTTGTACAATGAATGTCGAGGATCTGGTGCACACTTCGTCACCAGGTACGCCCTGAATGGACTTGGATTCGCGGCGTTCGAAGCCGGGACAACTTTCGTCGCAAGTTCGTGTACCTGATGATCATTCAACATCTCTGGCTAACGATCCAATTCGACTCAGAGGACGACAAGAGTTGCCTCGACAACGCGGGATGGCTTGCTATCTTTCTCAGTGCAAGCATTTTTGCGACAACCATTTTTGCGCAAGGTGAGTGGCAGTCTGTCTTCCAACGATAAACATATTTACCCCCCGCCAGATTTTCGGGATGGTGCGCCATGATCCATACATTGTTCTCATTATGTTCCTCATCCAATTTCCTTGCAGTCGTCGGAGACAAACTAATCAATCGCGACACCATCCCCCTCCGGTTCGGGAATCCCAGCCGAACATTCCTCCTTGCCGGCGTCGTTGCATGGTCCATCGGACTGTCCTGTATCTGGGAGATCGACCGCTACAGCGCTGTCGCGTTCACCATGCTGGGCTCCTATGCTGGCGCACGGTTCGTGAGATATACCACTATTGAAGAAGACCGAAAGTCCTATTTCTATTATAACGTATGGTGATCGAGCCGCGCTTTTTCAAACCTGTTTTGACGTTGCGTTTTTTAGATTTGGGTTTCTGTGGCTCATATTCTTCCTGGCTATTGGCGCCTCTTTTGCGCAACCTGACCTTCAGTCCTTCCTTTTCGATTTCGATTTCATTCGACATTCGTTCCTTTCAACTCATACATATTCTACGCAACCCCAACTTCAAATCTGTTGTACAACAATGTATATTCGTGTAACACTAGTCGATACTTGACTGATAGTACTGTACCTTATAATTCAAGGACCATGTGCGTTGACTTTCTTTTGAAAAGACCTATCCGACCACAGACTCCGAGTCTCCGTGGATCTACAGAATCTCCATTTACTCGCTAAAACATGATCGCGACCTATCGCGACACATGGTATTTTGCTTCCGTTAGATTCCGTTCCGTTGAAGTCCGTTGACCTTGCTAGTTTAGGTTATATTGCCTACGCCGAAACGCGTACACAAAGATTCATCCCTTCGACACCGTGCTAACTTGGTGCTAACCAATTCAAGGCCAAGTTTCCATTTATGAAACTTGAACTTGAAGTGATGTCTTGTGATGCCTTTTTGAACGCAAGCTAGACCGCAAGTAGAATTATCCCGAAAGTAGGTCGCTGGCGGGAACATTTATTCAGATGACCTGTCTGCGGAGACGCCAGAGACCTAGATACCGGGCGTATGCATAATTCTCTCCGTTATTCCCAAATATGCCAGAATACGCCCCGGCAGAGGGTTACCGCCGAATCCTTAGCATCTTCCGCGGCCTGAAACAGGCTGAAACCGACTCGGGAGCGGATGTCCCCAGGGTCTCGATCTGGTCCAGGCGCACATAAGTACATGGGTGTGTATCGCATGTCCCTGAATATGAGCTATAGTAATTAAGTTAGTGGTCTCGATGTGATTTATTCTTTTGTGGGTCCACTGTGGGTCCCAGTGACCAAGAAGGACAAGCACGTTGCCAGTGGTAAATCACGGAGGATAGATCAAGTCAAATTAATCAAAGTTGATCAACGAGTCAGGTAACTTACTTAGAATTCATTCGAAAGCGATCATCACTTTATCAAAAAAGTTTGTTCGCATCGAGAGCGGCGTGGCGCGGCTTAAGCATGCCACGAATTTAAAGGAGAGACAGGATACCCAAGTTGCGCGAAATCAGTACAGAACAGGACTCACGAGCGACGCAACGGATCCCTGTCCTACGAGTCTTGAATTGAAGACGTCACAAACTTGAAATTTCCCGACATGAATCTCAAACTCGCGAACGAGAACGAGAGTTTTCTGCTTTACCCGAATCTGATACTCCTCTGAAAGTTTGGTCGTTGGAGTCTTCGTCGACGTTCACGGTCGCACCTAGATTTAGATGGCAGGGAACGGGCGGCGTTGGCTAAGAAATAGTGTGAGGCTCCTTTCCACAAAGAGACTTGTTGTGGCCAGAGGTCCTGCCTTCTGGCATTACCCGGCTGAAAAGGCGTGAAACGAAAGATTGGGCCCGGGCCGGGGGCCGTTAATAATTACTTTATGAACTTCGGAATATAATCCGATGTCTAGTTGCTCTAAGGTAATATTTGAAGACTGATCTAGGTACCGCTAACATCCTCACTCTATGGCAAAACAGATGGGAAAACATCATCTCCGTCGCAGTACAGTATGTACTCGGCGATCTCGGAGATGTTGAAGTTCAAAAATCGAACTCCCGGATCAGGCGGCAGAAAGTGATCAGTGATCATCTATAGACAGCCATAAACACACCCTAGCCTCCTTCTTTCAACGACATACTTGGAGGCTCCGATGGTCATAGAACCGAGCAACTTCGAGAGCGATCCCCTCGTCTCCCCGTTTCTACCTATCTAGGAACCAATTACATCCTCACCGGCATCGAAATAAGTAGACTCGATCCGTGCTCAACTAGATCCGCCGCTTGAGACAGAGCTCGTGAATCTCGAAGTGCTCATCCACGACATTTCTGCCAGACGAGACCGCCTTAAGGACTACTTGTTCTCTCATACGGCGTTGATATCATAGCCTCGCCGCACCCTGAATATGCAACAGCTGGTGTTCTATCACACATGGACTACCGAGGCTTTGGTCATCCATTCACATCTCTCCGGACTTCATCCGCACAAAAGAAAGAAAATCCGTCTTGAATGACTGGTTCGCTCGATCCGCTCCATATCGTACATATCCACTTGCGATCGTTTCGTACTTCAGCTATCACTACGGCAATATCTATCCCAATTCAATGGACACCATATTCCCTTTCTCTACCCGCTGGTCCACTCTTTATCTCTCCAATATTCGAATCTATGATTTACTCCGGTTCGCAGACGTCAATGCCCCTCACCCCACGGAGGTGCAGATGGTTTTCTCTCCCGAGGAATTCCATGAGACAGACGGAAAATCAAATCTCTTTGTCGGAATGGTGCCAGACCAGTAGGATCGCAATCACTGCGCTGGATTTGAGCCCACTGATTCCCACAACTCAATTTTCTTGGGACCACATCACCCATCTCATCCTCAAGCAAAGAAGAGAATTGCGCCGGACGCACAAGGGATGTATGACCGCTCAGTGGCTTTTCAGTCTTCTCAGTGGATGTCCACATCGGCGCTGACTCAAATTCCCGATGGTGTACACTTTCGATCACATTCAACCTGATATCTTTCTACCCTTTCTGGAGGTGCTGGTCATCGAAAATCATTCTCCCACCGACCTTCTGCTGAAATATTTCATTGACAAGCTCATTATGCTTGCATTATGCCTTGCTGCATGAATCTTCATGTAATCGACCACCAACTTGATATGTAGTATGTGGATAAGAGCGTCCTCGAACATTTGGCAGATCGTTCGCCCTCGATCTCTGATGGTCGCTTGAGACTTTTGGGCTTCAACAGCACTTATTATCAATGACATGCACTCTTTCCCTTGTCTCGAAAACCTCAGTCTTTGCCTCTGGACGCCTGAAGAGCACTGGTCCAATAGTTTGGGTGGTGACGGCGATATTATTCCTGCTCTTCTTACTCCTGATGACAACGGTTCGACTGCCCTCCCTAGAATTGCTCCAAACAGACATGTTGTGGAGGCTGCGGAAATTCCGGAAAAGGTCTGGAGGAGATTTCTTCGCCAGCATGCACATTCTCGAGAGGAAGGTAATAGCAGCAGCATGAGTATGAATCTGCGCCAATTTTACCTTGATCTTCAAGTTTGGCGTCAGGATCATTATTGCGATCCATCGGAGGTTCAGGCCGATCCGGATCTGGCAGACTTTCTTTGTTCTGAATGAGAGGTTCTCGTCAAGTACAGAGTAGCTACTACTCAACGGATGGTTAGTTCGACGCCATGGGAAGGAATTGGCAGTGGATAGGTTAAATTTTGATACTTGGTAGTTTATTATAATTTACTCTGATCGTCTTGCAAAATCTACATTTGGCACCTGACCCTTGCGGCATATTCTGTCAGCTGTAACAGGGTAAGTAATGTGGTTCCCGAGATCGACCTTTGCTGGCCAACTTAAGGTTCCAAGAACCGCCGCGGCCAAACACTCACATGATCGAGACCGTTAATAGGATCAATATTTGATCCCGCGCTACGTTCACCTCGCTTCAAACTTCCTCTACCTCGAATCTTGTGAGGCGCAATGACCTTAGACATCTCATTTATTTTGGTACAACGATTCACGCTGCCGGCTAGGATGGTTTCCGGTTATGTGGCCCCCCGAACACCGGATCTGCCACTTCTTGGATGCAACAGATGTGTTCCTGGAATACGATTCGTACGAAGCTTCGGTGGTCGCGTCGAAACTTGAGGTCCCGAACAATCTCTGGTGCTATCTGTGTCATTTGGTTGCTCCTAGGGTTTAGAGAGCGAATCGGAGAAACGGCGTTGTTCTCACCAGGCTTCAAGTTCTCACCAGCGCAACTTTGTTCGACTCGAGCTCGGACATGGATGCCTTTTGGTTCTTGGACAGATCTTACTCAGCTTCGTGGACTTCGCTTCGTTTGATTTTCAAACAATAGCAGCAAGCAAAGACATCAACTCACCACCCCTATGACCATACTCCTGCCCCCGTCTAAAATGGGGGGAAAAGTCCCGATACCTTCGAATAGACCTTCACTAGCCTTCACTCTCATCGCGCCGTTGCTGGAACTTGCGCTGGGATCTGCCCGACAATCCCTCCAACTGAAGATCCCTGCTTCAGGTGGTGGTCCGTGGATCACACACACTGATCAACCACGGAAGCAGGCTGAGGAGGTAAGGAATACAAGTGACAGAATTCTGGGAAGGGAACGAAACTACTTTTATGGTATGTCAAGGTCCGATAACTCTGAGAAATCAGCGACATCAGATTTTTGTGGCGGGTCCGTTGTGGCGGCGGCGGCGTCGGCTAAGTCTGCGACTATAACCAGCAATAACTCCTTGCAACTTCGTATGGGGTTCGTGCTTTGGCCCGATTTTTCGCAGACACACCGTTGTTTGCTTCTTCTGCATCGCAGAGACCACCAAAGCTTTGGACCTTGGCAGTCGTCAAAACGATCGTTGCTGCACGTTGCTCGTGCTTGTTATACCGTTCGTTGAGGATCTCCACCAGCGTTGCCGACAGCAATGATCTTCCTGCTTCTCTTCTCATAGATGCGTATATATCTTCCCGCTTCTCTTTTTCTGGATGACATTTCTACGGTGCAATATATATGAGCAGGCTAGCCGGGCGATCCTTTCTTCCTGACGACATCTCTCCCCCTCGTCCCGCACTCTCCTTTTCACTCCTTACCGCACTCTCAAATGCCTGGCCCCCCGAGCCCACAACTTGTGTGATTATCGATCTATAGCCTTCGTATCCACCAGCTCACGAACTTGCAGGTTCGGCCCCTTTCTCATCGGTTCGTGCGCCTCCTATTCTACACATACATTATCTTTGATCACAAAATGAAGGCCTTATTCTGAGCACGGCAACTTACGGTGTACGTGC
This sequence comes from Favolaschia claudopus, assembly GCA_037176885.1. NCBI lineage: Eukaryota > Fungi > Basidiomycota > Agaricomycetes > Agaricales > Mycenaceae > Favolaschia > Favolaschia claudopus. Next base: position 450,918 of record JAWWNJ010000167.1, on the reverse strand, counting down.
TTTGTCTGTTGTTCGAATAGCCTTCTGAGACGACATCGGGTTAGGTTATGGCTGTACAGGTCACTCGCTCTACTTCTTGGGGGGGCGACTTTATTGACGAAAAATGCACAGATGTTTCAATACTACCAGAAATATAGAAAGTGAGTTCCCGTTCCCATATCAAACCGATCTTGGCTTACATCCTGCAAGCGACAATTCGCGAATCCGCTATTTCGTACGATGCAGTGTAATTTCAGTTTGGGAGATCGTTTCTGAACGCGCGTATTGGGCAGATACTATACTTGTTTCTTGCCAACACTGCGAATCTGGTCTTCGAAATCGCTATCGTTTACGAACCTTTGATAGTCCGTTATGGTTCGTGGAACATTGTTATCACCTCCAATAATTCTTCTGACTAGATTCATCGCAGGAACTCAACGGGCATCTATAGTATCTCCTCTTTGTAAGCTGCCGTGCTCTCATCTGGCATATTGTCACATAAAATTGGCTCTCTTCGCAGTGCTTCCCGGCGGTGAGAACATATCCTCTCTAATCAATTCCGCTATACTTATCGACGAACACAGACGCGGTATCTGTTGTAGCCATATCGACGCCAGTACAAATGTTCACAGCATGGCGTATTCGAGGTGAGTGGATTTCTATGCCTTCTGTTGCGTCGACATGATACTTGAACGGGTTGCCCAGTCATCACGGGCTCCATCGTGTTGCCTCTCATCATATCCTTCCTCTCTGTCGCCTCATTCGGTAAATTGTATATCGATTCCATACTTTCTTGTCTAATGAAACTATCTGTAGCGGGTGGATTGGGTGTCACGATCTTTGTTTCAATTCGGAATGAATTCCACCAGTTCCAGAGCTTCTCCTCAGTGATCATAGTCTGGCTCGTTGCCAGCGCGGTTTGCGATGTCTTGATCACAATAGTTCTGACGTATTCTCTGGTTCGTTTTCATTCCATGCAGTTTCTTGTTTGATTCCTGACAAGTCTGCCTTGCAGACCACTCGAAAGACGGGGTTTAGCGCCGTCGATGGTCAAATCAATCGCATTATACGTTGTCCGTGTTCCATGGCTCTCAAAATAACTCACCGAATTGATTCAACTTCCGCACAGTAACTGTACAAACTGGTGCGATCACGGCTGTAGCTGCGCTCGCAGATCTCATTCTTTTCCTGGTGTTTCCTGCAAGTCGGGTTTCATGTTCCTATCTCTTCGCTGTTAACATCCCGCCCAAACATAGACCACATCGCTCAACTTCATTCCTGATTTTCCCTTGTCGAAATTGTACACTATCTCTCTTCTCAGCACGTATGTTCAATTCTCGTCGTGACGGCTCTGTGCTCTGTTTAAGGTTTTTTCTGCAGGCTAAATGCTCGAACTCGAGGACGCTCCGAAGACGTTGATGAACGCTTACCCAATGCGCTTTTCAACGACAGCACAGCCCAAAAATCTATCACTACGGCTACCCACAATTCAATGCTCCCTTCAAGGCGCCACGAAGTACGTGTGTTCCTGTCTCATCAATGTGCCTTCTATCCAAGCTACGGTTCCGCCAGAACGTGCACATTTATCCCAATTCATACCAATCGCCAAAGTCGATGCTTGTAGGATCGGGCGAAAGATCCTTCGTTGTTCAAACAATGGGTGACGAGGAAGATCAAAAGCGGAGCGACTCGCATTCCATATATCCTCCATCCCACTCGCACGAAGCACGACCGATATAACCAGCATCATGATAAAATTTGCACGGGTTTCACGTGTAGTACCTTTGTTCTTTAGATTATTTATCCTGGGCTAGATTCAGATTGGGCTCCATATCAGATGTATCGATTACAGTTTTTGGATTTTGTACAGTGCATGATCATACTTCACATCTTGCTGATTATCCTCTGGTCTGAGCAAGAGTATTTACGAAACGTAGAAAAATTCATGGGGCGAAGACGAAGGCTCAGCCTACCAAAGAACGGGCAAGGCCCACTGGACTCGGGTGGAAAAAGCGTCAGGAACCCCCTCCCAAGGTGAGCTACTTGCTGGCACGGGTCTCAAATACTCCAGATCGAGTTCCAGACCTTCCCTCACAAACTGCTCGAGGTGCGACTTTATATCGACCTGCATCTGGCTGTTAATTTGCACACGAACCCGGTTAAGGGCACGCCTGCCAGCTGGCAGCCATCCGCCTCGTGATGAAAAGCTCGAGTGCCGAGTCCGCCACTGAGGGGCCGCATATAAGGGTGAATCCCGCTAAGGACGGACAGCAATATGCAGTCGGCTCTTCGGAAAATTCAGCGATCGGGGTGAGCAATCGCAGCACGGCATCGTTAATTGAGCCTTGCAGCCCCCAGAGTCCCGATCGTGCAGTGCGATCGCGAAGTGTGAGCTGTCGCATCGTTTTTGGCAATGCGGCGAGACATTCCAATAGAGGTGTATTTGGCGAGCCGCATTCGAGATCGAGGTTCTCTAGAAAAGCACATGAGCCCAAGAACGAAACTGGCAAGTCTCCGTAGCCACGCAGGAGGAACGTGCGAAGGCCAGGCGCAGAAATTCGGTCAAGGAGACAACAACATACGTTGCCAAGGTCGAGGTAAAGTGTGTGCAGGAAAAGCAGTTCCACTGGACGATGCAACAGGGGAGATTGAGACGCTACATGGATGATCATTTTACAAGTCTGGAGCTGGGGGCACCGAGAGAGCGTCTGAAGCACCATCTCGTCGTCTAACGTTTGCCATCGAGACCCGCCGACAGATAATTCTGTCAGGATATGCCAGCGAAGCGGAAGCTGAGTGTCAAACTCGCTAGCCGCGGTGGAAAAGCTGGTCAAGAGAGGACTCTTTAGGATGTCAAAATGCGCCCATTTCAGTCCGCTCGGCAGGTTGTGAAGCTGCATGAATATGCCAATGCTTTCCAGCAAAGGCACGTCTTCGGCATTGACAGTTAGATGTCCCAGCAATTGGAAGGCAGGTAGAGATGTCACGAAGCGGACATGCTTCCACCTCTTTGAGAAAGGAAGAAGCTCCTTCAAAAATGAGTCGCTCTGCAAAGCGGCAACCCCCACAGGTGAATACATGGGAGTGGCATCGTGAAGCGAGATCGACAGGGGACATTGGCCTGACCGCCCCAACCACAGCTTCGTCGCTTCCAGACGGAGAGCGCCACAGTTTTGTGGCGGCACTACGATGTGCAGGGTAGCCCAAAGACGCGGAGTGGCAAGCGAAAGGACCCGCCAGGAACTGCATATACGTCCAAGAAGCACAGGAGCCTCGGTGGCACTCATAACACAGTTTCTGTGCGTTGGCAGACAAGCAAGAAAGATTTCAGCAATGATATCGGGTGGAAGCCGTCGGGTTGGGGAAATGAGAACTTTGTGTGCGGTAACATAGCTACTCAAACGACTGCGCTGTTGTCGGAGTTTGTCGATGGCTTAGTGATGGCTTTCTGGAGTAGAGCTATTTCATCGTCCAAAAGAGATATCTGGTGTATGGGTTCTGCTATGAGCTTCTGTATTGCGAGAACCTCGTCATCTTTAGGGCAGTAGTTGGTACCAAGTCGTCCCGCGAATACGGACTTCATGAGAGTAGGTGGTGGTTCCAGGCAAGGTGGATGACCCGGGCCGGAGCCCGAAACCAGAAAGTCCTGATCTTCATGGATGAGGAAGTTTTGCTAGCGGCTATACATGAAATCGAAAGACACAGTACTAGTAAGTAATTAGGAATCCCGTCGTACTCTAGATCGCGTTCGATAAGCAAGAGTCTCGGTTGCTCAAGCCGTAGGGAAATAAGTAGTCTCGAGAGACAGCTATCCCTCAGCTAGAGCAGAAAGCCGATCTCGATAGTCGTTCGTGACGGCTACCAGTAGATGGGATGGGTCCACGCCGGGCCCCAGGGAGATGGAGCGTCTTCAAGCCCCTCCCACGGCGAGCCGTAGGTCGAGAACGGTGGTGGCAGATATATAAGATTGAGGTCAAGCCCGGCATCCACGAACCGCTTCAACAATGGCTTGACATCCTCCTTCATCCCCCTGGTAAACTGAGCGCGAACACGTTTGAGCGATGATCCAGCGCTGCCCAGAGCCATCCGTCCTTCGATGAACTGCTGTAGAGCTAGGTCCGAGATATCCGTGCACCCTATCACCGTGAGCGACTGGAGTGACGGGCAGCGACATCGACTCTGAGACAGTTCTTCGGGAACGTCGGTCAAGCCGCTCAGCATCGCCAATGCGTCGTCATCAAGCCCTGCTGGAGGTCCTGGCCGTGGTCGAATGCGATCGCGGATGGTGAGATGGTGGACTGTGTCGGACAGCGCACCGAGACCCTCCAAAAGAGAGGACTTGTCGGGTGAACCGGCGTCTAAATCCAGGCTTTCCAAGCGGGTGCATGAAGCCAAGAACGACGCCAGCGAATCGACATGGCCGCGGATGACGAACTTGCGCAGGTCAGGCAGGGAAAGACGTTCGAGGAGACAGGACGAGGAGAGATTGCCGAAGTCGAGCTGGAGTGTGTGGAGCAGGGGGAGTTCCACTGTGGGATGCAGCAGTGTCGATGAGAGTATCAACAATGCGTTGACCGCGAATTTGCAGACCTGAAGCAGAGGGCAGCGAGCAAGGGTCGTTAGTATTACTTCGGCATCCAATGGCGACTCCCATGCAGATCCGCCAATAGACAGTTCCGTCAATAGGTGCCAGCGAAGGGGAGTAGACGATCGAAACTCGGTAGCATTTGTCGAAAAGCTTGAGATGCCGGGGCTTTGCAGCATCCCAAACTCAGGCCATTGCAAATCGCTACCTGGATGATCGCGCAGTGCGGTGAAGCTGACGCTCTCCAGTAAAGGGGTGTCGTCGGCAGTCAAATGTACGATCCCCTGGATCACAGAGCGAGCAGCGAGAAAACGGACGTGCTGCCACCGATCAGCGAACGGAACCAGCTCGTTCAGAAACGACTCGGGTCCGTCGGGGGGCAACGTTCCTGTGTTCTGCTCTGTCGAGGACGGGGAGAGTGACATATAATCGCCGGAGTGAAGTGAGATGGATAGCGGGCGTTGTCCTGAACGGCCGAGCCACATCTTAATTGCCTCCAAACGAATGGTGCGAACGTCATAGCTCAGACTCCGTTCCACAACATGGAGGCTGGCCCAGAGACGCGGAGTAGCAAGTGAAAGGGTTCTCCATGAGCTGCATACGCGGCCGAGGAGAAGTGGAGCTTCAGAAGCGCTCATAACACAGTTTCTGTGTGTTGGTAGGCAGGCGATGAAAATTTCAGAGAGAACATCCTGTGAAATTCGTCGCATTGGTGATATGAGAGCCTGGTGAGCTTCGACGTAGGGGTTCAGACTTTTCCGTTTCTTTTCCAGTTTTTCGATGGTTCCCCGCAATTGCGCGATTTCATTGTCCAAGGCCAGTATCTGCCGCGTAGGTTCCGCAATAAACTCTCGTATTTCAAGCACTTCATCGTCGGTAGGACAGTAGTTGGTGCCCAGTCGTGAAGCAAACGGAGAGTCCATGAGCGTCAGAAGAGAGTTTCGAGTTGGAGGTCATTGTCGCCACTAGTGTGATACGGATCGCCGCCGGCGTAGGATAACAGCTCGAAATTGCCCAAGAAAAGAATAATCGCTTGTATTTTTTCCCAATTTGCTGGTAAGAGACTACGGTACATCTGAGTATACTACAGTTATGACGATTGCAAACCTTGTAGGGATTAATGAGATAGGAACCAAGGTCCAAGTGCACTGATTTCGTCGAGTCAGCTCTCTTCGAATCGTCCATGATCATGAGATGCGCTGGCATCTGCTGGCATTGAAATGGCATCTTTTAGTAGTCTGGAGCGCAGCTTTACTCGTCAACTGAGGTACCAACATGCTCGCATGCCCATTCAATGAGGGCAGACGACCAACCCTCCAACTTGCGCCGAGGTCAAGCTGAGGTTGTGCCTTTCCCCCCGGTAAAGAAGAGGAGGAAGCGCAAAGGTCGCCATGAGGATTAGGAACGACAATGAATGTCTACAGCTGGCTGGGATGGGACCGGAACGAGTCGACCCTCCACCTTCGAATTGAGTGGGAGGCACGGCTAGATCTCGTCGACGACTCTAGCCGGACATCAGCAGAGAGGTGCTGGGAAAGGATGAAAGCTACATACCGCTAATTGCCATCGTATACTCAAACCATCATAATGACCATAATACAGAGCTGTCAAGTCACTTGTCAGCCAACTCACGACGGTGGAGATAACGTCGCCCACCTGCCAAACGTTCATTCCCTCCGTGAAGACATGCTCGCCACAGCAGAGCTGGTTCCGAGCAAAGATATTATCTGAGAGGCGCCACTCGACAAGATGGCAAGCCCTTCAGACAGGGTTTTCCATTCTTGATCGACCTTGCTCGAGGTCAAGCGAATTCGAGCTCAGCTCGAAATCGAAAGGCGGAAGTACTGCAGGAGGTAGATTTGCGTCCTCGGACAACAGCAAGTCTGTTACAATCGTTGTCGGGTAGAACGCTCGATAGATAGTTCGTGAGGTGCGTATCGCAGCCACAGCGACGATGGCCAACGGCGCGGCGAGCTGGTCCATTTCTAGAGGCGAGATATTCGTCGGTGGAAAGAAACGGGCCTGTGGGAAGAAAGCCAAGAAGAAGACGGGCCACCACATGAGAACCCAAGAAACGAGCCAAACTAGCGTGATGTAGGATAGCAAGATGATGCTGAATATGATGGGAAACAAGACGAACAACATCCCCAGGAAACCGACCGCCAAAATTCCTGCGCTGATGATTTCCCGAAGGCCGACTTGCACCAGCCAAAATACGAGGAACACAAACGTGCCACCTGGCGTCCACCACACCCACCCCCGCCAGTAGTCGTGTCCTGGCTCTTGGGAATAAATCTTAAGAATGGAAATTATGAGTTGGGCCACGACGGCGGGAAAGTCGGGGGCAGCGAGAAAGGGTGTTTTGCTATCGAATGAGCCGCCTTGATGCAAACACCAGATCACAGGTGCGGCGCGGTAAATGGTTTTGTGAGCGTGAAGACAAAATCCCGATGCGATGAGCGCCAGTACCAAGGGGATAGAAGCGACGAGCACCGTACGCCATTGCGGTCCATGCCTCAATGCTACCGCTAGACTAAAGACAGATGAACCTGTCCCCAGCGAGACGACGCGTTCGGCGCAGACGAGGGCGGGAAGAAGGCTCGATTGACTCGCTTGATCGCCGAGCCGCGCGATTGTCCGCGACTTGATAATGAGGTCGATGGCGGCAGCGACAATGTAAGCGGAGGCGCCGACGAGATCATAATCCCACTCTGACGACGGCAGACCACCCGTCTTCCAGATTGCGGTGAGCGCATGCCCGTGCGACATCCCTAGCGTAACGAGGAACGCCCACCAACTGCCGGGCCCATAGAAGCCTGCAATGGGGGTGTCGGACGTGATGCTGGACCGGAGAGTCTTTTGGTCAGCGACGGCATGTTTATTGAAGAGGTGATATCCCCAGGATATGAGCGCGGGTGTCGACGCGACAAGCAGGACGAGGAGTAAGGCTGGTCGACGCCGGGATCGGAGAGCGCGGAAGAGCCGGAACGCGGGCATTGATTGGTGGCCTAAGAGGAGCTGAGCTGCAAGAAGCAGGGCAAGATGAAAGGAACTGACCGTATTGGAAGCAGACACTGAGAACGAAAGTGAAAGAATTGACGGCTATGCGGCGCTCAACTTGACCATGCTGCATGCCAACTGACGCTGCATGGGTGACCATCATCATCACCTAAGGCGTCGAAGTACAAGATTAGCGCTTTGTCCTCGGTTCATTGAAATCAGATCAACACAAAGCGATTGGTATTCAATTGACAGGTCACAGCCGCCAGGGACTCCGCCGCATTCCACCCATGGACTTTCTTCAGCTTCGTGCCAAATTCTCTGAAGATAGGAGGAGGTAGGGTCGGGTCGGGATAGGCTGGAGAGACGAATGCAGGACGAATGAGGTACCGAGGAAGGTGGGGACTACGAGACGCCTCAGGAACGCGGAGAGCTTGGAGAACAAGGGGAAGGCTAATGCGACGCGTCCTGACAGCGGGAAATATGTGGAGCAACAAGCAAAGCGGAGTGGCTTGCTTGTTTTGTCTGGATGCAGCCGAGAGACAACATAGCGGATAGCGCAAGATGCCCTTTTGATGAAGAGGTGGCATCAGCATTGAATATCGTGCGCAATATATACACAACAACCAAGCCAGAGGCAGTCGAAACGAGAAGGGGACAGAAATAGAGAAACCCAGGAAAAGTACGTCGCTTGAAGCAAGAGAGCTACAGCCTCCATGACCTATTCATATCCAGTGGCCGCGGACTCGAGAGCTCCGGGTTCTGGAAAGCATTCATATCGTACCCCTTATCTTGGCGGACGACATTCAATCGCTGTTTCAGCGCTTGGATCTGCTCGCCCACCGTGCGCAGCAGCGTCGACTGCTTCGGCCCCCTACACGGCGTTGCGTACGGGAACGTCGGACGCATCGCGATCCCAGGGGTGTCCGGCGTGACGAGCGACGCGGTGGACTTATTCCCGCGCTCGAGACGCTCTATCTGACGCACAAGATAGCTGCCATAGTTCTTGAGCTGGGCTTTGTATTGTCTAGAACGACTGTGCCGAGAGAAGGCAAAACAGTATGTTTTGTGGCTGAGAGGACTTCCGTGAGCGTCGTGTCGCGTCGCGACAAGTGTCAGTAGACGTACCTGACTTGCATCAATACATCCTGCAGAGAACGCTCCGGGTTCTCCCTCAAGAGGTCGACGAGCGCCTGAAACGTACATCTAGATCAGTATAGATCCACCAAGAAATAGAAAATTATTCACCAAGGTCATACTAACCCCTTCCGCCTCCCACGTCCACTGTGAGTACTTGCAACTGGCCAGGGAAATCACATCCGCCTTCACGTCGCCCCAGTCGTCTTCCTCCAACATGGTCGATCCACCCTCAATGTTCCGACACCATCCGCTGCACCGGAACTGCCCCAGAGGACTCTCGCAGCGCCTTACCTCGCCTTCAATCCAGTTGCCGTCAGCAGTTATTTGCGGATCCTTCGTGACTGCAGAAACGGAGGACTGTGAAGAAACGGAGAGTGTGCGTAACATGCCGACGGACAACTTCCCACCGGGACGGAGGCGAGTCAAGGGGCTGGTTCGAAGGGAAGCTGCAGTCGTACGCTCGGGAATGGCTCCGGTCCCAATATTGCTGGGCTGCCGTCCGTTTTGTGCGATAGAGTGGCGCGTAGGCAGATATGGAGCGAGCCAACGGCGAAGATTTTGTGGAAGAGAAACCAGTCGAGCACCGCGGCGGACTGCAAGACAACGAAACTGCATCAGAAAGGGCTGTGGATCGTGATGTGGTAGCTCACCGATAGCATTTCGGATTGATTCGCTATCTCTTCTGCCCCGCCAAACCCATGGCACGTAAACACGGTTGCACCGGTAGTGTTTGAGGGCTATAGCGCTGGTTTGAGTATTTATAAAAAATGAAAGACAGGCGCAAACCTACCGAGCAATGACCCGGAGTAGCAGGCATCTAAGATAGCAACGAGATAAGAGCCAGCAGGAAGAGGCCGAACGAGGATGTCGCGAAGTTCCTAGATACCGCGAAGATCAGTTACTGTAACACTCGAAACGAACCGACGCACCGTATTTAGGATCTTCATTTCTTCGCCATCACATGGAACTATACCTTGAACAGAGTCGGGGAGCAGGGCTAGGGTAAAGAGGTAGGCATACACGCCATCAAGTCGTCCGGCTCGTCACTGGAGCGCGAGTTGGGGCTCAGCACCTTGGTGGAATATCCTGAATCTGCTCAGGCGGGTCAGCGCGCGCTTACACTCGCAAGACAGTGAAGATACGCACAGTGAAAGCATAGTCTGTCGCCAGCCTTCACGTTTTTGACGAACACAGCGACAGCGGCGAGCTGTAGGCAGAATTACGATGGATATATGCAGAAGGTCGGCCGACATACGATATTCTCCCGAGTAGGCTGAACATGAACATCGTCATCCAGCAGAATAGTGATCTCAGACTCCTCGTAGTGATATCTACAAAGCCGTGTGAAAGCGCTCAAATCGATGATAGAATGCATATAGCTTACACCTCGATCAATAAGTCCCGCATGTGGAACACTTCATCGTCGGCCGTATTGAGGCTGGCATGCCCGGCATACCCGTCCGATTTGCGGATTCCGATAAGTAATGCTCTTTTTTGGCCAACATAATCACCGTTTTTATGGGTGGACGCAGAGTCGAGCGGTTGCGAGAGGCTGAACTGCGAACCTTTCTCGAAGTCGATATGGGCCATGTCGGTGGTCTCGTCTTGGGGAGGTGCAGACAGTACTTATAAGCAAAGCTGAGCAAGATGCTGTGGGTCAAGAAGGCTGTTGAGAGCTATTTCGGGACCCGTGCTCTGCGGAGCGGGAAATCGTTACTTACATCCAACGTGAAGCTACTGCTCCATCGACGAAAATATAGGTTGACAGGACGCAGAGTCAAACCTCTAATACTTCACACTTAAAAAACCCACAGTGCTACAGCGTCACCTAAGCGCCACCCGATGGGAAAGAAAGGCTCCCGCAGCGTTTGCCTGGCAGGCGCCCTCGCCGCTAGTGCAGATGTGTATGTCCTATCCGGACGCAAATTAACCGGAGCAGTAGAGGACGGTGACGCGAAGGCGACGGTGCTCGGGCTTCGTGTATAGTAATTAGATCTCTATGGATGATCAGCATCTGAAGGCGCTGGCAAATCCTCGGTTCTCGATTATCGTCTCGCTGCAGAGTGCTCTGTTTGCCACTACGCCGCGACAGGTCGGTCTGGCATTGTGCCACGCTACAACGACAAGGAAACATGATCAACAGGAGCGGGCATAAAATTGCACAATGCATGCTCACCATGTGCATGCACGTTTCGCTGCCAATTTCTCAGCGCATTGGCTCTGAGGCTCGCACCGAAATATCTCGATATTACCCCCTCAGTTTGAGAGCATGCGGCGGCAGGCCTGGCCGACGTGTCATCGCCTTCGCCGTTGCTGCTGCCTCAGTACGACGGGTTTGACCCATTCAAGCCGCCGCCAACCTGAATTTTGAAACCTTCAAACTTCGCGAATCGACGTTTCAAGCGGTTTTCTGTTTCGAGGGAACGAGGCTGGCTTAGCCGTCGCAGACGCATCTAGGGTTCGTCTCATCCTTGAGAGCCATAACAGCAAGCAGATTGAAAGGTGACAGATCTGTAGTAGTGAGATGTGGTGGAGGTCAAGAGCAACCTGAAAATGAGCGAAATTGATGACGCCATCAAACCGCGGCCGGCCCGGAGTCGTCTGCACTCAGTCAAAACTACAATTTCGATTCGAATCTGGGAGAAGAGAAAGAAATTCAGAAGAGTGTAACGCCCAGAAACTAACCAGTGATAGGCAAGTATGTAGGTAAATCAGATACTTAGATACACAAGAGTAGACAATTTGTAACCTCAACACAATCATTGCATACTACCACTGACTGGAGGAAAGCTCACTCGGGACTAGGAAGATGTACATATGTGTGTACAGTATTGTCCATTCCAATGCCAGTAAGGGATACGGATACGAAGATCCTCCACTTATCCGCCTCCACCTGAGACGGTCTGCACGTTCTTCACCAGCGTGACACATACAAGCTCGGGCGCAGACTTTGCAATGGACACAAAGGGGCTACTTTCATCGGATACCAATTTGGGGGCCCTTTCTGACCTTGAGGCGGTTTGAGAGACCCCAACCTAACAGATTTTGTAAAATCATATAGTCCGAAGTAGCATTGCCTACACGGCTACACAACCGAGGAAAGGGGGGGGAGCATTGCTTTCCTCGACCACCGATGATGACTCGTCCGTATCTGCATGGGCAGCGGGCGAGAACAACGACCGATAGATAGCGCGGGACGTGCGTATCACAGCCACTGCTGCAATAGCCAGCGGAGCAACCAGTTGGTCCATCTCAAGGAAAGAGATATTCGTCGGCGGGAAGAATTGCGTTTGGGGGAAGAAAGCGAGGATAAAGACGAGGCACCACAGGAGGACCCACGACACGGCCCAAATGAGGGCAAGGTAACACAGGCAAACGATACTGAATATGATGGGAGGGAGAAAGAATATGAACAGCCAGAGCCCGGCCCCCAACACATACATACTGAAAACATAGTCGCAGCCGCCGTTTACGTACCGCACTATGAGCAAGATACATATCCCTGCCGCATACCACGGCCATACTATCTTGGCTGTGGCGACAATTGCGAGGATTGGTAACCTTGAATATAGCTCGGCCACGACAGCGAAGGGGAAGTCGGCAGCAGCAGGAAAGGGTGACTTGCTGTCGAATAATCCGCCTTGGTTAGACACCAGATCACAGGCGCCGTGCGCGAGATGACCTGGTGGGCGCGGAAACAGAATCCGGACGCAATGAGGGTGAATAACAAGGGGATAGCGGCGACGAGCACCGTGCGCCAATGCGCCCCATGCCGCCGCGCCATCGCTAACGTGAAGATGAAGGAACCCGTGCCGAGCGAGACAACGCGTTCGGCACAGACGAGGGCAGGGAGGAGATTCGATTCGCTCGCTTGATCACCGAGCTGTGCGATTGCTCGTGACTTGAGAATGAGGTCGATGGCGGCGGCGACTACATACACAGAAGCGCCGACGAGGTCGTAGTCCCATTCCGAGGGAGGTAGATCTAGACGACCGGTCTTCCGGATCGCCATCAGCGTATGCCCATGCGTCATCCCCAGCCTTCCCCAGCGTGACGAGGAATGCCCTCCAGCTGCATGGTCCGTAGAAGCCAGCGATTGGGGTGTCGGCCGTGATGCAGGACCGTAGATTCCTCTGGTTTGCGAGGGCTTGTTTATCGATCCCCAGGCTACGAGGGCGGGTATCGAGGCGAGAATCACTAGGACAGCGAACGAAGCCCGCCGGTGGCGAGACAACAAAGGACGGAATAGGGTTCGAAGTTGAAGCGCAGCCATGATGGGGCGAGCGAAGGTGGTGGTCAATGGCAAGAAGCTTTGCGCCGGCTCGAAGCTGTCGATGTTTGGCGGTGCTCGACGCCATGCGGAATGTATGCCTCACTATCACCGATGTCAGGGTAAGATTGACGCAGCGACGGGGTTGATGGCGGCTTCTGTTCGTCCAGACAAGAAGGCGCTTGAGTATCGATGGCTTTGGGGCATGGATCGATGCAGCACCACAGCCTTAAACGTTCGGAATGCTAGCAGTAACTCTCGATCTCCTTGAGCTGGTCATTGGCAATCATTGAACGGCCATGGAAATCAGCTTTGTTCCACCCATGAATTTCGTCCGCGTTCCGCTGAGCGAGTTGTGGAGGCAAATTTTGGTCGATGCACAAGCCTGCATCCATCATCAATCTCTGTTGAGCGTGCTCGTTGACAAGGAACCTACGCAACCCTTAACCCAAGCCGACGAGCGGTTGGTGGTGGTGCAGAGCATTTGAGGAATTCCGGCGCCGACTGGATTCTCAAGGTAAAAAAATATCACGTACGGTCGTAGAGGTTTGCTTGACCCTGTGAATGTCTTCCTGCGAGCTTCGCCTGGAAGTGGGTGGTTAGTAGTAACTCATAACGGAAGTCTTCAAAAGAGTTCTGACCGATCAGGCCGACACTGGACAGTATCGACGCGAGCTATGGAGCGCCAGTCAAGTTCGCGAATCCATATCGCCACCAGTCTGCCTCAGTACGGCGGTTCCATAAGCCGCCGCCTACTTGACCTTTTGAAACCCTCGATTCTTCAAGCAGCTTTCTTCTTAGCCGTCGTAGGCGCTTCTGGGGTATGCCTCATCCTTCACAATCACAGTAGCAAGCAGGGTGGAAGGACATCCTCTTCACGTCGGGCATTGCTGATTTTGTCGCGTCGACGACTTCGTCAAGGAGATGGCTGAGGAGAGGCGGCCATCACTTTGTTTGGACGCACAACAGAGAAATGACCCCGATAACGCGTCGGTGGGTTGGACGCACAACAGAAACATGGCTCTGATAGATAGACAACAGCGCCGCAGAGTCGGTGGTCGCAGCCTCTCATCGAGTCAGAGATATAATTTCGAGTTGAAGGTACAAGTCAAGTCGGGTTAGGGTTGCGGTAATTGGCCGCGCCACGCCGCGCACAGCAATCCCTTTTGTCATCTCCCACCACATCCTTGTAAGTCCTCCTCGCCGCCCTTGTCCACGACGTCCTCAACGCCTCTGCAGCCATATCGTATGAAATTAACTGTTGTTCCTCTCATCGCTTGTACTGCTCTTCGTGCGTTATCGCTTGCTACAGTATCCCTATCAATTTCGCTAAATTACCTGTAGTAACGAGTGCAAGTCCCCTCCGCGTTATCGTCGTCTCCAAGCACGACGGCGGTGACAATGGGGCCGCATTTCTACCCCATGTAGGCCCTACAGCCCACCTCGTCCCGCCTCAGGCCATGCCCTGTGGCAATCACAATCAGGGCATCCGCGCCAAAGTCTCCTCCTTGACCAATTCCATCAAGATTGCCTTTGGCTTCCGCGTCGAGGAGCACAAGAAGCTTGAATTCGACATCGAGAAATACCGCTCCCCGCCCTTCATCGGCACCCCCAGCCCGCTCGACGCCGTGGCCGACAAGGACTTTGATCCCACCACGGATCCCGCTGCTGCGAGACTCCTCGAGCTCATTAGCCCTATAGCAGCTCAATCTTGGCCCCCTGGCCATGCCGTCACTATTAGTCCTATAGCAGCTCAACCTCGGCCCCATGCCATCGCTGTCAGCGTTCCCGAGCCACAGCGTCTCTCTGGCCAGCGCCACCGCCTCCATCACCTTCACCACCCGCATCACCCCCACGCCTTCCACCGTGCCCAATCCTTCCTCGGACGTGTACACTTTGCCTTGCTCTCTCTCGGTCCTTGGGAGGGTAGAGCCGTTGCTTTTGTTCTTGGTGAGTCTTCTGTCTACTTTCCGTCTCGGGCTTTTCCTTGGTACCCAAATCGGGGATACGCAGGCTCGCCGTTTTCGTGATCGCGGGAGAGCATGACCGTCCGCCGATATGTGGGGTCGGACTGCGGATTCACCCCTCAAAACGCCATGATCATTTTCCCTTTGCCTTTTCTCCGCATCCCTCTGCACGTTACTGATCACTCTTTCTTCCCAGGCTGCGGCATCGGCGTCCTCCTCCGCATGGTCTACGTCCTCCTCCTCGTCTCCTACCGTTTCATGTTCCGCTCCCCGCGCTCTTCTGCCGAGGAGGACGAGTACACTCTCCTCGAGCACGAAGACGAGTTGGACGCGGAGGAGATCTTCGTCGCGCCCCCCATGTACACTTACCCCGTCGACGAGAAGGTCGTCCCCGCGCCCGAGCCGATCCCCGTCCCTGTCCCGGTTGCGGTGAAGAATGTGCAGACCGAGGCGGATGAGTAGGGCCTGCAAATCCACCCGAAAGCAGCATTGGATTCAATGGACATTGACAACACCGTATGTATGTACATCTTCTAGTCCCTAGTCCCGGCGAGTCAGTTTTTCCCAGTCAGTGGTAGGTAGTAGGCGTGCGTCGCGCATCTGGTATGTACGTGGTAGTGGTGTGGTAGGGTATTGTGTCGAGGTACTTGCTTGCACCTGTCTATCTAAGTGTCGATATCTAATTTGTCTGTCTACGTACTTGCCTACGATATCTACTGGTTGGTTTCTGGCGTTACACTCTTTTGAATCTGTTTCTTCTTTTTCTGCAGATGTGAATCGAGACTGTCCATATGTTTTCTTGAAGCTTGAATTTTTGAATATGAAGTGGGAGTCGGTGATGCCGTCATCGATATCGCGTTTTCAGGTTGCTCTTAACCTCCACCACATCTCAATATGGACTTGTCACCTTCTAATATGCTTGCTGCTGTGGTTCTCAAGGATGAGGGGAACCCTAGAAACGTCTGCGACGGCGGCTAAGCTTGTTCACTCGAAAAAGAAAGCTGCTTGAAACGCCGTCGAAAGTTGGCGGCGGCTTGAATCGGTTAGAACCGTCGTACTGAGGCATGCTACATGAACTCCCAAGCTCCTCGAAGAGCCTGCACGGACTTGGCTGGCGGTCTTTGGTTCGCGTCGATACTGTTAACGAGTTTTGACTCGCAATCGAAGGAGGAGATGGCTGGCGCGCTTGACTTGGGATTCGGGGAATCTGCTTCAGCACAAGTTTCAGCAGACGGCGAGGGCGACGTCCGAATCGGTCGGGTCTGCCGCCGCATGCTCTCAAACCGAGGGGTGATATGTCGAGAAATTTCGGTGCGAGCCTCAAAGCTACATGGTGAGCATGCATCGCGCGATTTTATGCACGCTCTGGTTGATCATGTTCTCTTGTCGTCGCAGAGCGCTCTACAGCTTGAGACCACCGAGACCTTCGCGAGCCTCGAATCCCTTTCGCATACCGGCGGTCCTATCATGGCGAGGACACGCTCTTGCTGATCGTCGTTCCCTTGGGTAGACTGGCGCAAGAGATTCGGCAGCGTTCGCGTCGCGCCAAAGCGCGTATTTGACAGCATTGTGGCCTATGGATTTCCTTGACTGATAGCGTTTTGCTCAGCTCTGTCTATATAACCACTGTCTGAAAACATCGTCCTCCCTAAGACAAGACCACCGCCATGGCACATATCGACTTCGGGAGAGGTTCGCAGTTCAGCCTCTCGCCATCTCTCGACTCCGCGTCTATTCGAAGAAACAGGGTCTACACTGGCCATAAAAGAGCGTTGCTTATCGGAATACGCTCCTGTAAGTCTGATGGATATGAGGACCTCAATATGGCCCACGACGATGTGTACAAGATGCGGGACTTGCTAATCGAGGTGTAAGCTATTGCATTCTACCATCGATTTGAGTGCTCTCACACGAGCTTTGTAGATATCAATACGAGGAGTCGGAGATCACCATTCTACTAGATGACGGTGCTCATGCCCTTCCAACTCGCGATAACATCGTACGCACGGCTGCTTTCATAGAGAAGTGCATTTATGACTCTCTCTCCAGCTCGCAGCGATCGCCGTGTTCGTCGAAAACGTGAAGGCTGGTGACAGATTATTCTTTCACTGTGCGCATCATCGCGGGCTCGCGAGTGTAAGCGCTCGCTGACACGTCTGACCAGATTCAGGATTTTCCACCCAGGTCCGAAACCCCAACTCGCGCTCCAGTGACCAACCAGACGACTTGATGGCATGTATGCCTACCTCTTTACCCTAGCCCTGCTCCCCGACTCTGTTCAAGGTATAGTTCCATGTGATGGCGAAGAAATGAAGATCCTAAATACGGTGCGTCGGTTCGTTTTGAGTGTTACAGTAACTGACCTTCGCGGTATCTAGGAACTTCGCGACATCCTCGTTCGGCCTCTTCCTGCTGGCTCTTATCTCGTTGCTATCTTAGATGCCTGCTACTCCGGGTCATTGCTCGGTAGGTTTGCGCCTGTCTTTCATTTTAATGAATACTCAAACCAGCGCTATAGCCCTCAAACACTACCGGTGCAATCGTGTTTACGTGCCATGGGTTTGGCGGGGCAGAAGAGATAGCGAATTGATACGAAATGCTATCGGTGAGCTACAACATCACGATTCGCAGCCTTTCTGATACAGTTTCATTGTCTTGTAGTCCGCCGCGGTGCTCGACTGGTTTCCCTTCCACAACATTTTTATCGTTGGTTTGCTCCTTATTTACCCACGCACCACCCTATCGCGCAAAATGGACGCCAGCCCAACAATATTGGTACCGGAGCCATTCCCAGGCGTACGAACACAGCTTCCCCCCGAACCAGCCCCTTGACTCGCCTCCGTCCCGGCGTGAAGCTATCTGTGGGCATGTTACGCACACTTTCCGTTTCTTCACAGTCCTCCGTTTGTGCAGTCACGAAGGATCCACAAATAACTGCTGACGGCAACTGGATCGAGGGCGAGGTCAGGCGCTGCGAGAGTCCTTTTGCGCAGTTTCGGTGCAACGGATGGTGTCGGAACGCTGACGGTAGATCGACAATGTTGGAGGAAGACGACTGGGGCGACGTCAAGGCGGATGTGATTTCCCTGGCCAGTTGCAAGTACTCACAGTGGTCGTGGGGGGGGAATGGATTTAGTATGACCTCCGTAAGTTCTGCGCTTCAGTTGGTTGGTGCATGTATGCTGACTGAGATGTACGTTTCAGGCGCTTGTCCAGCTCTTAAGGGACAACCCCGAGCGCTCTCTGCGGGATGTACTCCTCCAACTCAGGTACGCCTCCCGACATCTTGCGAGCCAAGATGTTCACGGACGTTCTCTCAGCCACAAAACATACTCTCTTGCTCTCTCTCGGCACAGCCGCTCCAAAGAATACAAAGCGAAGCGCAAGAACTATGACAGCTTTCTTGTGCGTCAGATAAAGCGTCTCGAACGCGGGAATAGGTCCGCCGCGTCACTCGTCACCCCCGCCAAACCTGAGATTGCTGTGTGCCGGACGTTGGCTCACGCGACGTCGCGTGGCGGGCTGAAGAAATCAGCGCTGCTGCGCACGGTGGGCGAGCAAATCACGACGCTTAAGCAGCGATTGAGAGATGTCCGCCTGGATAAGGGGTACGATATGAATGATTTTCAGAACCCGGAGCTGTCGAGTCCACAGCCGCTTGACATGAATAGGATGTGGAGGATGTAGCTCTTTTCCTTCCAAGCGTCATTCTTGCCTCATCTTTTCCTAAATTTCATTGCCATTATTTTGTGCTTGCTTAAGCTTGACCAACCACTGTGTGTGCACTCGAGAATCAAATAAAATAACCCGTACTTGGTCGATTCCATCCTAAGTTGGAGGTAGTAATACTAGGCATTAAGCGCTAAAAGCAAAGGACCGAGGTGCAGAAGTGAAGCCTTATGTGGCTTGATTCCGTGATCGCAACAAGATCGCAACCCATCTTCCTCCCAGTTCTCTTCGTTGTTCGTGATTCGGACCGTGCCGTGTAATACTACCTACCTACCTACCTACCTTCTCCACTTACTATCACGACTCTGCACTTGGAAGAGCCTAAAATCTTCTCAATATCAGCTCGAGAACATCGTATATAGGGTGCTGTTTATAATTCCCGGGCCAATTATAAACAGTTTTTTAATTTTCGTTTTTAAACAGGGTGTTTATAAACCGGTTTATAAACAGACCCCCCAAATAGGCCAAAAAGCTGTCTTTTTCGCTTGTTTAGTGCAATTTTTCGCCTCCAAAAGCGTCCCTGAGCTAAATGACCTTTGATGCAGGGCCCACACCTCATTTTGCCTCCAGTTTACTAATTTAGAAGGCTTTACTTTGGCATGCCCATTTCGGGCGAATTGTTGCCATCACAAGTTGGATGATTGACAGGTCGGCGCCCTCCGAAGCCTAATTTGATGCACACAACTTTGATTCCCGCTACCTTTAGGTAAGGGTCTTAGGGCGCCCTAAATTTATTTAGGGCGTCCGGCTAAATACTGGTGCTGTGCAGCTGTGGGCAAATACTGCAGTAATACTGAGGATTATGTAAGAATCAGGCCGTTTTGGGAATTCCGTGATCTTCCGTTGATCTTCCGTGCCATCCGAGTTCAATTTTCGATTCAATGCACCGTTCTCCGTTATTCTCTTGGGTCCAGTCGCATTTTTCACTCTGTAATATAACTATGAACCTACACTGAACAAAATTGTACTAGCAGTTGGCATCAGACCCAGCAACGGTGATACCGGGGTAATTTGAATGTTGTTTCGATTTTGGGGAATGAAATTGCGCTGGTAAAGGTTGTTTTAACGCGTTAGACAGTACAAAAGTCCCAAAGGTTTACAAAAGAAACCCGACACAAAGCGCCGAGAAGCGCCCTGTAGCGCAGTTACCAGTGTTTGAATTTTTTTTTTTGGGAATCAGACATCACAGCTCTGGCTTTAAGTGACCAGGAAAGTACTGTTCGTCTTAGACTTGATTTGAGCTCTCCTTGACGTCCAACTTTGCTTGAGCGGCCTTCAGCATCGCGATTCAGTTAACACGATCAGGTTGATTTGGTGTAACGCACAGTGACCTGCGTGACTTTCGCTGTTTGCCGGCCTGAATAAACCATTTTGGGATTCAGTATTTGGCATCGGCAGGGTGCCGAGCATCCAGAATAATCGAATCGGGCAATTTCGAGCAGTATTGCTGTGAAGCACGTGCCCAGTGCGCACAAATCCTGGACAGCGCGCCGCAGGCGGAGAAAAATTAATTGAACATCCCGGCACCCAGATTTTGGGTCTAGGAAGCCTCTAAGTCTATCCTTTGAACTACAACTGAGATTCTTCTTTCTCTCTTTTCCTTCCCTCCTCCTCCTTCCTTTTTGGGATTTTTTCATTTTTCTCTTTTGGGATGCCCACAACATCAGTATTTTGCCCTAAATTTACCTGTCGCAATAAATCACAAAATGTCAAAACTGATCACGTAGTTCGGGGTCTGGACCACCTCTCGATTCTTCTAGACCTGCGGCCCGATTTGCCGCAGGAAGCGTAGAATTTTGACTCACCTCGCCACGTCATTCCTTTTTGCTTCCTCCCACCATCCTTGCCACCATCTCCCCCCTCTTCGCAAGTCCTCCCCTCGTCGTCCCGCGCCCCTGGTCCTCCCAAACTATTGTGTACAGTATCGTCAAAGTACCTCAAACTGCTCCCTCCCTTCCAAGCTTCTCTGAATCTGCTCTCGTCTTCATCCTTCGGGTCTCGAGCTCGGCAAGATGCGCAAGTGTCGTGTCCTCAATCTCTCAGGCGAGCAAGTGCTGTCAAAATTCCACCCTTTCTCATTTCATACACAAGCCTCCATACACAAGTTCACAAAAGTTCCCGTGTTCGTCAAACCCCTCTCATCTACTCAAGTCAAGACTCTTCAAGTCAATCACTCCACCTCAAACCTCCTTCAATTACTGCCTGCCGAGATGCTTGTGTGTCTGTTCTTCAATTTATGTTCACCGTGTAGGATGGGATTTAATCAAGATTTAATGGGATGCGAGTCGTGCGGTGCGTTTCTCTTTTGAATCAATTCCTGATGTCAACTTGATAACGACTTCTCAGGTCTCGTTGTCAGCCCCGCCAACATCCATTTCCGTGCACCCAGTACTCAACTCAGCTTTACAGGTTCCCGCTGGCGCATGCACGTAGGCAGGTCCATATACACATTGCATCAATGTATATGTCTATATGTCTTCATAAAGTGTTCATTGTTGTTTCCTATATACGCGCGGCACCCATTCTGGCCCAATTCTGGTGTATTCTGATTCTCGGCGATATTCTGATCCTCTCAGTCTCCAAATCTCGTTGTCTTCGGCACTGGAGTGTGCAGATAGCACCTGCCTGCCCGTCGAACTTTCTGCCGGATGAAGCTCTTCCACTGTCTTACACATTGCTCGTTTGTTCCTAGCCTATTCAACGAAATAAAAAAAGTCAAACGTCTTAACTCTTCGAGCCTTCCACCTTGTCAAGCAGCCAAGACTCTCGACGTCGATGCCAAGATACAAAAGTCAGACAGTCGTCGAACTTGCAATCCCACCTGTCCAAAATCAGTTGCACACTTGTCTCCTGACTGTTAAATCTTAGAAACCCTCTCTTATGGCGGTGGCCGCTTCAACCCCCGTATCCTCTGTCGATGACACCGTCGAGGTCGACATTGATCTTCAGTCTACTGCCGGTAAGTTTTATGCTCTTTGTGTTCATATGCTCGTATTGACATTCTGTCAGAAACTCCGTCTGCTCGTGGCCCGTCCGTGGACGGTGCCTTCTCGTCTCCAACACTCTATACACCTCTTCCAAAATTTATTACTTCTTCCAATATCGTTCGCGAAATGTTTAAACTTTACTGGTTGTTATACGACTCATTCCCGTATATCCGGATCTCATTACGATTTGCAAACAATACAACACGTTCTTGCTTTACATACCGTCCCCCATCGCAACATGACTCTCATCCAATGTCAAGAGGCACTCGTATCCGGTAAGCGCCTAAGGCGTACATGTTGCCTTTCATTGCTCATCTTTTGACAAGGTCATTGAGAATGAAGGAAGACCCGTATGGGAAGAGATTGCAGTACTCCTCGTCGGTCCGCCTGAGCTCAACGCCACGAAGAGGTTACGGTACAAATATTAATTCTGGTAAGGTCTGAATACATACTGACATATCTTGATCTAACAAATTATGCAGATCGGGGAGCGGCGGACGACCTGCTTGGGATGATCGAAGTGGATCTGGACGAAATCATTGACGATACCAACAGCAAAAATAAGACGCGGTCGCACAAGGACTCGTTGGTCGATCTCAAAGGGGAATCCTGCCCTGTGAATTTTTTAGAAACAACAAGCTGCCGCCTTTACTTCTGGCAAATATATTCATTGAAATAATCCACGTCTTGGAAGTTCTTCGCCGGGTAGCGGGCCGTGCCACTCGTTGGCCTTACCGCTTTATCAAGCTACAGCTCCTGCATGCTCACAATTGAGCTGGAAAAACACGCTGATACTCAACCCAGAAAATGTGTGCTTGGACAGTGGGAGACACAGCCACCATGAATTATAAACCCGGGGTTTTGGTGAAACCATTAAAAACCCGGTTTATAAACCGGTGTTTAAAACAATGTTTATGACGTAGGATTAGGCCTCTTCGAGGCGGAAGCTGAACCTTTGTCAAAAATTGAAATTGAAACTTTTTGAACTGAAATCCGTGCATGATGGGTTTTTTTTAAAAAATTCGGGTCAGTGAGGAAAAGCTCAGGAAGCCGACATTATCCGAGGTCCAGAGCGGCCTACAGTACGTAATGACGCGGTCTGTTCCTCGGACACGCGTTTTGTGATGACCCCGTGAAAAGGTGACTGTCACTTGTCATGTGTTTGTGACTCTTCGCATTCAGGTTCTGACCTGAATCGAGTCACTCTGATGTGACGACCTGTGACTCAGTGACTCACGACCTCTTTCTTTGTCGCCACATAACAGCTTGCGGAAGATGTCAACTCCATGAGTCTCAAGTGCAACCTTCATTTTAACTAGTACTTTGTCTACATCTATGAACAGCTGGGGCTTTTTGGCACCCAATACCGGAGACAGATGCCCCAAGTTCAACGGAGAACTCGGGGAGAACAATCAGGCAGACGGTCTGTGGCCAGGCAGCACAAGTCAATGGGGCCTGTGAATGTAACTAAGGTAATGTCAGTTTGGTATGTGCTCACTGTGGATACTGAATATCTTGAAATAGTACATACCAAACCTGTATCATGTATTCAATCTACATTCCGCGCATCCTTATGGGCTCAGCGTCAGTGAATGCAAGTCAAAGCCGTCTATTTCAATATCCTGCCTTGTCAACGACTTCACTTGTCCCTCCGGAATTACATTGTAAAACCACGATAAGCGCTCTCGAGAGTAAGCCTTGGTCAATTCTGCCTTCATCTCCGTACGTTTGAGTTCTGTGCGGAGTTCCTCTGATATGTGGTTTTGGATGCGGTCTAGTTTGAATGGACGCAGTATACATAGCCCGCGAAGCCGCCGCACTCTGGAGAGCATAACATACGCGCTCTGGATTGACGGGCAGCTGGCGAGATCTATGCAGCAAACATCAAGAGAACGGCCTTGAGCATTATGTGAAGTGAATGCAAAGGCAGGAATAATGGGCAATTGTGAGCGAGTTGCCGTGTATTCCGTATCAGAGTTGGGAAGGTGAAACTTAATGGGGTTTGTTACTGGTTTAAGGGTGACACGGTGTGGATAAGGTGCGTTTGGGTCGCTATTTTGATACGCCTTGAAATCAACATCAGCAGATATGGCATAGCGGCGACTTTCAACCTCCTCGTATATTACAGAGATTAATATGCCGGGACTGCCGTTGGAAATTCCCAGCTCGGTCGCAATATTCTCAGTGCAAAACACTGGCATTCCAGGCACGTATGGTACCTTGCCACCAAGGTCATTTGCTTCTTTAACTGGTATAGACCATGCCATCTCAGCGACCAATCCTTTAAGCTGATACCGCTTTTCCCCACGGCCTCTCGTGTCTCTCGAATGATATATAAAACAGTCCTGGGCAGTGACTGAAGAAAAAGTTTCCGCCATCCTCACATTGTGGCGATCACGGGCGACATTGGTGTAGACAATGAGCGGACATGCATTCAACGGGTCATCGACCCATCTTCGTATATTGGTAAGGGCCTTGGTCTCAGCAGTGCATTCTTCGTCTGATAAGACATATTTGTCTAGAATCGCTTTGTCTTCCACTGTACACAGCCCCTTGCGCAATCTCTTCAAAATCTGGATCAAAAGTGGGTCGTCTTTCTGGCGCATTATCTCTTCCAACACAACAACATGCTGAATTTGCTGCCATACCTGGACTCCTTTGACATTTTGACGAACTTTTTCATTCAGATCGTTCAAGTTGCTATTAAGGTGGCACTGCACAAGCTCACGGGAAAACAAGGACTTTCCTCCTGGAGGGGGCAGTTGACAGGGATCTCCACATGCTGCCCAATTCAATCCACCACAAATTTGATCTGTAACGGCTTTTGCGATACAAAGGTACTCCGAAATTCTTGCCATGTCGGAAGCACTCAGGAAATAGATCTCGTCTGTTATGAAGGTTTCAAGGGGCTTGATTCGCTCCTCCAGGTTCTTGCGAATAGACTGTGATGCCTTCATTTTTGCGGGCGATACACATAGACTGACTTCTGAATGAATAGTACAGCCTCCGATATCACTTGCTACAACACCGGTTGGGGCTGTCAGTCGTAATCTCTCCGATCGCTTGGTAATAACATAAAATTCCTTCCACGCTTGAAAGATGACTGATTTTCCAGTTCCTCCAGGTCCTGTGCAGAGCAGAGTCAAAGGGGGGTCTTTCCTTCCTGCTTCAATTTCACGCCCAATCTTATCAGCCAGCAGAAGAAACGCACGTGTCTGCTCGTCGTTCAAGGTATGTTTGATCACTAGAGCAATGCATAGCTGCTGATAGGGCCGCAAAGATGTCCATGTTGAAGTTCCAGAGACTCGTGTTGATTTGCGCAAAAACTGATCATATTTTTCCTGAGCCCTTTTGGCCTCGTCTCGAAGAGTTGTACACAGGGCTTGCGGAATCAGGTCTGACTCCTTACGCATGTGAGGGTTTACTTCTTCACGTTCCGCTGCCTCTAAACGATGTTTCACAAGTAGACTTTTCTCTGCAAGGAGTCTTTTCATCTCATTCTTTGCCTTGGCGATGTCATGAGTGTTTCCGTATCTTGTTTTTCCTTCGAATTTATTGGAGGCTTCTTGTGCAGTGTCTGGCTTTACCGCATAGAATCCCTGTCTGCCTGCCTCCTTCACAATATTATCAGCGTCACGAGTAAAAGCTGTGATGCGTCCAAAATCCGAATCATCCCAATCATCTGAATCGACTGGAGTTTGCATAGCATTTTCCCAAACAGGGTCGTATGTATTGTCATCTTCTTTTTCATGAACTATACCTGAACTCCTAGCGTTGGTCATGAGGACACCCAACCTCTTGCGCCGATGTGCAGCGTAATCATTCTTTGCATCACGAGTTTGATATAAAAGCTGCATATTTAATGTGATCCTGACATGTTCCGCAGACATGGACGGTTTGAAATTTGTAAACACCTCGAGCCAGTTCTCATCCACAGACTTCAGGGGTGATGATTTGACAGACAACCATGGCCGAAATAGAGTAAGGATAACAACTGCGTACTTCAATTTGTCATTCTCACTGTCGTTTCGTGGGATTCGATATCCCATTAGGACTGGAATGATAGGATTTTCTAGTTTCTTCAAGCAGTGAGAAAGGTGTTGTGGGTGTCCCGGTTTGAAATTGAGGTATGTGTTTCGAGGCAATTTTGACTTTGGCTTTTTCTCCTTTGTGTAGTTTCTCATCATATCCCAAAAGCAAGTGTTATCAAGTTCTGTCGGACGATAAAACACATCTTCAAACAGTAGTGAGTACTTCTTTTCTCTCGGTTGATCCTCGATGTCAACATCCATGGTCTCAGGCTCCGTTTCGTCAAACATCCCAGCAAACAAAGCAATCATATTATCATCCTCGTCATCTGGAATTGTCAATCTCTGAGCTTCAGAGTCTTTTTCTTGGCCTTCATCCTCATTGGCAGCAGGTGATTCTTGATCTTCGTCTTTGTTTGCCTCTGGCGAAGAAGTTACAAGAGATTCTACAAACACATCGCGGGCAACATCTCTCAAAAGTGACGACCACCAATACTCGTGGAATTCATCAGACGAATAGTAGTTCTTCCGACCCATTAGATGATTGGCTGTTTGTTGGCCGGTAAGTTCTCGTTTCCCGACTAGTTTGTTTGTTGCCTTGACCATCATCTGACGGCTCATTTCAGACTTATCTACATTTCCGTCAATGTCTTTTGGCGGCTTATCCTGGAGAGTTTTAATTGAGGAACAAAGAGCAGAAAATACAACGGAGGTATCTAACTGTAATTTGACAGTATAATTACACATATACTCAACCATAGCCATTGCAACCGAGCCTGACGCAGTCTGCTTCAGATCTGTATTGCAGCCTAGACAGAGGGTCGCTGTCGGATTGTGGCCATTCAGGTCGCCAGTCTCACATCTGATCACCAAATCGTCATCCTCATCAAAATGAGTTTCAGGAACCAGAGGCCGAGGGAGTTGAAATCTACAATCATTATCAGGATCAACAAGTGACCGAATGTGGCGAGGTATGTGCTTGAAACAAGTGGCACTATGGTCATGAACTAAACCAGTGTTTTCGCAAAGGTCACGGTGTTGTTGATCACGCTTTTGCGCATAGTCTGGCATGTCAGGATCCAAAGGACGACTCAAAACAGGGAGTTTTTTCGGAACACCATCAGCAGCAACATATGGAACGGTATCTTTGGGGAAGCTCTGGCATATAATATCATCGAACCATGCTATGAGTTTCTCCTTGAACTCGGGATCAGCATTCATGTGTTCTTTCATGTCCAATGGTGAGTGAAAAGCACCTTTGATCCATCCAAGTAGGTGAGTGTGCAATGTTCCCCGTACTTGTGTCTCATCCACTCCAAAATATCCTTCGACTTCTCCGAGAACTCCACTTTGAGAGGCTCTCTTTGTTCCTAAAATGATTTCCAAGAACTTTGTTTTCATGAGTTCAAAAAACTCAGCTCCAGCAACTGGATTTTCAGCAATTGTCTTGGCCCTAACACTTGGCTCCTTTACATCCGGTGCGTCATAGATTTTATCCAAGTCAATCTTGCGCCCCGCTAAGACTTGGGCAATTGGGTTGTGCGCGTCGGCAGGATTCGCAGTACCAAAGAAGTGTGGGAGGCCAGAGCAAATAATCTTACTGTGAAGTTTATGTTTTGTGCTATTCACATCGCCTACTGATCCAGGAATATGGTCTGAAACATAACTCAAGTATTTCATCAACTTTGCCGCTGCCTTTTCACCTTCCGACTCTGCCTGAGCAAATGGGTTTTTCTCAAGCTTCGCCTGGTAACTGTCCATAGATTTTGCGTCAATTTTGAGCATTAATTCCTTGACAAGCGGGAACCATGATCGATTAGTAGCAAGCCGGCACTTGAAGGAGGACTGGCGGCGCTGCAAGATATTTTGCATGACGAACATGAATGATTTATGGGTCTGAAATCGACGGTCGGCAAGTTGCAAGAAATGTTTCACATGGGTAGCTGTGTCAACTTGGCGGAATGCGAAGTCTGAATCAAGGCGTACAATATTGTTGTCAATCATTCCGACACCGTAGGGAAAGAGGGTGGGCCAGAGCAATCCAAAAACTCGAGGATTTTTTGACGTTGATAGTGGCTGATCACCAGAAGGAAATTTGACAAATGTAGCTTCCTTTGTTTTCAACATTCGTAGGGCTGCTAGTTTCCGCTGCTTGTAAGTTGACTCAATATTATCTGCATCTACGAGAGTTGTTGACGTCAGCTCAAAGGTGTCAGATCCTTCAAACAGTTCAGCATTTGCTTGATCAGAATAAGATGTGTAGGATGAGCCTTGATTGTGAGCTGAATTTGTACGAAGAAAATCTTGAGTTGCGAGAGGGCAATCAAAATCAGGATATTCTTCGAGATTTTTGTCAACTGTAACCTTGCTGAGATCACCATAAAGAGGGTTGTTTTCGATTAACCAAAACAATGCTTTCCGAATTTTATCTTTCCTGACGAGCAAGGGTGATTTCTGCAGCATTTGTGGAGTAACTTCAGTATCCACGGATCCAACCAAAATTACACATACTTCATCCCGTATTCGAGACAAAGGTGCAGGCATTGAGTTCAACAAGGAAGCCGAATCTTGAGGCAGTATACAGACATTACCACGAGCAGCAAACTGGCCAGAAGGCCCGAGCGAGATCTTATACATACACCGTGTAGCACGAGCTCGGGCAATGCATTGTTCCTCAAGAAATGTCAGGTCACAGAGTTCGATAGGAATTTTACCGATCCAGAGACCATTTGCATAACTGCGTACGGGAATGGAAGAAAATTTCTTGTGAGCAACGCTCAGGCAGCACAGATGGCAGAGCACATAAGAGTTATTGATCAAGGAAGAAGGTTCAAATGACTGAATTCGGTTCTGCCGGGAGACCTCGCGTAGCTTCTCTACAGCGCGATTCAAAAGCGAGATATCCAAGTCATGTACTGCTTTCATTTTGATATCAACAGCCGATTCAAGCTTACCGCAAAAGGAGCACTCATGTCGCTCCAGAGAATGGTTGTTAGTTGCAGCTCGAAATTCTCGAACAATGTCATCTTTCTCGGTTTGTGACAAAATGACGGGAAACGGACGTGAAATTGCTGCCTCGTCTGAGATGCGGGCAACTTTTCGACTTACATTGGGTGCTTCCGGTGCTTTTCTCTTTTTCGAAGTCGGTTGGAAGCTGAGGGATAGCTTACATTGGTTGATCTCATCGTTATTCAGGTCTCGCTCCAGATCTAGCCCTGCTAGTGAAGCCTCTGAGCGATGAATGAGACAAGCTTCTGTACATTGATGAGAAAGAAATTCAGCCCGAAGCACCTGAGCAATCTTCAGCTTGCTGTCCGCGTCTCTCAGCTGTATATGCGAGTGGTATGGAGCCATCTTTCTCAGCTGAGCAATAGGGACTCGCTTCACATTGACAAGGAATTGTATTACACTGGTCTTGTCTTGCGCTGTGAGATGCATGAAAGAATCGCCTGTTGGCAGATTGGGTTGGGGTTCAGGAACAAAATTCATGGGCAATGGATTATTTATAGTGTTATTGACATGATCATTTGGTTTAATATTCATCATCGTTTGGTTATTCGCAATCATATTTGTATTCATTTGGGTTTGGGTTTGGATTATACGCTTTTGGACACCCCGCGAACGAGGAGTCTGGGCTGCAAGCGTATGAGCAGGGGCATCGCAGACGCCTAGCGACGTCAGCGGGGGGGTATAGACCGCGTTAGGGCCGCCGACAGCCACCAACGAGGATGAAGCGGCGTGGCAGTCGGCGTCCCCTCGCAACCCCGGCGTAGCGAGAGGAGCGACTTGATAACAGAATATGAGAGACAAGTAAGAATAAAAGAGACTATCACCACGTACCGTTATCCTGCGCGTACCCATGTGTCGCTATCGATACACATTGTTGTACATTGAGAGGGCCAGAAGACAGATGCACAACGGCGTCAGGAGAGGAAGCGTGAACAAGATGGAGCCAGTCCAGGCCAAGAACAAGGTCAACAGGTAATCCCGAGACTACAGAGACGTTGACCATTTGCACGGCAGCGACGCCAGTAGTGCTAGGTATGCTCAGCACACCAGACACCTCAGAAGAGCGAGTAGGGAGCCCGTGATTGACGACAAAGTCCAGGGAGGCACAAGAGGCAGCAGCACAATGGTCGAAGATAGCAGAGACCACGATATTACAGAACGCAGGGAGAACGGACATGGTGGAAGAGAGTAAAGGGCGGAGGAAAACGAACTTGCGTTTGACAGATCATGTGACAGACGCGTGTCCGCGGGCTTCCGCTGTGATCGGCAACGTCTGGCTTGCATCGTAATTCTTGAAAGTCTTTGAAACTGGGCTTTGACAGAAGATTGGAGGGGTTTTGGGAGAACAATAACGTCGAATAGAGGACATCGGGCTTTCTGAAGGGTATCTTCCCAAACGCTGTGTACATAAATGGGCAGGAAATCATTGATCAATACAGGATGACTGATACGAGATGACGAATTGATGTTTTACGAGTACTTTTAAGTAATCGTTCTTTTCGATCTTCAGGATGAGGTTTTCGAGAATTTGATCGCATCAGTGTGGTCACTCTAGATTGTAGAGAAAACGCGTTTTTCTCCCACGAATTTGATGATGGATCTGTTCGCATCTGATTTGGAATTTAGCAGAGAGCCGGAGAAACCCGAACCGTCCTCAATGCGAGCTGGTCGACGCGCAAGCGGCGACCGAACGAGCTTTGAGTCCGGAGATCCGAGCTAGCAATCTTCGTTGCAACTTCCAATCGGCACAAATTGACACCCAACACATCGAAAGTTGGTGAACCGGCAGAGGGATCTTGAACCCTTTTTGTTTGTGTAGTGGATTTTTTTTTGTGATGGCTGATCACACATTGTAGCATTGAATTCCTGGCTTGAAGCCTCTAGCATCGTGCCATGTAAACAACTCGTTTAACAAGACAAGGAATATAATCATAATTACTGGCAAAATGTGAAATTCCCTCAGATTCGGGGATTGAGTCGAACCAAAACCCATGTGGCTTGAGGTTCGGATATCGATTGTCTTGGGGAAGAAAAAAGAGGCGAATCCAATCAAAACCCTGGCAACAATACTTGAATGGTGAGCTTTCCAACTTGAAGAAGTAGCGATGATCACATTTGAATCACATTCACCTGCAACAAAAAACATATTGGCCCATGAGACAATGACCCTATTATCGTTATGAACCGCTCAACTTGTCCCACTGCTGTGGAAGCCCGCGAGGATTTATTATGACGCCGGTTCAACCAAGGTTCAACGATGTTCAAGCGTGTGAATATGTGACGTCACGCGGTGCTCTGCCCTGACTCGGACACGTCTGTGCTCCGCCCACCACCACCTCCTCTCTTCGGGGGTGTCGCTCGCGATCCAAAAGCTCGGTTGCAACAAATTAGCATCTATACCTTTTGTAGACTGTCCTCCTGAGTCTGGTGTCGGTGTCGCCTCTGTTGTCTCGAGTGCACAGGCCATGATTTCGGCCCTCCATCAACGACTTCGCGACCCACAACTGCCAATCCAATGGCAAGCTTGAGTTTGGTCTTGGTGGCACCACGTCCGGCTCTTTCTACCTTTCCTTACTCTTCCCGCTTGACCGGCGCGGTGATTAACTCGTGTCTTTCCTCCAAACAAATACTGCCCGGTGTGCTTCGCGGTCTGTTTCTTTTGATTCTGACACTTGCTTTGTCTCTTGTCCATGTGGCACACCATGCCCCCACGGTCCACCAGTATAATTTGTTACCAGATCGCTCTCTCAATATCTGGACCGTAAGTAATGCACGTCTCATCGTCTTCACCGCAGGGTACCGCGCTCATTCAATGCTGCTAACAGTGGTGTTGTACCAATATTTACTTGAGTTTTAGTTGATCGCGGCCGATCAAGTTGAACAACGTCTTGTTTGCCGAATATTTCAATGTTTCGAATTCATGGACATATCCCGAGTTTGTGGATTCTTTGTCGTTGACTCTTTCAGGTACCCGTGAAACTGGTTTTGTATCATTCTCAGGTGTGCTAAGACGAAAACACAAGTCACATTGGAAGTGGACGGGGCTTTACTGCAGTCTGGGTTCACTGCCATCTCAGTAAATATCTGACTCTGAGGCTCTTATTCGTGACTTCCGTGTTCTAACTGCATTACTAATACTATGGCGCACCCTTGTCGCGAGTTTTAAAGAGTAAATTATCGCTGATTTGTGATGTGCCTCGTCGGCATCTTAGTGAGTTTTCAACTTGAACTTTCCCTAAATTGAACTGAACGTTGTAGCTTTATCAGGTCTTGGGCTCTGGTGGGTCCAGGTGTGGCGGCGCGGCGGATTTGTAGTGTGTACGTCGAATACAACTGTACATGCGTACAAGTAATTTATCATTGCCCTCTCAACTTGACTGAAATCCAACTGAAATCCCTGATTTGCAGTGAATTGCGGGCTCAAACTTGGCTGCCTGAGCGCAAGTTTGAGCGACAAGCGATGAGGCAAGCAAAACAAACCAAAAGTACGAGTTTTGCCGTACGGAGTGTCGGCCCGCTTACCGCATGTGTACTTGTAGCAAAAGTGAACAGAATCCAACGTCTCCCATGTGTAAGTAGCCAAACCTAAAGGTTCAGCAATTAACTGGACTAATAAACAGCACCCTAATCGTATAGCCCGACCTCAATCAAAATTTTCCTTTTCGAACGGCGAAACCCCACCTTGAAACACCGCACAATGTCATAGACAATTTCTGTATCGTCCGACGTTCAAATCGAGAAGAATATATGGTACTCAAGGCTTTCGAAGGAGTCAAAGCAGAGTTGCTCACAGCCACGCCATGGCAAGGCCAGGCCCTGTGCGGTTTGATCCTCCAAATCCAATCTAAACCCCAACGACCACCAACGACCAGTTAAACATCCCCCCCTCCTCTGCAACTCTACTCTGAATCTCGAGTTCATTTAAAGCCTATTGACACTTCCTACAAACGTACGTGGTGGACTGCGGTAGCTATCATCCATTGCGATCGCTGACTTTCATTCAGCGCATCCCGATCCGACCCCACACTCCGCGAACTGAATGCAAATGTCAAGGCTTCTACATTATTGCAAATATCTATATATCATTCAAAACTCTCTCGTACGCTCTAGCGCATCTCCGCGCATGACGCAATCTTTGCTACTCCTGGAAAATGCAGCTTGTGCGCCCTGAACAACGCTCGTTTGGCCCGCGCTGCGCCTTCAAAAGCGGAAACTCTTGTCGTATCATCGGCTCTGAAGAACGCGGAAAGCTATCCAACCCTGCATCGTCCCTTGAAGTCGTCGATTGGGAGAAGGAAAAGCTCGCGACGGCGCTGGGCTGATGCAGCTGCTGGAGAGGACCGAGGGAAATATATAAGTCATTGTCTTTAAAGTGTGATCATTTCGTCAAAGTAAGCAAGCCATATTTTGAACTCCTTAGCCTCGTCTCTGACGAAGCGCTGATAGCTGATGCACGGGAGGGGTTTCGACCAAGCGCTAATCTTGTCATTCGACGTGGGTGATAATGAGGCATACTCGTCTGGCGTTGGCGTGCGGAATGGTCAAGAAAAGCGCGGTCCCAGCGCCAACCTTTCTTTCTCTCCGTTGTCTTGTTCCTTCAAATTCGGTAACGTACACGGTACCATCATCTTACCCTCTTTCTCAATGCCGAGCCTCCGCTTACATCGTCGCCGCCGCCATCGACCTGATTCTCAAGTCGCGGACAATCGCGCGGCTCGGTGATCAAGCGAGTCAGTCGAACTTCCTCCCCGCCCTCGTCTGCGCCGAACGCGTCGTCTCCCTCGGGACGGGTTCATCCCTCTTCACCTTGACCATGGCGATAGTCTACGGCCCACGCCAGCGAACGATAGTCGTCGCCTCCATCCCCTTGACCTTCGCGCTCGTCGCATCGGGATTCTGCCTCCGCGCACACAACACCATCTCTTGCCCGCCTCCCGATCGTTGGTGTTCACGCCAGGGCAGCTTCTGGCCTGCTGGAGTAGGCCTCCCAGCCGCGACGGTGATTCAAAGGGTCTCATACACGTTCGAGACCTACTCTTCGGAGGGATACTGGCTCCAATTTCCCATCTGGAGCGTAGGCGTCCTCGTAGGCATCGCTGAGCTGTGGATACTCACCTCAATCGGCCCCGAAGCCGCTTTCCTGGGCGGTATCCTCTGGATAGCGTTTTATTCGCTGCTACCACTCGTCTTCAATACCCTCTTCCTTCTCTACCTCGCGGGGATTTGGGCCGTCTCCTGGGTTGTTGTGTGGGGCCTTGTCTTCATTGTCGCGTTCTTTCCACAAATGCGATTCTTTCCGCCAACGAATATATCCATGCTTGAGATGGATCAGCTTGCAGCGCCGTTAGCTGTTGTAGCTGTAGCTGTGATACGCACCGCACGGGCTATCTATCGAGCGAGGTATCCACCAACTAGTGTTACGCACTCGCCGGGACACGAACAGCTTCCTTTACTTCCTCCTTTCGACTTTGAGACGGATTCGAGGTGATGACACAAGTCGCACTCAACCCCTCATGAGCAGCGTTCTTTGGACGTTGATTGTCGTGGGGATTCATTTTACCGCCAAAAATTTTGTCGCTCCGCAGAAAAGCTTCGCCCGGCTTCGACGGTTCGCATCTTATGGACTAGATCTGTAACCGCCAATGCCTCCGAATCGTCGTCCACTCGACGAAAATAGTGCACCCTATCTCATTGACGGGACTACAATCTCTATAAAGGTCTAAAATCGTAAGCATGATACTTGTAGTACTAAGTATGTGACGTGTAGTCTCCCCCAGAGGATTGAGGAAAATACTCTACGAGCATCAATTTTCGGCCAATTTGAATTTTGAAACAAACTTTGAGCTGTGCGACCGCGTCGGCAACCACTGGCGTCTGAGTTGCACCTGAGTCCTGAGTGCACTGTCTTGAGTGGCCGGACCAACAGCCAGTCACGTTACCGTGTTACCGACATTGAGCTCAGAGCTTGCTACTTTTTGCTCTTGACAATCATGTTGTCCCCGTTCGCCCAGCGCCTGGGCACCAATTACTGTCCTACGGACGTTGAAGTGCTCGAAATCCAGAACCTCATCTCTCAGGCCCTACACCAGCTACTCTCCTTGGACAGTGCGGTCGAAAAACACGAAGAGGATCGCAAAACTCTTAGCAGTTATATCGACGAACATAAGACGCTCCTCTCCCCCGTTCGACGCTTGCCTCTTGAAATCCTCTCAGAGATTTTCATGGCATGCCTTCCGACGGATAGATTTTGCGCGATGAGCGCTTCCGAAGCTCCAGTGCTTCTCGGACACATCTGCAGCTCGTGGAGGGCTCTTTCTCTCGCTATACCCCAACTATGGGCTAGTCTGCATGTTGTGGAACCCCTGCGATACGAGACTGCTGCCGAGAAGGTAGTTGGCCAACGATTGGACGGGATGAAGACGTGGCTCGGGCGGTCAGGGCAGTGCCCATTGTCTATCTCCCTTCATTGCAGTTCGGGGAATCACAATCTGACTACAGACGACGAATGGGCGGGGATAGTAGCTCCGCCTCTGCCCCCCGACCTGTTCTCCAAGGAGCTCATTCCGTTCGCGGGGAGGTGGAAGCATCTTGACTTAGTGATGTATCCAGAGGGTTTTATGGCCCTGGCGAATCTAACCGCCGCAGACGTTCCAATGCTGCAGAGCATCAGCCTTTTTCTGCATACATCGTACTTTGGCATTGATGACCTCGACTCGGCGCAATCTGGGATACTCGAAGGTCCAAGTCTTTCGGGTTTTGCGACGTGGGTCAGCGGATTGAATCGCTCGCTACCACTTCAATGGCATCTATTGGTGGACTTGACGATCGAAGCAGATCCCTGGGAGCCTGGTCTACATGATGAGCAGGCATTGGAAACGCTCTCTTGCTGCCCGCAGCTCCAGACCTGTAAATTGTCACTTTACCTATCGCCAGGAACCCAGTTGCGTCTTTGCCCTGTGGAACTTCGGCATCTTCATTCCTTGGAGCTATTCGTAGACGACGCGTCAGAATCTTGTCCGTCCAGTTTCCTCTACCAGCTCCGCGTTCCCAACCTGCGCAAACTTGTTTTCCGTGGAGGCACTCTCGGAGGATCGCTCCCCCCATTCTTGAGTTCATGCAAATGCTTGGACAGCTTCGATATCGAAGGCACATATATTCCCAAGTTCACTCTACGCAAGATTCTCCGCGCGCTTTCCCCGACGTTGCGACATCTCACGATACGCGACGTTCGCGGTGGACCTGTAGCTGGGGTGTCCGGCTCACTCGACAATGATCTACTGGCGCTTTTCACTCCGTCTGATAACACGCAATGGTGCTGCCCCTCGTTGCAGACACTCACCGTGACGTGTCCTCATCAAGCTTCGGACTTGGCAATCCAGCAGTTCGTAGAGAGACGAATGGCAATGGGTGGGTCTAACGCAACGCCGTCACTCAAACGGATTTGTTTCCACTTCTACAGACCGATGGAATTGGATCTCAAGATCGGCTTGAAGCCGTTTATCGGTGCGGGTCTGGAAGTCGACACCATGTATATACTTCCCCAGCCAGTATCCCCACCTGAATCACCCGTCTTACCCTCAATGGAGCCCGTCGAATCTTCTATCTGGGGACTTGTGGACACCGCTCCTTCCGACTGGTCCTAGAGCCATACCCAGCCAGCTCTGACTGTTCATCGGACGTATTCGATGATATACGCCGCTGTCTAATATCTTATCATACAGCGCATCTCGACTTGTACTACAGAGACAGCCCCCATTCGAAATACATTCGTCGCGATATTGCACGGCTGGATTTGAGGCGAATATCTTCAAATCATTCCTAATCTTGTCCTTCCCCGATAGCAACGTCCGGCTGCCCGGTGTGATGCACCACCGCCTTGGGTGGAAGCGCTAGTCGCTCTCGTGTC
Source organism: Favolaschia claudopus (assembly GCA_037176885.1). Taxonomy (NCBI): domain Eukaryota; kingdom Fungi; phylum Basidiomycota; class Agaricomycetes; order Agaricales; family Mycenaceae; genus Favolaschia; species Favolaschia claudopus. The sequence continues at coordinate 414,318 of JAWWNJ010000167.1, read as the reverse complement.
GGCTGAAAGCATTCAGGGAGACCAGTTGCTTCCCAAGAGCCGCCCTGAATCAGCCGCGCGAGGCCACGGGCGCAGGTCATGATGCGTGCCATGCCTGAAACCCGCACCGATTAGAATCGACCAAGACGATGAGGGGAAGAGGGGTGAAGAACGTACCGTGCCCGTGATGCCCCGCGCAGATGAAGGCGCCGGGTTTATCGTGCAATTCGCCGACGTATGGTATTCCTGGGTGTTTTTCAGTATTAAGGAGGAGAGATTGATATAAACTTACCTTCAGTCGTGTAGCCCATGATGCCTGATCGACGAATGAGACGGGAATTCAAGGACGAGGGCTCGAAAAACCTACCGCTCCAGACATGCACCATCCCCTCACCCTCAGCGAGATTTTCCTCCCGGAACTCTTCAAAGTATCGAGGAAGCGAGTCTTTGAGCGCCTTGGACATCTCCGGTACCGTACTCGCGTCGTCGGTATTTCCTAGAAGCCGCTCAACAGGAACGCTCCTCCGCTGGCCCCCGAATATCATGATCCCGTCGGCAGGGCGCTGCATGATATACTCGCCATCTCCCTGCCACAGGTCATTAGAGTCGAGCAAAACGAAAACACGACGCAACGCACAAGCGCAGACGTATTGCGGAGCATCCTGTTGCCTGCGTACGCGCTGGGCGGTACCACAGCCGCACACTGTCCCTTGAAGGGGAATATCCGCCCAATGTACTCCAGCAGAAGCGTCGCCGTGAACGCGTTCGTCGCGTACACCACCTTCCGCGTCTCCACCGCCCCGCGGTCCGTTTCCACGCGCCACCCCTCACCCGCCCGCACCACCCGCCGCACAGGCGTGTTGGTTTGGAAGTTCAGCCCGTGCTTTTCGATGCAAAGCGTGAGGAGGTGCAGGACGAGTTTCCGCGGGAAGAGGGAGCTGGCGGGGAACTTGTAGGCGGCGATGACGGAGGGACAGCGGGTTTCGGCGCGGGCTTCGGTCGGGTCGAGGATGGGTGTGACGATTCCGTCGACGGGGCCGCCGTCGGCTGTGAATGCGGCGTACGAGGCGGCGAGCTCGTCTGCGGATGCGCGGTCCATGGCCGTGTCTGCAGTTTTCTGTTATCAAAGAAGCAAACTTAGAGTGAAATACACTCGCCGAAAGTGTAGCCCCTTTGGAAATCACAATCAATACCCTCCTTAGCGATGATTTCCGTAGTGAGATTCAGGGTATCCTGTGAGATTCGATGTTTTCGTTCACTCTGATAGCGAGAAGTTATAACCGGAATACCATTTCATTCTGGAAAATCTTCAAAGCTTGGTCTCGACCAACTTGAGCCTTGTAATGCTCGTAGTCTGTCAAGCGTCAATGATAACTTGCTCGTGTTGTTGTTGCTTTGACTCACAACGATAACAATTCGGTCGACAATTGCCTCCATTCCTCGCCGTGGCGCCATCGCACGGCTCCCGTGCTTCGAGAAGCGTCACAGAGCTCGGACGGTTATCTTCAGGGCCAGAAGTCAAGAGAAAGTACGCCGTAGCGACACCAGAGAGACCCGAGCCGATGATGGTGATATCTGACTTGACAGGCAGAGTTTCCGTGGTGCGGTGTCCGAGAAGCGGGGAATTTTGCGTATGTTGCAGCCAGAACGAAAAACAGGCCTTGGGGCGAGGAAACCCCGGTGTAGAGCTCATTTCTTGCATTCACTTGCCAGTGGGGTTCCTGTTGCAACTTAAGACTCCTGAGGACTCCGAAGAAGAGCTTTATATCCAAGTGCAGATCCCACTTTAGAGGAACGTGTTCTTGACCCGACTGCGGCGCAGAATGAGCTCCGAAGAAAAGTCCAAAGAGAATTCATCTTGATGAATCCTATTGAACAACGAGGAGTGCATCACGCTGCGATTTGCTGCGATGAGCTTGCTGGCGGCGCCATTGGGCATGGAAGAACCTTGAGGAACAATTGAGGAATGAAGAACGGCAAGCTTGAAAGGCCATTTTCGATTGAATTCCGTGATGCTGAGTAGTGCATCAGGCTGCGACTTGCTGCGCTTCAACATGACGCGAACCAAGGAGAGGCGAGCAGCACCAAGAGCCTAAGTAAGCAGTGATCATGAGCGCTATTAGTATGGTGAGCAAGCGAAAAGAGCCTCGGCTCTCGGGCCCGGGAGCCGGTGGGTCAACGCGGTCCCGTGATCTTATAATCATCGTGACATCTTGCCGTTAGTGAATTAATGAGGTCAAAGGCTTTGCAGGGCACGGGCTCTGATTCGTGCGGTGAGATAACCTCGAATTCGGATGATTTTACTGTCGTCTTTCGTCGCGGTATTATAATAATTTGTGCTGTGGTAATTTACTGCTGACCGAAAGGAGACTCGAATAAGAGATTCTGCTTGGATTCTGCGTGGATGAGGCAAAACCTGGGAGATTTGCTGGAGTAAATTAGGAAGATCTTAACGACGGATAATTTGACTGCAGTTTGTCGACAATGTTGCGAAAATGCCGAAGATGACTTTAGGCAACTCGTTGTCAAAATTATTGTAAGTTTAGCTATAATTAGGGAAGAGTTCGATGAATTGAACCACCGGTTTGAATCATAGAGCTCTATGATTTTAAGGACAGAGTTGTATGTAGAGCTTCGATAGACAGAGACTACGTGGATACTTGTGGATCAGGTTCCTCAGGATAGCACGGAGTCATTGAACAAAGCCTGATTTGACAAAATAACCAGTCGATGGCGAGACTGGAGTTCGGTGACCATTGATCATGTTCTATCTTTCTACCCTCGCAACTGATTTGTGGAAACCAAGTATTGGGCATTCGATATAATCGTGTCATGGTGATCAAATGCTAGTACAGTAGTGTATACAACGGCATATTTATTGGGCGAATGATCATGGCGTGCAGGAAAGAAAAAGATCGGCAAGAAACATGGCATCCTGACTTAACTTTGATCTTGAAGCGTGCATGGGGACAGAACATTGACCGCGATTAACCCATCACTCGAAGGCAATCAGTTTTGGCGGGTGAAAAAATGGCGCCACACTTGTCCGCCATTGAGTGGGGTCCAGCTGCAACAGAAAAGGGCTGTCGGAAAGAAATGTGGGCAATAAATCTGCAGCCAGATAGAGTGAAGCCGCCGATTACTTACGGCCGATAGTGGGGATCCCGTCGACGTCTTTCCTCCATCTGAGTCACCGCCATTTTGACTTCCTCAAAATAAAACTCCGTCTGCATTTGGTTAAATACGATCGCGGGAGTCACCAGTCCGTTGTAATGCCCGCCGGAAATCCACCAACACATAGCATGAGCCATAATCGCTACGGCTTCCAGGTCTCCCGTCGTGAATGCCTTTTCACGAACGACTCGGAACAGCCTTTTCATCTCAGACTCCGGAAACAGAATATGATACTGGGGATCGAGTTGTGCTTCCGTGAATGGGATGAGAACGTAGTCGAGGTGGGAATGGACACTGAGGCGAGCGATCTGATGATCGAGACTCATCGACCTTTCGAAACCAGGCTTTGCAGGTCCGACGATGGGGACATATTTTGACGTTGGTGGCCGTATGAGAGCGGTGGAGCTAGATGCCGCCATTTCGTCCACTAAGTCGAAATTCAATGGATTTCCGCAGACAGCTTTATGCCCAGACTTCCAATCTGCCTTTTGACATTCCCTGCAACTCGACCTGTGAGTAAGAAATTTCTGGCCATAGAGGAGAGCTCACTTGGAGCAGTACTTGATCTCTCGGCGCTGTTTGTCCCAGCAATTTCTGCAGCGTAAAAGGGTGGCTTTCTTCGGAACACTTGATTCGTTATCCCATCCCTTCGGGCAGACCTTGGAATTGCATCCCGACCGACTGACAATAGCGCTGGGCGGAGGCGGAGGTCTAGAAATTCCGCGTTCGCGTTGAATTTCCTCGCGGACCGTATGGACTTTAGATATCTGTATGTTGTGCACGGGCAAATCCATGAACGACCTGAAAATCGTATGAATAACGTGCGCTGTGAAAATAAGATGAGTCAAGTCTTTAGGCAGGGGGATCTAAACGAATGGACATACAGATAAGTTTGGTTCTGAGGACGAGCATCCTCCCATACGACAATTTTTCAAATTCACCCGGGTTTGACGTTTCGTGAAATTCGCGAAGGGCGTTCCAGTCCGGATGAGGGAAGTATGACAATGTTGAGGGGGGAGTTCTGAGATCACCGACTGGAATGACTGTTTTTAGGAGGGCAATAAGCGGTTTACCGCTGTCCGAGAGGTGGGCAAGATTGAGTTCGTCGGGGCAATACTTTCGCGCGTCGTGAAGATTGTTGGCGGAGGAACAGATACGGGAGAGTGAGAAAAGCACATGCTTTTCGCGTACACTGCGATCGGCCTGCAGCCATCTGGCGTCAAACCTCTGAGTGGTGCCAAAAGTGAAGATATCTTGAATGATCGTAATCTGTAGCATTAGCGTTCCTCGAAAATTGGCTGGATATTCTCCGTAGAGTGCATCCATAAAGTACCGATTCGCCTTCGCCGCAATCTTGAACTCTTCGACCTGGCTGCGATACCATAGCCGTGGAGAGAAAACAACACCGCCATTCGATTCGGGGGACATGGCATTCTCCCATTGGGTGTTCCACGCTTTGGGATCTTTCAGAGCATCCTCAATTTCAGGTATCACAATCCCCCCGGATTCTGAGAGATTCATTCCTGACAATCCTGCTAATTCGGCCATAACTTTTTTATCAGCAGTGCCGACCAGGAGCACCAAGTCCTCGTCGGTGTCGGGTCCTTGGCCGTGAAGGTCGTGTGTTCCAGTCATACTCGGCGGATGTGGATTCGATATCGGGCCAGAGTTAGGCTTTGGACTCGAATCGCAGACAAAGGGCGAACAGTGCACTGTGTGTTGCAATTGTGTGTTGGACAACAGATTCGGCCCGAGAGAGATACGTGACTGTCACACTTACCCACGACCCACGTAAAACTCAACTTGAACCCAACCATTACCAGCCCAAATCAGAAAACCTGTTTCAACTCGAAGTCGACTGGTTCGTTGCACAGTTTGACGATGTTACGCCAGAGGAACCTTTTACTAAATTTAACCACCAAATTCCGGGGCATTTGACTGTTTTGTCTTGATTTCTTGATTTTTCCTATCGAGCAGCGAGCTCAACAGTCTAAGTGCAATATATACAACAACCGGAGGTACGAGGACCATATTTTTGTAGCCTATGTCTAGGAGAGATTACCGAGTATTTTCAGAAATATGCTGTGATCATCGGCGGCGTACATTTGTGCCTCCTTACCGGTCGGGGCCTTTCCAAACCGTTGAAATCTCATGGTATCCATTCGGTTCAATCACTTCGATCATCATGATTCACTCATTCCAGGCAAATTTACTCAGTCTCTATCGTGGCCTGTGGACAAAGCAACCTCAAAATTACCCTGGGGCAGCAAGGCTACAGTTTGAACAGCAGATAAAAGCTCCTCGAGGTCATACAAGGGAAGGCGCAAACTCGTCGTGGCGTTCTTCAGTGGCGGCCACTGGCGGGCTTCTGCCATCTCATCTTACAACATAGAGCGATGATGTCGATCAAACTCAAACTCACGATTGCCTGATTCTTCTTTGATTCCTCTCCGAATTCAGGATTCAAGCGCTGCACCTAAAAGCCTTGCCGTTTGTTCAGCTTATGCGTGCAATAAATACAGCAGCAACCCTCGTAGAAACAGTATCCAATGTGTCAAAGCGGTAACATTCCCCATTTCTGGGGATCTCCCTCGATCTTCAGACTCGACTGCAACAATCAATTTTCCTTCTTGGCTTCTCGGCTTTATCATCGTCCTCACGAGTGTCATACCGAAGTTTACACTCAATTCTTTCACTTGAGTACTTATATTACGACGACTCGTTTTCTCTTTCCCTTGGCGACGCCCTCCTTGACTCTCCTTTTCTCTTCCGCTTTCCTGCAGCCTGCTGCTTTCACCTTCACCTGTACCTTCGTTTTTTGACTTCGTTCCTTCGTTCTTCCTCTTCAAAATGTCTGGCTCCGGAGTCGAATTGCTGTGAGTACCAAAGTGCAGCGATAACATGTGCCCTAACTATCTTGAAGTTTTGGTCCTTTGCTTCTCGGTCCGTGGATGTTTTTCTATCGGGACGCCGTTTGACACAGCAGTGAAGGTCTTATCTTGAGCACCGGAGCGTACGGGGTGCGTCGTTTCTGCATTCATCTTCAACTTTACTAACAAGCGATGTTCAGGTCATGTGTGTACAAGTCAGTCAATCTTTCGTCTCGAATGGGATGTTGATCTCACAACTTGAAGATGCTCTTGTATTATCAATCTTTCAAAAGGTTAGGCGAGTTTCCAAGCACGCGGGGCTGAGCTGATGCATTTCTCCTAGGGACGCGCGCTGGATCCGATATTTCGTGCGTCGCTATTTAAATTTCTTCGTCGCCGATGCTAACGAACACAAAGATCCTATACTTGTTATTCGCCGAGACCGTCAACCTCTTATTCGAGATTGGGATTGTTTACGAGCCCTTGATCGTCCGATACGGTCAGTGTCAAATCTGCGTCTTTCCGCCTACTTTCCCTCACGACCACCCAGGCAGCCAGCGTGCGCTCATAGTCTCTCCACTCCGTTAGTCTTGCTCGTCGTTTCATGTCTCTTAATTCTCAAAGCACCTCGATACACAGTTATTCCTGGAGGTGAGATTCTGTGTCAACTTTTCATTGGGGCGGAAACAGAACTTGAATAATCATTCGTAGACGCGATATCAATCGTGGCCGTATCGACGCCCGTCCAAATATTCACAGCATGGCGCATTAGTGGTGCGCGGCGTCTCATTGGCATTACTAACCTCACTGAAATTTCGTCCAGTAATCACCAACTCCATCATCTTTCCTTTGATTATCACTGTTCTCTCTGTCGTTTCCTTCGGCAAGTTGATTTATGCACTGTGCATAAAAATTCCTATAATCGAACCCAAATATCAGGTGGCGGACTATTCGTGTCAATCTTTGCTGCAATCCGGAATGAATTCCGCGAGTTCCAATCCTTCGCGCCTACAGTCATTCTCTGGCTAGTAACCAGTGCGGTGTGCGATTTCTTGATCACAATTATCCTGACGTACTCTTTGGTATGTCTGCGTCCTTATTTGTCCGAAACTTATTACTAACATCACGCATCCAATACAGACTACCCGCAAGACGGGATTCACTGCCGTCGATGGACAGATCAACCGCATCATACGACGTCAGTTTTGTTGGATTTATCGTGAAGTCCTGCCACACTGAACTGATATTATATATGAATATAGTGACTGTGCAGACTGGTGCAATCACGGCTGCTGCTGCACTCGCGGATGTTATTCTTTTCCTCGCGTTCCCGGTAATTTCTTTTGTCGCAATCTATTCATTCACTAACCTCATCCCGCCACGCTAGGGAAGCACCTTGAATTTCATTCCTGATTTTCCCTTGTCGAAGTTGTATACGATATCTCTGCTCAGCACGTAAGATTACTTCTCGGCTTGCTCCCTGGAGTTTTTACTTGGAGCTGAATCAACAAACATGCAGTTTGAATGCCCGCACTCGGGGACGAACAACTGACGCCGAGGAGCGCATGCCAAATGCCCTCTTCAACGACAGTACAGCTCAGAAATCTATGACCAATACAACACGCAACTCAATCCTTCATCCCATTAGCACAGTGCGTTGCAGTTTTCCTCTTTGTAGCTTTGCGTTTTGAATTGTGTTGAAATTGTTGGCGCAGAACGTCCACGTCTATCCCAACACGTATCAGTCGCCCAATGGCACGATTGTGGGGTCCGTAGGACGGCCATTTGAGGAGCCCAAGCTCGAGGACAGTATCCAGTCACCACTGCGATATCCGTATCATCCTTCTCATTCGCGGCAAACCAGCACCACTGAGATTTCCAGCGTTCCTCCCGGCGTCCCCCCCAAGCCTGGCAACCCGATACGCTTCTGACGTGTTTCTCGTCTTCGTGTATCTCATGGATTCTTTCTTTGCGTTCAACTGTTGGACATATTGGGCTGGAGATCCCGTGTATATTATAGTGTGTGTAGGCTCGGAAAGTCTCGGAAGGACTACTCATCTTGATTGTTGTACAAGGAAATACATATCGTGAACTCTGAACGGAGAGGGATCAAGCCTAAAGCTGTATCCCCTCCCATGAGGTTGCTCTTTTCAAAATCAGAGTACTTTGCTTCACAGACACATCTAGTCCGCCCGAAGTAAATTCTGTCAAGTCTGGCTTGGGGACTTCAATTGCAGAGCCAGTGGTGGAGCGATGCCAAATGTGAAGATCGAACCGTCGAAGATTAGTTCGAAGTTTGAGGTGTGCGCGAAGGAGGCTTATCCACGTTTCTTCGTCGAAAGGTTCGCTTTCGACAGATAGTTCTTCCAGTGCGGGCCAGCCGAAGTCCTCCGCGTTAGGAGCGAGAATGCTGAAAAGCCTCGCTTCGTCTATATCTGAGGTATTGCACCATCTACGTTCGTCCGACACTGGCGGCGTCCATAGCACCAGTGCAAGTTTTTGCAGAGAAGAGCATTTTTGGAGGCCACGCACGAAGTGAAATGCTCTGGAGAAGTCAAGGCGATCAAGGTGAACGTCGGATAACAATGGTGAACGCTCCCTGAAGCGTTCAATGGCAGCTGTAAATGCAGTCCCAACCCCTTCAAGACCAGTGTCGCGACGGCTGATGATATGAAATTTTGTCAATCGTGGTAGTACGACGCTGTCTAGAAACGCGCCGACTAGTACGGAAGTGGGGGCATGACTTTCAATGACCAATGCCTCCAGGCAGGCTATCGTGAGGAGTTCAGGGAATTCGTCGGAATATGAACTGATTAAGGGGAACTTCAAACACTTCAAATGGGGGCAATTTTTCAGCAGAATGCGCGCATCCTGTGGTACCATGGGGTCACTGAGATAATGGCCCACCAGTGGTACCTGCCACAGGGATAATGGTAGATATTCCAGAACAAGATCTGTGATATAATCCCAGGTGCATGGTTTATGTCTTGAAATTAGATTGCAAGGATTTGTCGAGGCTATAGCAATCTTCTTCAAGAGCTTTCCACGAAAGATTTTGGAGGATAAAACGTCTGGTCCCTCCTCCTCGGTGAAACAGTCTCCAAATGTCACGGTTATATCCATCAACATGGGTGCTTCTACTGCCGCCAGTCGGTGAAAATCGTGTTTTTGTGTTGCATAAGCATTGCGCAGGTCGAGGGACGACCATCGGGAAGAAAAGGGGATGAGGATATCGATCAGATCATCCCTACCACTGGCACGTCCACATTCGACAGAGATAGCCATAGGGAGTGGGGATGCTCGCGACAGCCAATCAACGATAGCAACCTCCTTCTCCTCACTATCAATGAAATCGACGGCGATGTGAATGGATGCCCAAAGAGTGGGCAGAGCAAATGCAACAGAGCGCCAACCACTGCATATCCGTCCCAAAAGCAGGGGTGGTTCGGCGACGTTCATGACGGCGTTGTGTCGAGTAGGAAGACAAGCGATGAAGATTTGTTGAATTACATCTTGCGGAACGCGGCGAGGTTGTGAGGTAAGAGCTTTATGGGAGTCTACATAGACCTGCAGCCGATCTCTTTTGCAGGAAAGCTCGTGAATGAGAGCCTCCAGCCGTCCAAGTTCTGCTTCACACGGAAGTAGATGAGCACGGATCGAGTCGATTTCAGCGTCGGTGGGGACGTAGTTCGTATGGAGATGGGCGTGAAAGGGGGATTCAGGTCGATCGATTCCATCTTGCATGGGACTCATTGTCTTGCGGGAGGTGGGAGGTGGGTGATGAGAGGCTAATGCGTAAATCCGATTTTCGGCATCTCGATTTCATGACCGTCAATCGGCATTATCGGACCACGGTATCTCTGCCGCGTCAGTATTTAAATACCAGCTCTGGGACAGTATCACATTGTAGAGTACCCCTTGTACCGCGAGTGTGACATACATCTTGTAAGAAAAAACTAATAGCACAAGAGACTCGGATCCGGGGTAAGAGTCGAGAGCTCGTTCCAATCATGTGGACACTGCCACTGGATCCATGGATGATGGAGAGAAGTGTGTATCCCCAGCCAGAGCCGTACAGTGTACCTTGCTTCCGCCCACCAGGCTCAGACTGATGATCGACGAAGCTCTGAAAGGTTGGAGACAGCGTCGGCACACCCTATCCCATTCACGATGGAGTCCCTATCCTCGAGGACGGAGTATTGAGTATTGGCGCGAAAGTCCATCGCGGCAGTCAGTCGACGAAACGCGGTCTCGACGGCTACCAGTATACGGGGAGAGTCCAGGTCGGACCCCATGGAGACGGAGCATCCTGAAGCCCCTCCCACGGCGAGCCGTACACCGGCAACGGCGGTGGCAAATACAGCAACTCGAGGTCCAAACCACCCTCTACGAATCGCTTCAAGGACGACTTGATATCCAGCTTCATCGCTCTGCTGAACTGAACGCGAACGTTTTTGAGGGATGGCCCAGTGCTGCCTGCGACCATCCGTCCTTCGATGAAGTTTTGGAGTGCGAAATCCGACATCTCGCCGCCCAGCGTCGTGAGCGACTCCAGTTGTGGACAACAACACTGCGACGATGTATGCCCAGACGAATCCAAATCAGGGACACGGATGAGCAGCGCTAGCACGTCGTCGTCGAGTAATGTGGTGGGGCGCGCAGTCCCCATTGGTCCCGGTCGTGGTCGTGGATGATCGCGTATAGTGAGATGGCGCATTGTAGTCGGGAGAATGCGGAGACTCTCCATGAGAGAGGACTTTACAAGCGAGCTTCCATCTATGTCGAGAGTCTCCAAACGGCTACAGGAGCCCAAGAACAAGGGGAGGAACTCGACATGGCCGCGGAAGAGGAACTTGCGCAGCTCCGGCGCATGTAGTCGATCAAGGAGCAAAGACGACAGGTTACCAAAGTCGAGATGAAGGGTGTGTAGGTGAGGGAGTTCCACGGTGGGATGCCGCGGTGAAGCTGATAACACATTGACCGCCAATTTACAGACCTGAAGCATGGGGCAGCGAGCGAGCGTCGCTAAGGCTGTTTCGGCGTCCAAGGTAGACTCCCATCCCGATCCACCAATACACAGTTCCGTTAATGAGTGCCAGTGGAGGGGAATCGAGGCTTGAAACTCGCTGGATGTTGTCGAGAAGCTAGAGATGCCTGGACTTTTCAGCATCTCGAAATCTGACCATCGCAGGTCACCCCGTGGATAATCTGGCTGCACGGAAAACGCGACACTCTCGAGCATGGGAGTGTCGTTGGGAGTGAGGTGCGTGATCTCTTGGATTACATTGCGAGCCGCGATGAAACGGACATGCCGCCACCGATCCGCGAACAGGACGAGATCCTTGATAAACGAGTCCGTTAGGGTCTGCATCTCCGTCTCAGTGTCTCCGGTTGATTGTGGCGAGGGTACATAGTTGTCGGAGTAAAGCGAAATTGATAAGGGACATCGTCCGGCCCGTTCTAGCCACATCTTGATCGCCTCCAAACGAATGGTGCGAACCTCATGGGTCAGGCTTCGTTCCACGACATGGAGGCTGGCCCAGAGACGCGGAGTAGCAAGTGAAAGGTCCCTCCAAGAGCTGCATACGCGACCGAGGAGAAGGGGAGCTTCAGAAGCGCTCATAACGCAGTTTCTATGTGTTGGCAGGCAGGCAATGAATATTTCAGAGAGAACATCCTGTGGAATCCGTCGCATTGGTGATATGAGAGCCTGGTGAGCGTCGAAGTAGGGCTTCAGACTGTTCCGCTTTTCTTCCAGTTTTTCGATGGTTCCCCACAATTGCGCGATTTCATTGTCCAAGGCCAGTATCTGCCGCATAGGTTCCGCGATAAACTGTCGTATTTCGAGCACTTCATCGTCGGTAGGACAGTAGTTGGTGCCCAGCTGTGAAGAGAACGGAGAGTCCATGAGCGTCAGAAGAGAGTTCCGAGTCAAAGGTCATTGTCGCCACTTGATACGGATCGCCGACTTCGTCGCACTGCATATGATTCCTCGTATTTGCTTATATTTTCCCCAATTCGCGGTTAAATGAGTTCTACGCATACTTACTATAAGTATTACGATTACGGGCATTGTAAGGTCAGTGAGATAGGAACTAGTTGGACTATTTTCAAGTAAACGACGAGGCACCGTCGATTACATAGTTCACGAGACGCAAACCGTTGAGCCCTGATACTGGGGTGTGGTCCTTCACTTGAGTTTCCACAACAATCAACGTCCATCGTCAGAGCGCGTTGCTCATGTCTAAGAAGCCTGAGCAGGGATCAAGCGCGAGCAGCGCGAGCCACCATCACGCCTCGAGCCTTGAAACCAAAAGGTGGGAAGTGGGAACAAAGAAATCTCCTCGCGTCGCAGCGAGTTCGTAATGGCAGCTGGCGGATACCACGGTAGATAGATAGCCCGCGCGGTGCGTATCACAGCTACAGCCACAACAGCCAACGGCGCCGCCAGCTGGTCGATCTCAAGCACTAACATATTCGTTCGGCGGAAAGAATCGCATTTGTGGGAAACTGTAAGAATGCAGCCAAAGCCCCAGCCGACAACCCAGGAGAACCCAAGAGACGATCCAGATCCCCACGAGGTATAGAAGGAGTAGGTATCGAAGGCAAGTGGTGATATTGATCATGAATAGAACGCTATCCACAGGCTACCGCTCAGGAGGGCGGCTTCGTGGCCGCTTTAGGTAAGTATCCACAGCTCAGCGATACCTACGAAGCAGATAGGAAACGGGGGCCAATATCCTTCGAAAAGCACGTCTCGGATGTGCGTAACACCCGTTGGATGACCAGCGCAGCTGGGAGGCCTACTCCGGTAGGGCACAAGCTGCCCTGACATAAGCACCAACGACCGGGCGGCGGGCAGGATATGGTGTTGTGTGCGCGGAGACAGAATCCCGATGCAAGGAACGCGAAGGTCTAGGGGGATGGAGGCGACGAGCATTGGAGGCTGGTGTGGGCCGGAGACTATCGCTACGGTAAAGATGAAGAGGGATGAACCCGTCCCGAGAAAGACGACGCGTTTAGCGCAGACGAGGGCGAGGAGAAGGCTCGATTGCCTGCGACTTGAGAATGAGGTCGATGGCGGCAGCGACGATGTAAGCGTAGGCTCCGACGAGATCATAAGCCCGTAGAAGCCGGCGACGGGACTGTCGACTGTGATGCGGGCACGCAGCCTCTTCTGATCAACGACGACGTATCGATCGAAGGTGTGATATTCCCAGGATGTGAGCGCGGGTATCGACACGAGAATTAGGACGAGGAGTAAGACTCGACGCCGAGGTGAGAGCGCAAGGAAGGGTCGGGCACGGGCATTGTGTGATCACCTGGAAGAATCTCAGCTTTGCGAAGGGGGGTGAGATATTGGTACGTTACCGATTTTGAAAGGACAAGACGATCTTGGTGGAAAAAAGAGGGAAAGAAACGCTGATGGGACGGCGCTTCCTTTGACCATATCTGCACGCTAACGCCAGACGAGTATGCCTCATCATCGCCGAAGTCGAGTAACAAGATAAGGGCTTGGTCGCAACTCTCATGCATCTGCTATCAACATTTCGTCAGGGGCGAGGCTAAGGAATCCAGATATAACTTGCTTACCTTGACGAAGTGAACCTATGTGTTATCCTCGCGTTCGAAAAGCATTTCATGCATGAGCTGCGCAAATCAAATTGTGAATCGAAGTATAGAGAAAATAGCGCCAAGTTCTATACGCCTTCATAGAATGCTCCCATTTCATATGCACTTGCCCAGGAGATTCGTTATCTACGCTGAGTAGTTGGCTTAAGAGTCCATTTGATTTGCTTGACGTGAATCGATCCATCGCCCGCGAGATACGCCACACCGCTGCCGCCCTGATCTCTTGTCATTATAACCCGTATGAGCTTCGAAGAGAGCGCTTCGGCTTTGGGATTGCGTGAGAACACACAAGGAGTGCGTCGAAAGGTCGAATGCAAGAGGGTGGCCCGAGGACATGGCCTAGGGACTTGAGAATCTAGGGCATTTAGTCAGTGGCACCTACTCCGTTAGATAGCGATAACGGACCCTACATGACGATGCACCCCTTCGTCCTCCGCTGCTCCACCTCAGGCTCGAGCTCCCGCTCCCGCTCCTCTTCGCGTTCGCGTTCTCGGCGCCGGGCTTGGTATTCCACTGCGGCATAGGCAGCCTGCATATCCTTGTGTGAGTAGGATCAGCTACAAGAAACGAAGGTCAAAAACACACTTTATCGAACACCTCCGACACGCCCTCCCCCGTCTTCGCGGAACACTCAGCATACGCCTCCGCACCCACTTCCCACGCCATGCGCGCCCCCAGCGCCGTCGTAATAACAGCCTCGTCCTGCTTCTCGTTCTCATTCGCATCCCCAACGCCCCCTCCCCCGCGCAAATCAATCTTCGTCCCAACAACCACACACGGCACCCCCCCACAAAACCGCCGCGCCTCGCGGATATACCGATCCCGCACGGCAGCGAACGACGCGCGGCTCGCGACGCTGAAACATATCACAAATACATCTGCGTCGGGGATTCTGAGGGGCGGGCGGTACCCGTAGCTGGGTTCGGCGGATATCGCTGCGAAGCGCGAGTTTGGGAGCCGGAGCGTGAAGGGGGGAAAGGAGGGGTGGGTGTCAGTGAGGGTGACGATGTAGGGCGTGGATGTGGACTCGGAGGACGAGTTGAGGTGAAGTGTTTTGTGGTAGTGGACCTGAGAGGGTGCGAGGTTGGTGTAGCTCTATGTTTGCGCAGAAGCGGAAGCACGTACGGATGGGGCCGGATTTTCGAGGAACCGATTTTCTGCAAATGAGGTGCCGAGGGAGGTCTAGAGATGCAGGAGTTAGCGTTGCAAGAAGTGTTCTGGGGAGGAACGAGAGAGGACCTTCCCGACGCCGTCGTTGCCCAGGAGAACGCATCGGATCACATCCATGGATTTCTCGCAAGAGCCAAGTATTCTTCGACGTTTTCTAAGAGAACTGAAGCCCCCGCGTCGAAAAAGCCAGGTGTCAAAAGGCAGCGAATGAGAATGAATATTTCACACAGAATATTGGGTGGAATACGACGGATGGAAGAGAACAGAGCTTTGGGTTCTTCGACATAGGTTTCCAGATCCGTGCGATTTAGGTACTTTGGGTGTTTCGATGTCTGTTTGGAGGTGGGTAATTGCACTGCCAATTGCTTTAAATTCGTTCAAGACTCTATCTCGCAAATTCCAATGCGTAGGTTCCGCGTTTATTTCGTGAGCTTCGTCGTAGGTAAGGCAGCGGTTTGTGCCTTATGAAGGAAATGGAGGAAAGAGCGCCAGGAACAAACTCAGCGGGTCCACCAGAGCAGAAATTTGGAGTGTCACAAACTCGGTAACGCGTGACGACGTGACTTCGGCCTTTTCCCAACCTTTTCCTCCTATTATTCTTGAGGAGGGAAGAGAAGCAACATGTATCGATAGCGGTAGATTTCTGAGGTATATCGGAAGTGGTACGTACATTTCTTCTTTTCTTTCACCTCTGCACTCTTCATTCATGGAATCTCACCTCAGCACGTTCTTAACTCTGACAGTGTTTCTGCGAGTATTACGCTCAGAACCTTTGTCTTCGTCCTCCTGAGTCTCGTCGTCAATGCCTGGCTCTTGATTCTGAAGCTGTATATCTGTCTGCCGTCAATCCTCTGAAATATGCTATCGCTTCTTTCTTGGAAACAAAGTGATGAGTTGACACACGCTTTACTTGTAACTTTGCGTTTGTGAACGAACAGCTCTTGTCATTGACGGGGTACGTGTTCAAGGCGAATGCTCAACGACGCACAGGGTCGTCGTCAAGGTGGGTCCGATTTTCTCTTCGGATTCTGACTTTTTTTCTCATGAAAAGATCGGCCTTCAACTTCCCGCGCCCCCAGATTCTTGCAGAATGATTCAGGTTGCGCTTGACCGTCGTCTCTTGCCTCCTCAATCTCTCGATCACGGACTACACCATTCCGCCTGCACAGAGGGCGATATGAGCCGTACGAACGCCCGTTACTGGAGCGGAATCAAGCTTCAGCAAGCATGTCTGCATCGTCCTTCAACTTGTTGGGGTTCTATGCTCACGTATTTGCCCCAATGTATTCCAGTGGAATTTCGCAATGAATCTATTCCAAATTAGGGCTATTTCTATAGTACAAGTCAAATGCGCTGAATAAGATACTCGACACTGACATATACATATCATCGAATACATACAATGAGCAGCGAAGGCTGGCTGGTATGGCTACGAGGACCAGTTGGAAAGATCAGTATCCATAAGTCCCCAGCCAGGTGTTTCGACAGGCTCTATCGGTTGTGCGACGGGCGATTGAGGTGCGGATACTGGCTGGGGAAGTATATACATGGTCTCGACCTCCAGACCCGCATCGATAAACGGCTTCAAGACGGTCTTGAGATCCAATTCCATCGGCCTTTGGAAATGGAAACAAATCCGTTTGAGTGACGGCGTTGCGTTAGACCCACCCATTGCCATTCGTCTCTCTACGAATTGCTGGATTGCCAAGTCCGAAACTTGATGAGTACATGTCACTGTGAGTGTCTCCAACGACGGAGAGCAGCATTGGGCGGCATCAGCAAACGGAGTGAACAGCGCCAGCAGATCATTGTCGAGTGCGTCGGACACCCCGGCTACAGGACCACCGCGAGCGGCGCGTATCGTGAGATGTCGTAGCGTCGCGGGAAGCGTGGGGAGAATCTCGAATAGATGGAACTTGGTAATATAGGCGCCTTCGATATCGAAGCTGTCCAAACATTTGCATGAACTCAAGAACGGAGGGAGCGATCCTCCGAAAATGTCTCCACGGAAAACAAGCTTGCGCAGGTTGGGGACGCGGAGCTGGTAGAGGAAACTGGATGGAGAAGATTCTGCCGCGTCGTCTACGAATAGCTCCAAGGAATGAAGATGGGGAAGTTCCACGGGGAAATAACGCAACTGGGTCCCTGGCCATAGGTGAAGCGACAGTTTACAGATCTGGAGCTGCGGGCACCAAGAGAGTGTTTCCAGTGCCCGCTCATCGAGTAGACCAGGCTCCCAGGGATCTGCTTCAATTGTCAAGTCCAGCAGTCGATGCCATCGAAGTGGGAGCGACTTATCCAAGCCGCTGACCCGCGTCGCAAACCCCGAGAGATTTGGACCTTCGAGTATCCCAAATTGCGTCGAGTCGAGGTCATCAAGACCAAAGTACGATAAATGCAGAAAAAGGCTGACGCTCTGCAGCATTGGAACGTCTGCGGCGGTGAGATTCGCCAGAGCCAGAAAACCCTCTGGATACATCACTAAGTCAAGATGCTTCCACCTCCCCGCAAACGGGATGAGCTCCTTGGAGAACAGGTCGGGGGGCAGAGGCGGAGCTACTATCCCCGCCCATTCTTCATCTGTGGTCAAGTGATGATTCCCCAAACTGCAATGAAGGGAGATGGACAATGGGCACTGCCCCGACCGCCCGAGCCACGTCTTCATCCCGTCTAATCGCTGGCCAATTACCTTTTCAGCAGTAACTTCATGTCGCAAGGGTTCTACGACATGCAGACTAGCCCAGAGTTGGGGTATAGCGAGAGAGAGAGCCCTCCATGAACTGCAGATGTGTCCGAGAAGCACTGGAGTTTCGGAAGCGCTCAGCGTGCAAAATCTATCCCTAGGGAGGCAGGCCATGAAAATCTCTGAGAGGATTTCAAGAGGCACGCGTCGAATGGGGGAGATGAGCGCCTTGTGTTCGTCGATATAACTGGTGAGAGGTTTGCGATTCTCTTCGTGTTTTTCGAGCGCATCTAAGGAAAGGAGCTGGTGTAGGGCCTGAGAGATGAGGCTCTTGATTTGGAGTACTTCAACATCCGTCGGACAGTAATTCGTGCCTAGATGCTGAGCGAACGGGGACAACATGAGCGTCAAGAGCAAAAAATTTGAAAAAAAGCTCAGAGTCAGTGACACGGTAACGTGACGGCTGGTGGGAGGTCGAACAAGTCACTGGTCAAGTCGACCGGTGCTTGCAATTGGCCGAGAAATGATTATGTATTTTCCCATTTCGCTGCTAAGAGACTACACTTAACTGCAGGTGTCACGATTACAGGCACGATTACAGGCAGCGTAGGGTCAGTAAGATACGAACTAGGTGCACAAATTTCGTCGAATCAACGACGAAGCAATGTCGTTTACAAGAGTCTACTACGAGTAGTCCACGAGATGCGAAATCAAAGACTCGTATTGAGATTTGCGTCACGACGTGTCGTCCTTGAATCGGGAGCTTTCTGGAGAACGAGAGCGCGCTGCTCATGAATACAAAGCATATATTGAATGAGAGCCACCATCGGCACGAGCCCTCGAAGCCGAAAGGCGGGAATAAAGAAACCTCCTCACGTCCCAGCGAGTCCTAACATCAGACGGCGGATACCACGCTCGATAGACAGCCCGTGCCGTACGCATCACAGCTACAGCGACAACGCAAGCTGGTCCCTCTCAAGCATGGATATATTCCTCGGCGCAAATAATCGCAGCACGCGAGAACGAATTTGACAAGGAAGGCCCCCGACAACCTAGACGACTGCGAAGCAGCTCGCGGGCCGAGTGAGGTGATAGAGTACTCATAGCTTAGCGAGGCCGACGATGTGCTCGCCGACAACGAACAAACTCCCAATCATCCCCATCCTCGTCCTCATCGTCACCCGGGGAAAGAGGCACGGGGCGAGGAGGGGACGCTAACTAAGCCTGGCTCTGGCCCGGCAAGACTACCTGTGGTGGCGTGCAATCAGCTGGGGTCCCGCCTTCTGCCCCTTCTCTTCTCCGCTCGCGCACCCTCCGCTCCCCGGCCCCGGAAGTGGAAAAAGCAAAAGGGTGAATCGCCTCGGCGAACCACGCCCCTGTTGACGCGCCCGAGAACGAGGGGCGGATACCCTTTGGATGGCCGTCGCGGTGGGAGCCCCAAAAGCTGCCCTGTCACGGAAACGAGCGGGAAAAGTGCGGGAAATCGTGGTGCATGCGCGGAGACAGAATCCCGATGCGATGAGTGCGAACATCCAGGAGATGGAGGCGACGAGTATCGGGTGCTGGCGTAGGCCGTAGACTGTCGCGAAGAGGGATGACCCCGTCCCGAAGGACACGACGCGTTCGGCGCAGACGAAGCGGGGGTTAGAGTCGATTTGCTCGCTTGAGAGCCGAGCCGCGCGACTTGGGAAGAAGGTTGATGGCAGCAGCGATGATGAAAGTCGAGTCGCCGACAAGGTCATACTGTAATCCCATTCCGGCGGCAGACTACCCGTCCTCCAAAACGCTGTGAGAGTACGCCCGTACGTCATTCCCAGCGTAACGAGGAACGCCCACCATGCTGGCACCGTAGAAGCATGCGATGCGAGTGTCGACTGCGATGCGGGAACAAAGCGTTGTCTGGTCGGCGACCGCATAGTAATTAAAGAGGTGATGACCCCCAAACACAAGCGCGGGCGTCGATGCGAGAATTAGGACGAGGAGTAAGGCTCGATGACGCCAAGATGGGAAGCGCGGAAGAACCGGAGCGGGGGCATGAAGCGATCACCTGGAAGAGACTCAGCTGTGCACTGAGGAGGAGGGTGAGATCACGGTACTTTACCGAGTTTGAAAGGACAAGGCAACGTTGGTAGAACAGGAGAAAGAAAAGGTCGACGCTGGGGGTGCGCTTTCCTTGAACATGCTGCACGCCAACGCCAGTGCCTCATTATCGACGTCGAGTGACAAGATGAACTTGAACCCTTGGTCGAAACCCATTTAATTCCATCAGCTATGAACTTTTCGTCAGAGGCGAGGCGAGCGAATCCAAAGTGTAGCTCACTTACCTTGACGAAATAAACCTACTTACTTGACGATGTGTCCTGTTTTGTCGCAAATTCATGAGATACCCTCATTTCATGTATATCTGCACAAAAGATTCGCCGTCCGCGTTTTACAGTCGTCGACTCGTCGCATCGAGTTTGCAAGTCCTTTCTTTCTTTGCCCGCCAACAAATTCGGTGTTCTTTCGATGGTATTTATTATGAGAGTTGTCGTACGAAGCCATGCCAGTAGATTTAAACATAGAGACGCACTCTGGCTTTCTCGAGAACCGTGAAGAGCCGTGAAGCAAATGAAGACGACAGGAGCGTCGACTGGTTGACTGTCGGTGCAGAAATGCGGTGGTGCGCGTGACGGCGTGACTCATCCGGCCATCTTCTTCTCGAGACTTGGTCCGGTATGCTTTACTCTGCAAGAAAAGAAGAAATACCCGCGCGCTTTTGAAGTGCTCGGGATGCCTGCAATGCTTCCTGCCTTTTTTTTTTTATCTCTCTCTCTATCTTGCACGCGAGGATTTGGCTAGCCTAGAGGATGATTTGCACACCAACGATGCTGCGTCTCACCATCGACTGGTTTATGCTAAGTTTTGTACAATCATAGATAACCAAACTTCATCTCTTACCTCTGAACCGATCTGGCGGAGTCCCAGGCGACCTTCTTCCTAAACCACCATCACCAAGTTATCTCCGAGTCTTACCGCCAATCGACTGCTAACAACCCCACCTTCACTATGCTGCGTCGACGCTTGAGATCACTCTTCTCCAACATGAACTGCTGCTTTGAATGCAGCTTCGCCACAGCCGCTCTTATCTACTGTAGTCCACTGCTTTTAATGTGGACAGCTAAAATCCTAAACAAGCAGACGCTCTCTGTCCAGAAAACCCTCTATGCACAAATCTCGGAGGACACCCCAATTTCCGGATTTTACGGTCCAGGCGGGTGGTGGGCTTTCCTCGTTACGCTGGGCATGACCCATGGTCATACAGCACTGGCCGTCTCGAGGACAGGACGCCTTTCGTCCGAATGGGACTACGATCTCATTGCTGCCTCTGCATACATTGTCGCAGCAGCTATTGATCTTATGCATAAATCCAAAACGATCGCACGGCTGGGAGACGCCGCGAGCCAGTCGTCTCTCATACCAGCTCTAATTTGCGCGGAGCGCGTCGTGTCGGTTGGTACAGGCTCGTCGCTCTACAGCCTCACAATCTCCCTCTTCTTCGGGCCCCGTCTGCGCTCTACCGCCGTCGCCTTGATCCCGCTATTCTTCGCTCTCGTCTCGTCGGGGTTTTGTTTGCATGCTCACAACGCCATCTTCCGCACGGCTCCGGTCATTTGGTGCACGCACGAAGAACCGTTATTTCAAGAAATATATCCCTTCCCTGCCTCGGTCGATTTTCTCGCCATCGTCGGGGCAAAGTCCGCACCGATGCTCGAAATGTACGGCTCGTACAGAGATTGGGTCTTCGGTCTCGGCTTCGTGCTCGTCTTTACGACAGGCGTCTTTCTCTTTCTCGCATTCGTATGGCTGCCCGTGCGCGATTTTCGAAATGCTTGCAATGAAGCTACAACCTTGGGGCTTTTGTTCAGCGTCCTGCTCATCCTAACACCTTTGGGTATCGTCGTCTTCGTATTCACCCTTGTGGCGGTGGCGTGGGTCATTGCATGGATTTGCTTCTGGTGGTTCGTGTACATCCTTGCGTTCTTCCCGCAGTCCAGATTTTTTCCTCCGACGAAGACATCGTTCACGGAGATGGACCAGGTTTCGGCGGTGCTTGCTGTCTTGGTTGTAGCATTTCTTCGCACTCTGCATGCCTTTCGAACTCGCTCATCTGTCAATCCTTCGTCTTCGCCTGAGAGTGTTGCTTTGCTTCCCGTCTCCAATGATGACCTTGCTGAAAGCCCTTGAATGTTTGGATTGATAAGTGGTTGACCGGTATGCCTTTCTTTTGTTGGATCGCATGTCGCTCACTCTTCCATTTCTAGCCGGTCCTGTTGTCCAACTAAACGAAACTCATCTTCATCTTGTCGGCTTGATTTTTTGGCTGGAAGCAGCCCAAAAGAAGTTAAAAATTGTCATTCTCGACCGCAGCAGCATCCATACTACATACAACCCGAAGAACTGAACCTTACGATCAAGCTGGTTTCGCCGAATGGCTGCCAAAAACTCTGCTTCGCGCCATGCATATTAGGTTTTCTACAGCAAGGGCTCGTCGTTCCCTTCGAGCTTATGGATTATGCCGGTACCCGTGCACGATGGTCGCGCCGCGAAATGTATGAAGCCTCCACATTCTTGATCTTCACTAAGGCGACGTGTAGGGCGACGTCGAGGGACTGGGCCAAGACTGGGCGCATAGTAGCTTGCATCTTCTTGAAGCTTATCTGTAACTGCACTCTGTGCCTTAGTGTATCAGTACTTGCGCGTACTTTGTAGAGCAGTCTACGTAACTGTCTCTTCAATCATATATGCATCCTGGGTCATTCTACCTTGAAGATAGCACAGTAATAATAATATCTGATTTCGAGCTCAGGATTGATGCAATGATGGCTTCCGACACTTGCTTCAGACCTTTATCATGTCCCACAACTCTCCATTCGCTCAACGCCTAGGTACAAACTACTGCCTCACGGATGATGAGGTGTTGGAAATCAAGAATCTCATAGCTGAACCCACTCGTCAGCTACTTTCCTTGGACGAGGAAATCAGCCAGCTGCAGAAATCGATAGAAAAGCTCAAAGAGAAACGCGATACTCTTAGCACCTACGTTGACGAGCACAAGGCTCTGATCTCTCCCATCCGACGTATTCCGCAGGATGTACTCTCCGAGATCTTCTTCGCCTGCCTGCCAACCCACAGAAACTGTGTTATGAGCGCTTCTGAGGCGCCTGTTATTCTTGGGCGTATATGCAGCTCGTGGAGAGCCCTTTCGCTCGCTACACCGCGTCTTTGTGCTAGCTTACACATTGCGGAACCAAGAGTACGGTCTGGTCTCTACGACGACAAGATTGTCCAGCGTTTGGAGGTGATGAAGTTGTGGTTGGCGCGTTCAGGACAATGCCCACTATCGATTTCCTTCCAGTGCACCGACTACGTGGCACCTGCGGACGATGCATCCACAGGGATACTGCCTCACCCCATTCCCGTTGACGTGTTTCCTCGCGAGATAGTTTCGTTTGCGAGGAGGTGGAGGCATGTCAACTTCACGGCGTCTCTTCCTGCTTTACTCCCGATGGCAACTTTGACCGCCGCGGATGTTCCGATGCTAGAGAGCGTCGGCCTTTTCATACATTTTCCGGACGAGAATCCCTTGGCCCATTTTGGGTTTCTGGACGCTCCCCGTATCTCAAGTTTTTCTGCGTACTCCGGGGGAATGTCCACTTCAAGATTGTCACCGCTTCGATGGGATCTGTTGACGAATCTGGCAGTCAAACTAAACGCCTGGGAGGTACCTTTGACCGTTGAAAGGGCATTAGAAGTTCTCTCGTCCTGCCCTCGGCTTCGGACCTGTAGCTTCTGGGTGGGCGACCCGGTCATCCCGACCAATACTCCAGATGCGCCCGTGGAGCTTCTTCATCTTGACACATTGGAGCTCTCCGTGACTATCGAGGGCTCTTCTTTCCTCAAGAAGCTCTACGCCCCCAATTTGCGCAAGTTTGTCATTCGCGGAAATACTCAAGACTCGCTGCCTCAGTTCTTAAGGTCGTCTATTTCGTTGGAAAGCTTAGATATAGAAGGCCACCAACACATTACTTCTTGTCTGCCATAATAGATCCATTATGGATCCAAAACGGAGCCATAACGGAGCCCCGGCGGAGCCCCTGCTCTATTTTCTGCCTGCGGCCTCACTATTCAAAGACGAGCCTACTAGAGGTTCTCCGCGCTGTTTCCCCGACGATGCGACATCTCATTATACGTGACTTCTGGGGTTCCTCGGTCGCCCGCTTCCTTGACGATGAATTCATGGAAATGCTCACTCCTGTATGATAGCTGTATCTCACTGTGTTGATATTTCCCAATGCTGCTGCCCCTCGTTACAGTCGCTCACAGTCGCGTGCCGTCATGACATATCGGACTGCGCAGTCGAGCAGTTCGTCGTCAGGCGCATGTCAACGACTGAGCGTAGCACACCGTCACTTAAACGGGTCCGATTTCAGTTCAACAGACCCATGAAGCTGGATATCACGCCCAACTTGAAGCCGTTCATGGATGCGGGACTCGAGGTGGAGATGATGTACTCAATTTCGCGACCTTCACACCTTTCCCCTTGGTTTGGGCTGCCTGATTCACGGGAGCCATGGATACCTGAGGAGGGTTATCCTGCTCACTGGTAGTGCAGTATGATACTGTTTGATATACCTACTACCTACCTATCTGCAGTCGCTTTACCCGACTACTTACGGGTCACTATCGACTGGGTATCTTGAATACTATTTTCTGAATCTGTGTACTTACAATCCCAGCCTCTCTCCGAGTCTTCCTCGCACTCGAGCGAGTAATGCAACTTTGACTCTTGCTCTCGAAGAGATATCCGTTGGCAAAATCCCCCTTTACTGTAAAGAGATCACCACCACTGGCAGGGAAGTTACGAGATGTGACCGCGTTATCGCTTGCCCTTTACACTCATGGTCTCTCCGTTCACTCAACACCTAGGAACAAACTACTGCCCCCTGGACGATGAAGTGCTCGAAATCAGGAGTCTCCTAGCTGAACCCACCCGTCAGCTGCTCGTCCTAGACGAGGAAATCAGCCAACTGCAGAAATCGATAGAAAAGCTCACAGAAAAACGCAAAACTCTGAGCGGCTACATTGAGGAGCACAGGGCTCTTATCTCTCCCATCCGACGAATCCCGCAGGATGTACTTTCCGAGATCTTCTTCGCCTGCCTGCCAACCCACAGAAACTGCGTGATGACCACTTCAGAAGCTCCACTTCTTCTCGGACGCGTATGCAGTTCGTGGAGAACCCTTTCGCTATCCACGCCGCGTCTCTGGGCTAGCTTGCACATCACGCAGCCGGGTGGATCAGGCGCTTCCAACGAGAGTATAACCCAGCGTTTCGAGGCAATGAAAATGTGGTTGCGGCGCTCAGGGCAATGTCCACTATCCATCTCCGTGTACACCTCCTATATGCACCGTTCCCGAGAAGCACCAATGTCGACGCAGGCTCGGCCTCTTCCAGTCGATTTGTTTTTGAAGGAGCTTAGTTTTCATGCGAAGAGGTGGCAGCACGTCAGCTTCTCGACAACCAGCGCTGCTTTCAAGGCACTCGCGCATCTGTCTGCTGCGGACGTCCCGATTCTGGAGAGCATCACGGCTCGCCTGCCGCCGCCTTGTCCGCCTCATGAAGTTACTGAATGGACGCAGTTTGGGATGTTCTCTGGGCCCCGCATCTCCAAGTTTTTGACATCAGCGAGTTGCTTCAGTCCATCTATCCCGCTTCGATGGCATCTGTTAACTCGTCTGGAAATCGTTGGCTCCATCTGGGAGTCGTGTGTTGATAGCGAAGGGGCATTGGAAGTATTGATCCGCTGCCCTCAGCTTCAGAGATTCAAGCTGACAGCCAAAGGGACGGCGGACCCGGTACCGTTGAGACACCCACCCGTAGAGCTTCCTCACCTGCGCTCTTTGGAGCTGGACGTTGGGCCTCATTCTCATTTGCTCAGCCACCTCCGTACCCCAGGACTTCGCAGGTTTGTTCTCCGTGGCCCTGTCGAATCACTCCCGTCGTTCCTCAGTTTGTGCCCACACTTGGAAAAGTTGGATGTCGGAAGTTATCTTACCAAGTCCTCTCTGTTGGAAAGTCTCCGCGTTCTCTCTCCAGCACTGCGGAGCCTCGTCCTTCGCGGTCACGCTCCACCACCTGATGATGCGCCAATGGTCCCATTTGACGACGAGGCACTGGCCGCGCTCGGGCGCCGATCTTGCTGCCCGTTGCTGGAAGAATTCACGCTGATAGCTACCCATACAATCTCAGACCAGGCTCTCCGACAGTTTGTCGAGACGCGCATGACAATGACTGACGATGTTGGCGCATCGTCGCTCAAACAAGTTCGGGTCCTTTTCCATCGACCCATGGACCTCGACATCAAGACTGGCTTGAAGCCTTTTCTGGATGCAGGTCTCAACATCGAGACAGTGTATACATTCAAATCTCAGGCATTGTTTTCGCCTTGGTCAGGCGTGGCTGACGCGCCTCGGCGTTCTATGGTGCCTGTGTATCATGCTGCTCCGAGCCATTGGTACGACTAGCCATATGAATCTAAGCCTCTGTTCGCCTGTCTAGATTTCTTTGCTGTTAGGACGTCGACCGCTATTTAGTTGTGTATGTTTCAAGTATCTGTATGCAATTCATCTCCGCCTGTGAAATTTAGGCAACGCACTCGAATATACTCATCCCGACACTACTCAAGAGATAGAGATAGTAGACATCAAGGGAAGTCCATATAGCTACAAGTGTGTTGAGTAATCCAAAGTTGTCCGAGAAAGTCGCTGCGGCGCATCGACGAGCCCGTCCCAGGGCGAACGCCGCGATGGATGTCGGCGGGGCGGCGGGTAAACAAGGTCCATCTGCAGACCCGCATTCAGAAACAGCTTGAATTCGGCCTTCAAGTCCACCTCCATCGGCCTCTGAAAAACGACCCGCACCCGTTTGAGCGATGGTGTAGCATCCGTACAACGCCTCACGATGAACTCCCGAAGCGCCCAATCTGAGACGTCGTGAGGCGAGGTGATTGTGAGCGACTCCAAGGAGGGGCAAGAGTATTCGGTGGAAGACTCGAGTATGGGGACGAGTGCCGCGAACGCGTAATCGTCAAGCGGAATCGGGCGCGCCCTCGAGCTCAGGCTTATTTCTGGACTCTTGCATTCCCAGAGAGTGAGATGTCGCAGGGTTGGAGGTAGGGCACGGAAAGCGTCCGATAAAGACGACTTCTGGAAGTCACTGTGATCTAGCTCGAAGGTTTCTAGAATGCTGCATGATCTCAAGAATGCAGGTAGGGCTTCGTCGCGACCACGGAGAACGAATTTGCGCAGCTCGGGAGCGTGTAGTCGGTCGAGGAAAGGGGAAGACATGTCGTTCAAGTGCAGCTCCAGGGAATGAAGACTGAGAAGCGTCACTGGTGGAGGCAGTAATGAAGGCGAGGGACGAATTGTCAGGCAGCACGTCCGAAGCTGAGGGCACCGAGATAGGGTTTCCAACGCGCTTGCAGTGTCTAGAGGCGTCTCCAGACCTGGCCCGCTGACAGTCAGCTCCGTCAATAGGTGCCAGTGAAGTGGCGGTGGCACAAGGAGATTGAAATCGCGCGCCGAGGTCGAGAAGCTCGAGATGAGGGGAGCTCTAAGAATGCCAAATTGTGTCCACCTAGGGACATCTGGCCGCTGCTCGCCATGCAGAGACGCAGCCACTCCCTTGAGCATCGGAACATCGGTGGCCTTCAGGTGCTCCACTGCTTGGAATGCGCCGCGAGAGGTCGTGACGCTGACATACTCCCACCTCTTCGCATGCAGAACGAGCTCCTTGAGGAATACGTTGTAGGGGTGCGGCGGCGGGGGTACATATGGGTGTTTGCAGTAGAGAGAGACTGAGAGCGGGCAGCTTCGGGACCGACGCAGCCACATCTTCACTATCTCCAGACGCTGCGGCACGGTATTCTTGTCGTATTCTCCTGGTTCCACGATGTGCAAGCGGGCCCAGAGACGCGGGCTGGTAAGCGAGATGGTCCGCCACGCGCTGCATATGCGCCCTAGAAGCACCGGAGCCTCGGACGCGCTCATTGCGCAGTTTCTGTGTGTGGGTAGGCAGGCGAGGAAGATCTCGCAAAGAATATCCTGTGGAAGACGCCGCATGGGGGAGACGAGAGCGGTGTGCTCCTCGACATACTTGCTCAGATCTCGGTGTTTCTGCACGAGGTTCTGAATCGTTTGCTGCAGTTGGGTGATTTCTTCGTCCAGGGAGCGGAGCTGACGGCGGGGCGCAGCGAGTAGATTCTTGATTTGGAGCACTTCAGCGTCTGTGGGGCAGTAGTTGGTACCAAGGTGTCGTGCAAACGGCGATGCCATTATTGAGTAAATGGATCGAATTCTTCTATGAGCTTGTTGTTAGACTGGAAGTTCAAGAGTCAAGCCGCCAGCAAAAGGGCGTGTAAGTAGCGTCGGAATACTACTGGACTTCTGAGTCGAGAGGCTCTTAAGCTTGCCACCGCACCGGAGGCGAGACTGTAGAAATAGCGCAAGATGAGTGAACAAAGCAGATTCATAAGCAAACATGATGCACCAAGAGAAGAGCAAGAGTTGAGAACGAGAGAAACCTAGTACAAAACGCAGAGTTAGCTTGAGCGCGGTGACTGGTCAGAGTGATCGGTTGTTGCCACTGCGAGTCTGCGGCCGTTCTTGACGAGTTTCTCCGAATCACTGACTCAGAGGACTTCGGAAAGTTGCTGGAGGACACTTTCATAACTCTCAATGGATGCATGCCAGTGAGTAGTTGCTCGAAGGTGGAAGAGAGTCGTTGCGGCCCGGTCACCCGGCGGACGATGATCAATGATGGTATGACTCATGGTAAAGGATCGCGCCTGCGCACAACCACCATGTCTGCGGGCGCAAGTAGTGGCATACGTCCTCAATTTGCTCGAAAAAGCCTTGAAGAAGCCTTCTCAATACCTGAACTCCAGACTAGAACGGAGCTTCTACTCGTTATTTGCGGCGCAGGTCCACTCAAAGACGTTTCTACATTAATATCTCAAATACTTGCTCGGGGCTGGAATGTACAAGCGTTAGCAACACCATCGGCCGTTTAGCATTGGACTCGATATTGAATCTGTGCAAACACAAACTGGTCGTCTTGTATCAGCGGCCATTCCCCGAGCCACCCTTTCCCCGAATATTATTGTAGTTGCTCCTGCCACAGCAAATACAATCACCAAGTTAGCACTCGACATTCGAGACACTTATGCTGCGGGTGTTCTTGGACAGGCGGTTGCTGCAAAGATTCCTATAATTATGCTTCCGTCTATCAAGAAAGTCGACCTGGAACGCGGAATATTCCGGAAACATATCCAAAGTCTACGACGGGAAGGCGTGAATGTGCTGCTTGGCGGTTCAACAGGCATCCATCCTACAAATGCGAGCAGCAAGGATGGACCGGTCCCGCTATTTCCCTCGCACCTTGCTGCTTCGGCCGCATTTTCCCGCATGAACGCTCCGGTCAGTGATCATCCTCCCAAACCTAAAGTTCGCGCTCACGACTTGAAGTTTTGTCTATCGAAATGGCAGATTGACAGCTTGAACGTGTTCAAAACAGATATTTCTTTGCGATGGGCCGTTGGCTTGCTCGCCGCAATATCCGCCGCCGTCGTTTTAGGCAGATATCAAAAGTAAGAATCTCCCGTATGCGAGCGGGAACTTGTGCGGAGAAAAGATTGCAAGATTGCATACCTTCTCAAAAGCGGCTACCTCAATATTTAGATGTTGTTGCATGTAGTTCATGTTAGCTGCAAGGAGCGTATAACGCTGATCCAGAGGCTGAGACATGAGCTGAATAAAAACCTGAAAAGAGTAGTCAGTCATTCGGGCACTGGAAGACTAAGAGAGAATATGACCGCGATGATCCAATCTTCACACTCGTCCTCGATCAACCGCTGATATTCCTAATCGTGTCGCTCGGTCGTACGAGACTACAAAACTCGAGAAGCATGAATACGTACAGTGTCGATGCTAGCATGTACCAGAAGCCTGTTTGACAGATTTGCGGGATGGGTTAACCGGGCTCTAAGTTCGTGAACACGAGGGAGTGGTAAGGTGGGTTCTCCAGAAGAAATATCAATGACCGTGACGTTGAGAGTCCCATCCCTGGAGATTAGTGAGCCAATTAGGAATAAATGGACCAAGAGTATGTATAAGTACCGTGTTAAAACCGTGTTCCATGTCTGTTTGAGCCATCTAAAAGAGGTGCTATCAGGCACATGGGATGTGCAAGGTAATGCCCCGAAGGTCCACAACGACGATTTCATCCGAGGATTTTGCACGTCCCCTGCGGAAACTTGATATTTGACCCAAGAAACAGGAAGGGCCAGACTGGAGGGAGCAGGAATGACTGTTGTGGAGAAATCGAAATCGATTACGGCGCTCCGAGCTTTGTACTAATTCGGTGTAAAATCTAGGTCTTCTCTGAGGCACAGAAGAAGGGTGACGATCTGCTCGTCGATAATGAATACCTCTGTCGCGGCGTGGCATGCGGTGGCTGGAGAATGGACCTGAACCACACGCGATAGAAACATTGCCCAAGCACTATCCACTTCATTCGGAATCGTAGTGGGAATAGTACCTTCGTTCATGAAGATCTGAAGCCACTCGGAGAAGCTAGAATCTGGGTCAAATGGAATTCAGTCATAGAACAGTGAGGCAAACGATGAAGGTTTATTTGAGTTGATATCCGGTATGGTTTGTATCGGCGTCGCCGAGGTAAGCTGCGCTGCAAACAGTGGAGGAATTAGAGCGGTAGCCTGAATTCGGGCTGTTGAGCTCGTTCGAAGTGGTGGCAGTTGAAGCTAGCGGCGTATGAGCACTTCATAAGGAGAGCTTAAACAAGAAACCTACTTTTTCCTCGGTTATTTCTGGTACGTATAATACGGACATGATTGAGTGTGCTCGCAGTCGCATCTATAGATTGAGATCGTCAATCGCCAAGAAACTGGTGTAAGTAATGAGGGCCAAAGCTAGTAGCTCTTCATCACTGCGTCGAACTGACCTGATTGCTCTGCGTCTGTGATCTACATAAAATCTTTTGGGCGCAGGAATGTGCGGAGCACACTTACATTGTACCATATTCTAACGACGGAACTTCGAGGGTGAGTGCAAGGACGAAGTCTCGTGTGAGACCCGGACCAAACCCGGACGATTCTTTGATACATGTCCGAGGTCCGAAGCCCAAATAATCCGATACATATACTCGCCCCAGTCAGCACGTTCAACCCGCCAGACTATGGGACCGAGGTAAGGTTTGCCCAAAAATCGTCAACATTTGAACTTACCGGCGGTGGAGTAACAGGTCGAGGGAAGCGGTAAATTCGCTCATGAAGGCCGCACTTGTTACAGAGCTTTCAAGCATCGTGAAATTTTCAAATGGCACGAACACACACACGTGACACTGGAATAACAAATGAACTCACGCTCTGTTTAGTTACTGTTGACCTTCGCCAGCCGGGTGAATGCTCCGTTAGGCAATTGGAGCATCTTTTATCTTGCCGCGGGGGCATGAGTGAACGGAGTTCTCGCTTCTTGTATGGTGGTAAAAGGACAAAATCTCTTCGGCTCAAGACTCACTGTAGCTTCAACGAGTCAGGGCTCGGAGCTAACGGAACTTCTGTATGCCTCTAGTTCCTCCCCCATGCAGCTGTCTCGTCTTACTTGAGCTTCCTGGGTGCTGACGGGGCGAGGAGTGGAAACGGAGAAAGAAAAGAGAAGAAACAACCACATGACCGCGTCAGGCATGACGTAAGTCGCCGCCAACATCACTGTCACTAAACACACCGCATACATAGACCGACATAGCTGATGTAGTCGGTATAGTCCTGTCGTTTACCCCCCTGTTATATAGTGCACCATAGTTGCACCTCAACAGTATATATGTCAATGTAGTTGGTATAGTTACAGTTGGCACGATGTAGTCCTGTAGTCTCGTAGCAGAATAGGCAATATAGCTTGCTATAGCGCTCTATATTCTCATCGGAAGGGCACATAAACAGACAATGAAAGCAAGGTGATATTGTTGACGAGTTACAATGCGTACTGTACGAGCTAATGATGCACATCTGGCTCACACACCTTCGACCTGCAAATCCTGCCCCTCTGTTTGCATCGAGAATGGTGCTCGGTAACGATTCCAGGAAACCGTTGAAGGGAGTGGAGGTGTTGAGGCCGTAACGCTGACGACGAGCGAGTTGTTGTTAGCAAGATAGATGTAGCTGAGAGGGATATGAGCACGCACCCAAACATAGATCTCGAGACGATAACAAAGTCTGGGTACCACGGAGCGGGAGAGGATATAGCTTGAATAAGGACCTGAGAAGAGTCTACATCGTGAATGATGGGCTTCAGAGAACGTCGCTTGAATTGACAGTCTTGAATCTGGAATCGGAGAAGTCGGACAACACGAGCGCTTGAGTTCCAGGGGCTTCCGGCTTGTCAAGGCTTGATAGTTCTTGAGCGACTTGGATAATATGGGTTGGAGGCTGGACTTGTGTTTGAGGAGCGGAGTCGTGCTTGAGATCTGGTTAGAGGTGGATTGAGGGCAAACAACAAAGCCAATTGTTCTGAGCGAGAGAGAGGTGAGAATCTTGCTGATCAATCTGCCATTGAAGCCTTGAGACTCTGAGAAGAATGTGGTGCAAGCGGGCAGCGAGGGCGAGGCAAGGAGGGGGAGGGGGAGGGTCGATGGTGGTGGGAAGAGAAAGAGAGTGGCCATCAAAACCAACCATCGACTGCGGAGCACGTGTTGCGCACGGACCCTGATGCCAAGACTTTCGGACTTCGTCATTTCTGTCGCAACCGTCGTTCCGTTGTATTCTCCATGCTGTCCCCCATCCTTCTGCTCTTCCCCAACTCTTCGCTGTTCGTTCCGTCATTGTATCACCCCTACTGAAGGTCTGAAACGGCCAAACCTTGGATTCGACTCAAGCCTTCAATTAACATATCAGATCGACGATATCTCTCAGCTCTGTACGCATCGCCGCCAATGATTTCTGAATTGGAGAAGTTTTTGGTGTATGTAGTGGGAGTTGGGTGGAGGTAGTTGATTTTGAAAGATGTCTACCACATATTCTCCGCACAATATTTGTGAGTCCTATCATCGTACTTCCTGCGGAAGTTCTCAGTTTTGCTGTAGATTGTGTAACAGTGTTGTTGAGGTAGACTTCGGTGTCGTCGATAGTGGGCTGTATTGCTGTGCGGGTATAGTACATAGCGGCTCATAGCGGCTCCCTGGAGCAACGTAGGCCATGTAGCGCAATATATTTTCCTCCGAAGCTATATCGACTAACTTACAAGGACTACAGCGAGCAATATACCCAAGCCGGCGGCTACGGCCCGAGGAGTTTTTCCTGATGCAGTGTTTCTTACGTGGACTCAAGTTCGCTCTTAGTTTGCTCCTAACACTCATGTCGTCTCCATTTGCTTCACGGTTGGGCACCAACTACTGTCCTACGCGAGACGAAATACGCGATATTCAGCAGCTGATCGCGGAACCTACGCGTCAGATAGACTCCTTGAATGAAGCAATTGCCCACCTCCAAAAAGCCCTCGAAAAACTCGAACAAAATCGCACGGATCTGGAAACATATGTCGAAAAACACAAAGCTCTCATCTCCCCCATCCGTCGTCTACCGCCCGAGATTCTGTCTGAAATATTCATTCTCATTTGCTGCCTGTCGACACCTGGCTCGTGCGACTTGGAAGCTTCACTTCTTTTAGGAAGCGTATGCAGATCGTGGAGGATCCTCTCGCTAGAGATGCCACATCTACAGGCCAGTTCACGCTCAGATTCTCCGAGCAGCGTAGAAAAGGAGGCGTCGCTGACTCAGTCTTCCGCCATCCCGGTTGACGGCGCATGGACTCGCACTATCCTAAACACGTCGATGGCGGCTACTACTAGGCCAGACGATCAGCGCAAGACCGCTGCACCGTCAAACAAGCGCGGTTTCATGTCCAAATTCGTGGTTTCACGCGACAACACCCCACAAACGCCATCAAAGGAAGACCCGAGTCTACGTTTTTCCAGGCTCTCAAAGAGATCCAAGGACTTGATGCGACAACTGCTAAACGTGGACGGCGAATCTTCTGTGCAAGTGTCCATGAAATGGGAGCATTTCACGAAGGTGCATAAACCTTTGCTTATAGCCTCCAACAACTTTATTGACGATATCGATCTCTTTTCCGTAGCTCATGCGTGAAATGGACTTCGATTACGATTCAAATCTTCCGGGTTCAAGCGTCAGGTTCGATCCTCCAAACCCCGCAGATGTTGTAAGTCTCATGTTCTTCCTTCTTCTATTCTCATTGACATCGCGTTCACACAGCCCATGATTTTTCACAAACGTATGTATTAGACTTCATTCTGAACTCTCTACCGTTGGCGTTCGTATTGATGGCTTCGTTTAGCTCACCCCGACCCCACTCTTCACCCCAATATTCTTAGAGAATTCGTAAAAAAGCTGAAGAAAGCATATGGATGGAATGCAGCAGACTTTGTGGCAGCTACTCAGTGAAACTAGGGGGCATAGGCTTCAATCTCCTGCACTGTATAGATGTATAATTCTCCGTGGCCTGCTCGTACCCAGCGGCCGTGGAGTATCAAAGCAAGGTTCAGATTCTCAGAACAGAAGCAGTGTACTTCACGCCCGCCGCGTATACTGTATCAATTCCACTCGTTGGGCATCGCGATCCGTGCAGCCCACCATTTGCAGCAGTGTCTCAGAATTTCCATCCCGCAGCCCAAGGATTGGGTACTGACTTTACGGCTGAGGTCTTGAGAAGACTCAGGGCAGCCGGCCGAACGGCGAGGTGGAGTCCTTGAGAATATGAAGACTTTCTGGCCGCGCACTAGCGCCCGGGAGGATGACCGTCCGGCGTCGACGCTGAATATATCTGGAAGATTCCACCAAGGCGCAATTGCCCGCCCGCCTGATGCTTCGTAGGATTAACTACCGATCGTCTTGGCCCGGTCCTTAATCAAGAGACGCGTCTTCGGAAGTGGCACCTCTCCGCCAACCTTTCAAGTGAATGAATCGAGGGTGTGGTGACTGTGGTCGACAGCTTCTGAGTCAGGGACAACTTTGAGGCGTAGAGGCGAGTCGAGCCAATCACTCAGTTGCAGGATTCCCTCATGTCGAGAATATTTTGAATCCCATTGAGCAGAGTCCGTGAACTCGACAGAGTCAACCCCAGCCGCTCGGCATTCGTGCCTCAAGATGTTCATATTACTGTGGGGTGAGTCGCCAGCAAGGGAAGGAAGCTTCGGTATGTCTCGGCAATGCTCTACTTGTACATAGAATTGACGCGTCCAGGAAGTAGCGGCACCAGTGAATCTGTCTCGATCAATAGGAAGCAACCACTAAATCGTATAGACCTCCCCGCAAGGCATTTTCCGCGGGCATAGCTCCCTAATAGCAAACGGATCCCGATCACCAAGAAAATGAGACTAGCCACCACTTGGTTACTCGTATCGCGACATGCCATGTTGTCAACGAAGTTCTCTCCATCGCAGCAAAAAGATCGCCACACAAGCGATGACCTGAGTCGAGTGAAACCTTGGTGAAATCTAAAACCATCTTTGATTTAGCGGCAGAAGCCCACGCAGTGCAGATGATCGTCGCGTCGCGTCGCGTCCCCCATAGCCCTGAATCTTCGGGAAGCGCGCATTGATGACGTCGAGACCTCGTAAAGCGCCGGGAGGTATCAATTATCCACATAGACGCTGCCGACAAGATGTCCGATAGGTTAGCCCAGAGGCATGTGGCGCATCTTTCGATATAGAACGAATCACACAGCACCTAACGAGCATTTGTTGACGAATAACAACAGTCAAACGATGGTATCTGCGCCAGTACGAGTCTCCGAGATTGTTCATTCTTGCCAAATTCTTGCAGAAAAGCTAGTACCCAAAAAAATCTTGAAACTTCGAAGCTAGTAGCTCTGAAACGAATGATTTGCTTTTGTACGACGGCGTTTACTTCCTACAATGTTTACAGATCCGTTATCGGCGTGGGGTTCAATTAAACAGAGATAGAGGATCCATGCAGTACAGCGGCAAGCCGTGCGCGCCCACAGTCGTAGCACAAGGAGCAATCAACAAGAGAAGGGATAATGTCACGCTGTGACACCCACTGTCTGTTCTGATTGCTCCCAAATCTCAGCCGATTATCAGGCTGTAGTGCTCGTTGCCTTTTGCCGCGACATATAGTCTATAAGGCTGTAAAACCCCCATCTCATGCAAGTAATTCAATTCGATACACCCCAGGTACGCCAGTTGCGCGCTTATCCGGAGGCGAAAATATTTCGCCGCTAGCGCTGACCAAGATCTTTGAACAGCCTCCCAGAATTCTAGTATAAAGGTGCCTTGAAACGAGGCTGCAGATGTGCCCAAGTCATAATCAATGCCCCCTACCACTGCTGTCGACCCCCAGAGGCTCTCTGGAGCAGGGGGACCGCAACTTTCGAGTCCAGCATCGTCGCTTGACTCGTTTTCCGATTACCTCCATTTCACGGGCGACAAAAAGGCATTGCTCATCGGAGTACGCGTCTGCCAGTCGGTCGGGTATGAGGACCTTGATATGGCCCACGACGATGTGTACAAGATGCGGGACTTGTTGATCGAGGTGTAAGCTATTTGCATTGCATGTGCGTGCTAGGTGCTCATACGGCTCTACAGGTATCACTACAAGGAGTCTGAGATCACTATTCTACTGGATGACGATGACGATGCTCATACTCAGCCTACTCGGGAGAATATTGTATGTCGGATTTTCTGCACATATCCCATCGTAACTCTTTACAGCTCGCCGCTATCGCTGAATTCGTCAAGAATGTGAAGGCTGGCGACAAACTGTGCTTCCACTGTACGTATCTTCTTTCCCCCCCGGAATATGAGTGCGCTGACACGCTTGAGCAGATTCAGGGCATTCCACCCAGGTCAAGAACCCCAACTCGCGCTCATGCAGTGAGGAAGACGGTTTGGATGAATGTGCGCTCGTTCCTTCCCTCTAATTCTCTCTCTCTCTGACGCCTCCGACACAGGCCTTGTTCCTCTCGATGGTGTAGACATGAAGATTGTCGATAACGTACGGCGATCTTATAATTAACTGGCGTAAAATTAACCTGTTGTTTCAGGAACTACACGCCGCTCTTGTCCAGCCTCTTCCCTCCGGCTCTCATCTTGTCGCCGTACTAGACACCTGCAACTCTGGGTCGTTGCTAGGTAGGATCCAATCTACCGCAGAGAGACCCACTCCAAACCTTCACACAGACCTCAAACACTATCGGTGCAATCGCGTCCTCGTTCCGTGGATGTGGCGGGGGAGAAGAGATAGCGAAGCTATTCGAAACAGCGTTGGTGGGTTTAATCAGTCGCCGTGATTTCGACCTCTGACTGACCTATTTCTAAAATAGTGCGACGTGGTGCTCAACTGGTGACCCTCTCTGGCCCCGCCCCTCCGGCAACCTCCATCACGCAGAGCGTTGTCGCACCCCAGACGCGCCGACGCAGCGTCATCAGCGTGATGTGTGACCCGCCGACGCCTTCCCCGTCTGCGACGTCTCCCCTCGCTCCCCGCGCCTCCACAGGCATCCCCACTGGTCCCTCCACCTCCGTTGTGCGCACAGCTACAGCTGTCCCTCGATCCGGCACCTTTAACCGTCTGCGCGCGGGCAGCAAGCTTCCCCTCGCGCGTCTCCGCACGCTCTCCGTCTCACTCCAGTCCTCTACCTCCACCTCTCCCTGTGCAGACAAGGCGATGAAGAACAAGGAAAACTTCACAAGAGGCGAAGTCGGTCCTGTCATGCCCACACTCTCCAAGCTCAACTGGATCTTGCATGAGGAGGGCGACGAGGAGAAGCACTGTGAGAGTCCCGTGGGGCGGTTCCCCTGCAGCGGGTGGTGTCGAAACGTCGAGGGGCGGTCTACGCTATTAGACGAGGACGACGAGGTTAAGGCGGATGTGATCTCGTTGGCGAGTTGCAAGGACTCACAGAAGGCGTGGGAGGGGAATGGGGTTAGTATGACCTCGGTAAGCTCTGCGCTCCAGGTTGGTGGACGTATACTGACCTACATGTACGCTTCAGGCTCTTGTCGAGCTCTTGAGGGAGAACCCCGAACGCTCTCTGCAGGATATCCTCATCCAAATCAGGTACGCCTCTCTACGTCTTGCAGGTCAAGACACTCACGGACGTCCTGTTAGCCACAAAACATACTCTCTTGCCCTCTCTCGGCACAGCCGCTCCAAAGAATATAAAGCGCAGCGCAAGAACTATGACAGCTTTCTCGTGCGTCAGATTAAGCGTCTCGAACGCGGGAATCGGTCCACCGCGTCGCTCGTCAGGTCTGACAGCCCTGGGATCGATGTACGCCCGACCCTACCTCACGCGACAGCACGTGGAGGACCGAGGAAGTCGACGCTGCTGCGTACGGTGGGCGAGCAAATCCAAGCGCTGAAACAGCGATTGAGGGCCGTTCGCCAAGATAAGGGGTACGATATGGATGCTTTCCAGAATCCGGAGCTTTCGAGTCATCGGCCGCTGGACATGAATCGGCGTTGGGGGATGTAGCTCTTTTCCTTCGAGCCTCATTCCTGCCTGGCGTTTTCTTGGGTTTCTCTCTTTCGGTCAGCTCTCGTTTCGATCGCCGCTGGCTTGGCTGTCGTGTATATATTGTGAGTGAACCCTTCATTGCGCACCATATTTAATGCTGATTGCACCTCTTCATTCAAAGAGCATCTTGTACTACTTTTCGCTATCTGCTCTCCACTTCCATCCAAACAAAATAAATCACGTCGCACATCTTTGTTTATTACTCTCATCTTTCGCGCCGTCAGGGCTTGTCACATCCATCTCCCCCCTTCCCCTCCGTGCTCTCGATGCGTCTCCCTGCTTTCCCAATGTTGTTGTCATTCTTGTTATCCATTCGCGCCTTGCCTCAAGTTTGTATTTATATTGTACCATCTTGCACGTCTTTGTCTTGTCTGTACCCATCCCCACTGCATCTGCATCCTTACACTCCATCCTAGCTACTACGTACAACCCACTCAATCATCTGCATACTCTTCCTCCACGACCTATCTTATTCATAGTAGTCAGTAGTTTAGTTTAGTACATACCGCGTACCTCATCTCATGAAGAAATTTTAATCTTAACAAAATGATGTATTCGGTGGTGTCGACAGCTTTGTTGCCCGAGTGCTACCCATATTACATGCTATGGCGGATCCGTCGAATAGTTTTGCGCATGCAAATTTCCGCATTATCTGGTTTTAGTTGATTCCCACACTTGCTCTTGACCATCATGGACTCTCCGTTCTCTCGATATCTGGGGACCAACTACTGCGCTACCGACGATGAAATTGCTGGAATTGAGAAGCTCATCGCCGAACCTACGCGTCAGCTTCGTTCTATTGAGGCTGAAATTGCCGAGCTTCAGAAATCAATGGAAAAACTTGAAGAAACTCGTCGAGATCTAAACAGCTATGTCGATGCGCACAAGGCTCTCATGTCGCCAATCCGACGAATGCCGCCGGATGTTCTTTCTGAGATCTTCATTGCTTGCCTGCCAACACACCGAAATTGCGTTATGAGCGCCACTGAACCTCCAGTGCTCCTTGGTCGCGTCTGCAGCTCTTGGAGGGCCCTTTCACTGGAAACGCCCCGTCTTTTGTCGAGTTTGCATGTTGTGGAAGTGAACCAGCAGTTCAAGGGATACGGAGATATCTCCGACAAGCTCACGTTGCGCCTGGAGACGATGAAGATGTGGCTCATGCGAGCAGGACAATGCCCTCTATCGATTTCTCTCCAAGGCCAATTCTACCGTTCCCCTAACTACACTCCGCCGCTGACCACTGCCATTGCCAATGAACCTGTCAGAGATGAAGAAAACCCGATCAACTTGTTCCTCGCGGAGCTCATTCAGTTTGCCAGCAGGTGGCGACGCGTGGGTTTTGTACTCACTTCCGATGCACTCCATGCCCTGGGACACCTCACAGTTGAGGATGTTCCTCTCTTAGAGGACTTCTCGGTCTCAGTTACAGACCGTGTGGGACTGTTACCCACAGATGGTCCGTCAGACTTTGGATGGGCGGACTTGCAGCTGCTGAAGAGCCCTCTACTCACCCGCTTCTCTGGAAGTGGTCGCGATTTCGATAATCTCCGCCCCATTCCTCTCCGTTGGGGTGTTTTGCGGGAACTTTCCATTGGCGGGCCTGCATGGGAGTCTGGCCTAGACGGCGAAAGAATGTTGGAGCTGCTCTCCATGTGTCCGCAGCTTCGCTTCTGCAAACTGGTAGTTAACGCGTCGCCCGACCCACTCGAGCATCCGCTGGTGGAGCTCCCTTGTCTACATACACTCCACATGGATTTAGGTTCCGTCTCGTCATCTGTGCTGGACAAGCTTTCCTTCCCAAAACTTCGCACGTTGAGTTTTCGTGGGGACGGCAAGCGGCTTCCTGCGTTCGTCGGCTCATGCAGGCGCTTGGCCAGCCTTACCGTCGAAACAACTTCTTTCGACACTTATGAGGTGGAAGAGACCCTTCGCGCCCTTCCCTCAACAACGCGACATGTGTCTCTACACCAATACGGCCCTGTCGGTATGCATTACATGTCACCCGATGACAGAGTCCTCGAGATACTCGCTCAAATTCTTCCTGAGCTGGAGAGTCTCGGTATCGGGTTCAATTCCACGGTCTCTGACACAGCTATTGAGCAGTTCGTCACAAAACGGATGGCAATGGGGGAGACGCCTTCTCTCAAACAGCTTCGCATTATGTTGGGTCGACCAATGAAGCTTGACATTGAGACCAACATGAAACAATACACGGAGAGAGGACTTGAGCTCGATTTGTCTTATGCTGACGCGGAGACGTCGGATTGGTCGCCGTGGTATGGCCTACAGGATGCACCATCTCGGTGGGGTCCGGCCTGGGGTTTTCCCGTTTGGTAAATAGTCGTGAAACAGTGGTAGGTTAGGCGACATGTTTGTAGGCGGCATGTGTGTACAGGTATGCGAAAGAGAGATCAACTGTAATAATGTATGTATATCTAGACAAAACCGAAAGCGACATCTTCCTGGTTTGAGACTTCCTAAGTGGACGAGAACTCCTCTTGCAGAGACAAGCCAGTCGCTAGCTTGCGTCAGCGCTCGATGCCCTGCCACGGTGTCGGTTTCGTGGCAGCCTCATCTGAGATACTGCATCGGACGGACACGTCGAGCCCGCCAGCCACCAACTCCGACAAGTCAATCTCGTCCCTGGGACCGTCACACCACAGATGAAGGTGGAATCGCCGGAAACCAGTTTTGCGAAGCAGATGCTTCCGCAGACAATCCACCCATGGTTTCTCGCCGAAATCCTGCGTCTCTAGGGACATCTCCCTTAACGCAGGTACGGGGTTCGCGTCCGAGTCCGGAGAGAGCACGTCGAAGAGTTCGGACTCGTCACTTTGCAGACTGTGCCACGATTCCTCTGGAGACCATAAAACGATGCCGAGCTTCTCTACATGAGGGAAGGGCTGGAGGCCACGTATGATGGTGATCGTGTCCCAAAAGCTGAATAGCTCTAAACGGATGTCGGACAGCAACGGCGCATGCTGCGCGAGACGCTCGAGGATGGGCGGGTCCGCGGTTTCTGCATTGATATTCGAATTCGTGAGATGGAGCTTGTTTAGACGGGGCATAAGAAGGGTGTCGAGAAAGTTCTCAAACAGCTCGGAAACGTTCGAGTCGTTTCTGATGCTGAGGGCTTCGAGAGTAGGTAGTGTGAGCAGGTCATCTTGTACCTCCGCCTCGGCCCCATAGCCGACGTACATAGGCAACTCGAGCGATCTTAAGCGGGGACAACCCTTCAATAACCTGTAGACGGCGGGCACATCGAATCGATCTCGATCCCCGCCCCCTGAAGCCTTGAGAACGACGTCGGTGATATGGTCCCATGTAAACGGTACGGTGGGCACGAAGTATGTAGGCTCTCGAGTAGTTATCGCGATACGCTGCAGATTCTGTCCGAAAAAGACATTCGCCTTGAGAACTGACGCTTCAGGGGGATTTTCTTCGTCCTCGTAATATCCACGTCGCCCGAATCTGCGTTCAAACAGAATCACTATGTCCGCTAACAGGGGAGCGTCTGATTCCGCTACCGAAGAAAATTCTTCATCCGGGATATTGACCAGCTGGAGGGCAGACCATCGTGAGGAGAATGGGAGCAAGGTATCAATGGCAATGTCATCATATTCGTAGCCCAGCGACGTGCTCCAATGCACAGAGATCGCAAGCGGAAGCAGCGATGCCCTCGTCAGCCAATCCGTAACGACGTCCTGCAACTCTTCACTGTCTACGAAATCCGCAGAGATGTGTAGGGAGCACCAAAGCCGCGGCAGCGCATAGGCAATGGAACGCCACCTGCTGCAGACGCGTCCCAAGAGCAGGGGAGCTTCGCTGGCGCTCATGATGGCATTGCGCTGCGTCGGAAGACAGGCGAGGAATATCTCCCCGACGATGTCCTGCGGAAGGCGCCTAGGGTGTGAGATTAGAGCTCTGTGTGAGTCCACGTAGCCTATGATTCGATCTCGTTGCGCAGAGAGGTCTTGGATGAGTGCGTCGAGGCGCGCAAGCTCTTCCTCGTAGGGCGGGAGATGGGCTCGGATCTGGCTGATCTCGACATCGGTGGGGGCATAATTCGTGTTGAGATAGTCGTGGAAAGGGGAGTCGAGCGGAATGCCTCCGTCTTCGCCGCGACTCATGGCCCGCGCCGTGGTTGGTGGTGGTGGGTTGTGAGAGAAGAGACGCGACCAGTCGACAGAGCGAGCCCCGTGTTTCAAATTCGCGACACGCGAGATTACCCCCATTTGGATGGCCTGCGAGAGCCAAGAAGGACTTGAATACTGTCCGTAGATTGGTGGAGAGTCCAGATATGCATCGAAAACCTATATGATAAAGAAGTTCAGGAAGTCGGCGTACTGGAGTAATCGTGTACTCACAAGATCCACCGAAATATTGTATTCGAAGCCAGCCCCGCCTACTTCATCTCCCAACTCTCCACCTTCGAGAACAACACGGCAGTCTTCTCAGAAAGGCTCTTATCTCCTTCCTCCACGCCAATTCATCTGTCCGCGTTACGCTGCTAGCAAAGACCCGCTCCGGGGAGGGCGTATCAGGCACTGCGCTGCCTGCGTGTCGGACAGTCCCGCTATGGTCGACCACGTCAGCCTCGTCAACGGCTTCGTCAACGGCTTCATCCTGGCCTTGTTCTATCCGTTAACCTAGGCACCCTTCCCACCTCTTAAATCCTGACAACCTATTACAACGAACTGCTCTCCACGACTTCCACGTCCGACCGTTCTCTTCTGCAATCGAGAGCCGATACTTGTGAGAGGCGGCGTCGAAGTATAGTTGCGTAAATAGTCCTCCGACACAGAGAGCGAGGTAGCGCCATGCCTCGGTTGGAGAACGCAATCGTCCGTCGGTCTGCGACCAAAATTCTCGTGAGGAAGGCGACCTCAACGTCGCGGCATCAAAGCTCGACGAATGCCCCGCTTTACGGACCAGACCGTTTCTCGAGGAACTCGAGAAGTCTTCTTCGTGGTTGGTCTCATACAACCCCGACCGCAGCCAGCTGCCATGGTCAAAACCGCATGTAGATAGCGCGTACATTTTCTTCCTCCTCGCCGCGCCATCTCCAAACGCTCAACGATGCCCCTCGAGAGAAGCCGTGGTACCCAATCCGAATGGGAGGCAGGGACGGGCGTCACACAGAAAACCGAAGTCATAGGCCGACGCCGATTGGAAACAGACTGAGCCCCAGCAGAAGTCGGCGCAGCGTTATGGTGTTGGTACGGACGTAAGAAGATATGGGCGAATGTGTGTCCCATGCGGGACCGGGGTCCTGGTGGCGACAGGAGTAGCGGAGGGGAGGACGAGTTCAGCTGGGA
Source organism: Favolaschia claudopus (assembly GCA_037176885.1). Taxonomy (NCBI): domain Eukaryota; kingdom Fungi; phylum Basidiomycota; class Agaricomycetes; order Agaricales; family Mycenaceae; genus Favolaschia; species Favolaschia claudopus. The sequence continues at coordinate 370,820 of JAWWNJ010000167.1, read as the reverse complement.
TGTATATATACTTTGCTTTGGGGCAGCTGCCGGGCGCAACTAAATTGGTTTCGCCTTCGACGTGGGTCGCGAGTCGTCCGATATCCACTGCCCGCGTGTCATCTCACAGGCCAAGACGCTTCGGCGTTGAGCAGGCTTTGATGAGCTTGGGAAGCAAATACCGGGCTCGGTCGTTTCTCGTCGTCGAGCACCAGCATGGTAGTTCCTCGCCCTCGCCCCGGTATAACGCGCAGTCCGCCGCCTCGCCGTCGTCTCCCCCCTTTGCTCACGAATGACCTTCGTTCCTGACGAGGCCAGCCACTACCGGCGGTGCTGTGTCCGCCCAGAGTGATGCCCACGAAATACGGCTGAATACCGCGTGGGCTCTCAACGCGCCAACATCGGATTTACTCCTCAGGGGAGCGGCGCCGAGACCTTTCGAAGGATCGTGGGCCTTGAGCAACTTGTCAGCGTACGGACGCAAGTAACCAGATGGAAAAAGAAATGGGAAGGGAGAAAGAGAGACGTACAAGCTTGAGGTAACAAAAAGGTAACAAAAAAAGACAGTCGGAGACGTGCATAGACAATGGACGTCATTTGCTACAAAGGTGTCTCAAGAGCAAAGGAGTTCTCATGAGAGCATTGAGCTTCATGAAAAGGCAGCCGAGGAATATTTTCTAGATGATTTCTTGTGAAGACGTCGAGGCCGTGAAATCAGAGGTTTGTGCAAGTCCGCATAACGCTTGGATCGCCTGAATGAGCGCGCCGAGCCGCGCAGTTTCCGGCTCGAGGGGAAGAAGATGAGCAAGAACTTGACTAGTACCGATCTAAGGGTCGGCGAGGGTTCGCTGCTGCTCATTCGATTGCGAGTGCGTTGAGTCATCGGTGTCGGCAAGGGTCGGTGTCACGGTCACGTTGGTGACAACCGATGTGCTTCACTCATTGTCAAACCACGTCAGTGATCACCAAGTTCCTCAAGTTCCTCGTCCCGAAATCTTATTTACAGTACTCACACTGCTCCGTACGATGACTATAGAGATATTCTAACTACAACATCCCATATAGTCACCTTGACGCAAACTCAAATTTAAACTGAAGCAAGAGTGGAGGATCGACGCGGCCGCTACCTGTACAATGAAATCTCCGCATCCATTCTTGGCTCGCAGGCTCCCGTTGGATTTCTTTGCTATGCTAACTGACGATGCGACGAGAGTCAAGATGACGTGTTTCCATGCATCTAAAATTTCCGAGTTAACCTCCTCAGTCTTACTGAAGTGTTCATTTTCTTCGCCGCTTACATGGATGCGAGACGATGTCGCTGGAAGACAATCTATGTATCTCGCGGCAGATTTCCAAATACCCAGTCTCCACGGCACCAATAGCAACTGGACCGAAATTGTGCAATAAGTAAAATGCTGCCTATTTGAGTTACCGTCGAAGCCTGATTATTTTAGGGTGCAGCCCGCTCAGGCTGTGAAGACTCATAGATATAGACGCTCCATATACAACGTATTTGCTTGCATAAAGGTTCGGAAAGTTCGGTTAATGCATCATGATCATGATATTTCTGAGTCTTATAGCAGCACAGTTGCCACGAATCCTCTTCTTGATCAATTGACTGGGACCACAACCTGATAGAACGGCCTGACGCCGCACGAAAAAGCTTGTTCTCGCACACCATGTACTTCTATGATTTTCCCAAATCGATTTGTCCGAATCACCGCGTCTTCTCCAACTACGACTCCCGATCAAGAACACTCGACAACGACGTTTTTCTATGACTTACTGCGATTTCTCCTCCTCAAGACGTCGTCGACACTATATCGGTTCATGGAGGTTATTGGGTCACTGCTTACTTCATTCTTGCAACCCTATTTATATGCGCAGGGCATCTTTCTCCCCGCTCCCATCCTGCAAGACGGGCTTTCATCCCTTTCTTCAACGGCTTTGTTCTTGTTTCAGCCATAATGATGAAGCTGGGCTTCTTCTCAGGCCTTTTCGCTCTTTTCATCGCTTTCCCATTCGCTACTAGTAGTGAGCCTTGGTTTCTTGTCTCCGCCCTAGTCAAGCTCAAAAATCACTTCAGTCGCCGCTACAGCCGTGAACACGACGAGTAGCCAGATTGGTCCCTGCGATAACTCCTGCCAACGGCTCGAAACTCTTCTTCAGAGTGTAAGCTCCGCAAACTCCACTTCATATAAGGCTTACACGCCAGTGATCTAGTTGTGTATCGGACCCAACGACAATCCCAACAATCCAGTGCCTTGCGGCTGCACGAATTCCTTATCCTCCGCCCAAGAAGCATGCTCCCGATGTGTGCTTTCGCTCTCGCGGACTCAAACAGAGCTCGCAAACGGTACCACAAATACTCACAAACTCTTCGATGGTCTGAAATTCATCCTCTCTCAAATAATTCTTTTCATAATTCATTCATTCGTGCTGTCAAACAATAGGATTCATAAACAGCTGCATCGCCGCAGGAAAACCAATTCGCGACATCGTTCTCGACGACATTGAACTGGTCAACAGCGCGAAGCGCGTGACCACAGTGAGCTTCGCTACCCCGCTCACTAGATCAGACGAGAGCTTTCCGAATTACATCGCTGCACTTTGCATTAATGTGCGTCGATCTACACTTACTTACTTACACCTCATTCCCAACTGATTCGATTGTATGCGCTAGCCTGACACGATTACACCGTGCGTCTGTAACTCGTTGAATCGCGGTGCATATCTAGACTGATCATAAAAAAAATTGCTATGAATTTTCGCAGAGACCAGTGCTTAGTTGGCGGCGTCAACTGGATACGGTGCCCGAACAGCGATGTCGCTGGGATCCTGGTCAGAATTTCCGGTGAGGGTCGCCAGTATTGATTGCACTATGTCGCATGTTAATCGTTCATACATTCCAGCATACCTGGCGAATCTACTTCTCGGAATTATCCTTATGTTTTCGCCCTCGGAATCGGCGACCGCGGTCTGGACACAGCTGCTCACAGTCTATTCCCTCCTCATTAGCGGAATTATTGCGATTCTGTACAGCAACTTGTCTCGTTTTCATTCCCAGATGACCACCTACCTGGTCATGTCTCCTTTGGTAAACCCTCCTTGTTACTACCGCGTCACGTCTGACTGGTCGTTTTCATTCCTAGTCTTCCACTCTTGTGGTCTATGCCATCCTGGGGACCTTCGACCGGCCACATCGTTTGGACAACATACTGTCTGGGCGGCGAGAACATCTCCTACCTCGGATCCTCGTCCTCGTCTATGCTGCACTGTCCTTGGCCATATTGATTTTCACCGGCACCGCTGGCCCTGCCCACTTCTCGCCCAACCCCTGTGAAGACCCGCGCATCTATACCTCCGTCTTTTCAAATATCACCTCAAATATCGTGTTCATTCCATATGGTGCCGTCGCGAATGTCCTCTTCCTCATCCTTTTGTTGGTAGAGTCCAAAATTCCCACCATGTTGGTTCTCGCCGTGGCAGCCGCCTTACTTCCTCTCCTTCTGGTCGTGTTGGTTTTGATCTACATCCTTGTCAAGGAAAGATCGTTGCTGCGAAAAGAATTCAAGGCGCAGAGCAGCCGTTGGAGGATTTGGGTGATATGGTATGGAGAATTTTTGAGTTCACTCGTTGTTCGCACTCTGAACCCTCCGTGCGCAGGGATATGATAGCGGGAAAATATCCGTTCTTCCATTTCTGCGGCGTATATCTGGTGCCCTTCGTCTATTGGGTGTTGGTGATTGAGAGCGATGTATTGTTCTCACCAGATAATGTTTTTGCTCCGTCATTTGGCCAGGTTTGTCGGTTTCAAAATGTCGTTACTGTTCTCGCTCTCACCTAAATTTTAACTGCTAGATTCTGGCCTTGTTTGTAGTCCTTCCTCCTCTTTATCAAGTCATTCAAATGGTGCCGAAAGCGGGAAAATGGTTCATAGACCTAGCATGGGTTCGGTTCATAACTCGAGCCCCGAAGGAGAACACCGGGCTCAGCCGGATGCAATCTCTCGAAGAAGGAGTTTTCGAGAAAGAGATGCTGAAAACACTTGATTGATGCTCAATAAAGGTTGGATCTCAGGACCTGACTTAAGCTAGGTATCTTCGTATACAGAAAAATTGCGTCCCTTGAAACTGTACGTACTCGGTAGTAGAATTGGTTTCGGACTCATATGCAGCTTGTTTCCTATGCAGCCTTGTCAACGGTTAGGTTGCGGTTAGGCTTCAATTCAGGGCAATTCAAATTTACTTATTGCAGACGATGAGAACTGGAAGATGGCCAACCGATCAAAATTACACTGAGAGGTTGGAGATCTTAATTTATTGCATGTTATGTACATATCAACCTGCTGAAAGTTGGGCAACTGGAAAAACTTCCTTTTTAGGTCGCTAGCGGTTGTTTGGAGTTGTTGTGCTACTACACTGATCTCTTCGGAGTCCCACCTGAGTCCCACTCTTCTCTCCAAGCTATAACAAGGGATAAAAGGCTAAAACTCTATTGTACTGCAACACTCCAATGAAGTGTACTCTATGGCGACCATGACTCTTGCCATGACTTTCGGATCCGGGATTGCCTGCAGAAATCTGGTCTTGGTTTTTTCGTGCGGCTCGTCACTGGTGTGAGCGAGAGCTGGCCTAAGCCGGAGGGCCCAGTGACCTGGCTTGACGACTAGATATTCCAGCTCTCAAGTTGTTGACGAAATGCGGGGATCCAAGCAATCACGACGAGGATTGCCAAAAATAAGTAGTGATCGATCTTTCTTCGTACCACGACGACACAATCATGAACCCCAGTGAAAACGCACCAATGTCGCCCGAATCGCCCTTCAAAAGTCATATCAACACAAACTACATCCCTACAGACCCAGAGATCAGCCAGATCCGTGGTCATCTCGTTCCACACGAGGCAGAGCTCGTCCGTCTAGATGCGCTCATCCAAGACCTCTGCGCTCAGCGGGACCGAGTCAAAGACTACGTAGAATCACACAAAGCCTTGATCTCCCACCCCCGCCGTCTCCCACAGGACATCGTCGAAGAAATTTTCCTCGCGTGCCTTCCGACTGCTCATAACGCTGTCATGAGCGTTACCGAGCCTCCACTCCTTTTGGGACGCATTTGCGGTCGTTGGCGGTCGATCGCGTTCGCTCTTCCGAGGCTTTGGGCGTCCTTGCACATTCCTTTGGATTACGTGCAGTGGGATGAGCAGCGAGTGGCTGCCATCGATGAGTGGCTGAAGAGAGCATCTCCATCCCCTCTCTCGATCTATGTTCACGGCAGAGACGGTCTTACCTTCAGCGAGGATCCAGCCGTTGTCGATATTCTCACTCGCCACTCCTCATACTGGTCTAAGCTGCATCTTTACAAGCTCTCAAACGAGGCAGTTTCCTCCTTATTAGCAGAGGAGAACGCGCCTGCATTGTCGGATATAAAAATCCATTTCCGAGACGAATATGAGGAAGACGAAGAAAGCCCCTTCCTCGCATCCAGGTTTTTATTGCGCAAGAACCAACCTTGTATATCTGTGGTTGCAGTGGATCCACCGTCCTTCGTGCCAACGACACCATTTATGTGGAGTCATATCACTGATCTCAGGCTCGAACGGGCCCACTCCGAGTCAGCATCTGGGCCCTGGGACGGATTCTTTGACATGGCCGAAGCTTACAGACTCTTCAAAGGCTGCCCATGCTTAAGGTCACTCAAGCTCCATATATCCGTCGAATACCTCCGAGTCGAACCCAACGTGGGACCGCTTATGGTATCCTCTCTCGAGACGCTCAGCATCGACAACAATTCCACAACATCGGCTGCATTCGAGCACTTCGTTGACAATCTCATCATGCCCCAGTTGACCAAGTTCTGTCTTGTCAACACTGATCGTTACTCCAGCTGGTATCCTGTAGAGCCCTCAGTCCTTGAGAGGCTTACAGAGCGTTCACCTCTCATATCTGAGATCGTCTTGAGCCTTTCAAGCTGCTTGAGCACGGTTGATGTCTTATCCGGCCTCAAGCAGTTAGCTCATCTATCGAAAATCAGCATCATCATATGGACACCCGACGGCAACGTGTTGAACACAGATCCTGGCGAAGATATCCTCTTCTCCATTCTTGCCCTGGATTCACCGAACCCATTTCCTGCGCTGAAAAACTTGTCTCTGGAGACACGATTCATTCCCGAGGGAACATGGAGAGAATTCCTTCGCGAGTATATAAATAATAGCCCTACTCTTCGGCGACTCCACCTGAAACATTGGGTTGAATCTGAATCTCCCAATGACATTCCGACTTCACTTGACTTGGCAGAATTTCTAGATGCCGGGCTTGTCGTTTCCGTCGAATACGAGGTCGATGAAAACTCGTTTCATGATCAAGCGACGCCTTGGGGAGGTATTGATTTGGAGGAGTAGCCAGCTCTATTGAATTCAGTAGAACTGCGTCAAACGTAGCAAGGTGTCTCGGAGAATGATCAAGATATTTGGGGAGGCTCTCGAATGATATTGTCGATAGTACCTGTACATAGGATGTCAAAACTGAGAGACCAAATTTAGCCGAATAATCAAGTTGCAGGTTACTGTACTAATCCGACCGGTTGTTCACGTTATGTGTGACGGCCGGTCGTGAACTGAACTTTTTGAAGGTGGTGACGGGTGACTCCGAGTTTTTTGGCCCAGAAAGGGCAAGAAAATCGAAAAAATCTCCGGCCGGCATGTGCCGAGCAATGCCGACCTACCATATATGGTAATTTTGATGTGATTGACGTGTTGTGAACAACTTGTCCAGTGAACAATTTGGGTGACGGGTGACACCCAGTGAACGACCGGTCGGATTAGTACAGTAAGTGTCCCGCGAGAAGAATCATTCTGGGCGCAAGCTGCAAGCAGTGTCGTACGTACCCAAGTCGTACCCCACACCTCTATGGACGCCAACAGAAGTGAAACAAGACCTGCGCGACAGCCAGACCAACAAGGCTCGACACCGATATTTCGGCTCCATACACTCGAGCACATCACCCTCTCATTCGCATATAAAATCATTGCTATTATTCTAAGTCTGTAATTTTGCACTGTCCCTGCGTATCACATTCCCCACTGATTTCTTCATCGTCGAGAAATATTTCCCGAATACCAAGTCCAGTTCAAAGTGGCAATTTTATACCTCTTCTCCACCTCCCGCTTGTCTCTCCCTCTCCCTCTCCCTTTCTCTTTCTTTCTCCTTCACCTTCTTCGCCTCCGCACTCCTCCTCCTCCTCGCCCTCCACCCCGGCCCAATCCTTATAACAACCCATATCAACGGCGTCCCAAGCACACACAACCCGCCAAGCAAGACAAACGTCCACCCGACGCCTATAGCGTCGATGATAAGCTGGATGACGGCGACCATGGCGGCGCTGAGGCCGCAGCGCATGAGGTTGTTCTGTTGTTTGCGTCAGGTTGTAAGTAATGAATTGGACGGCGAATGGTATATGAAGAGGTGGCCGAGTTCAAGTTGAAGAATGGAGGTGTGGGGAGGAGGGAGGGGGGAGGGAGGGAGGGGGGAAGATTAGAAACGTACACAAGCAGTAACAGAAGACCCTTGATCCGGCGCTAGATCCAATATAAGCGTCTGCGTCGCGTTGAGAATCGTCATCGTGAATATCCCGACTGCAAGCAACCGCGATTAACATCATTCATTTCAATCCCACTTCGCTATGTGTCGAGACATGCATATGCGTACCTCCAATCAAAAATATCAAGGGTCCCGCGAGGTTCACCTTCTCCTCGATACACCACCCGTAGGCGATACAGCACGCAACGAAGCAGAGGACGAGATACGGCATGAGACGCATACGGGCCTGCGATTCGCAAAAAGTTGATTCACTCAGAAATGTGTTTGTGAGGTGAGGATACGACGAAACGAACAAACCTTCTCAATGGGAAACTCAGCCAGCTGTTTCTCGTTGTCTTGCGACACATTGGAGGTATCAATGAGACTCCGTTTAACGCGCTGATAATCCCAATCGAGAAGCCGTCCCGAGGTGACGGTGCCGATGAGCATCCCGCCGCCGATGGCTGCGAGCAAGCCAGTCAGTCATTGACTAATTCATGAATGTGAAGAAGGAACAGAAATGAAGGAATCAAGAAAAACAAAACAACAAATGGATCACGGCGCCGAAATCACCCACCTAAAAAACACAACCCCACCTTCGTCTGGCTCAACTCTGGATACGTCTCGCTGAAAATCGTCGATATGGAGGTATTGACAGCGTAGAACACCGAGCAGACGAGGCCGTTGTAGAACAGCGCGATGAGGATGTCGAGGTTGAAGAGGAGGCGGAGGGGGTTTTGGAAGGGTTTGCGTTTAAGCTTTGTGGGGGTGTTTGTTGAGTTGTTGGCAATGGAGGAGCGATTGCGCTTTAGGCCGAGGAGAGGGATGAGCGGGCGGGAGAGGGGGGAGGGGGGTGGGATGGAGCCGTTGCCGACGATGGAGCGGAGGGTTTCCGGGAGGAAGCTAGGTTGGTGGTCAGTGTGAAGATAGAGCAAGAAAGAATAAGAAAATTGTGTAGAAGGCGGAAATGATATCAAGTAGAAACAAGCCAATTATATTCTAAAAAGACGAGTGGAATGGGATGAAGTGATGGGATGAAGAAAAAACTGACAGGATCAAGACGATGGCGCAGGCTGCTGATGCGATGCAGAGGAACCAGAAAATTGCTCTAGGATGAATAGAATAAATCAGTACTGGCACACAAACAGACGCGAATTCGGACTGACCTCCACCCGAGACTATCAGCCAGCACACCAGCCAGGATGGGTCCCAGAGACGGACCAACCTACAAATCACCCACTCAAGTAAATAAGACTTTCAAAAAATAAGAAATCAATCGCCCTACCAAAGGACCAATGTTATACACCCCCAAGAATCCCCCTCTCTCCGCCGGTGTAGATATATCACCAATTACCCCGGCGCCCAAAGCGATGGTGGATGCAGAGCCGGCGGATTGGAAAGAGCGGAGGAAGAGGAGGAGCCAGTAGGCGTTTGTGGGGACGAGAGCGAGGCCGATGCAGGATGCGGCGAGGACAAGGAGGCAGGAGATGAACATGATGCGGCGGCCGTAGGAGTCGGCGAGGGTGCCCCAGAACATTGGGGCTGAGGGGGATGTTGGATTTAGATTTATAAGGAGAAGAGTGAGATATTGCTTACCGAGGCCTTGGAAGACGATGTACATTGTCACCTAGAGATTTGTCAAAGTCGGGTTGCAATTGATAGAGTCTTCGAAAAAGACGAACCTAGAAACAAAAATGGATTCGCGAGTGAGTATTACGCACTTTTGTGAGTGAATGAGTTTCGCAACGTACCGCTAAATTTATCAACTCTATCGATTTGTGAAAGACTTCGGCCAGAGTAGGGATGACAGGCAGGTATATGTTTGATGAGAGAGGGCTAAGTACGTCCATGCAAGTTTCATCAATTTTCTGTAAGAAAGCCGATGAACGCGACAAATCACCTGAACAGTCCACCCAAAGCAATCAGCGACACAATAAACCACTTCTCTACACGCGTATATATGCTATGAGGCTCCGGAGTGGTATCATTTCGTTCCGCGTCTGAATCTGTTTTCACTCCTTCTCCAGGTCTTGGTCCGAGTTTATCATTGGTGATCGGTGCCGGGTCGTTGAAAGTCTCGTCAGAGGGCATTTTTGAGAGCACGAGAGGGCAGAAGGACGTGTTGGGGCATTAGAGTAGCTTCGCGGTATATAAAGAAGTTGAGCGCCGGAACTCCGGTGAGAAAGGGGAGGGAGCCGAGAGGAACTCCGGGACAGCTGTAAGAGGACGAAGGTAATAAATTCGGTCCATTGCCGAGAGGAATGTGAGTTTTCTCTAATTTTGTGCTGACGTGCTGCAGAAACTGCTCAGACCACAGTTAGTTTACAGATGGTGGTTTGATCTGAACAGATGTTGTTTATTTGGAATCAGCGGCCTTCGCAGTCCGGGACAAACACGTCCACACTTTCCCACTCTCGTCTCCGGGCCGCTCCGGCCAAATCGGCGTGGCCCTGGTCCTACACTGTACCAGCCTGCAGATTGCGACTACTCCTCTGGGCCTGCAAGGATCGAGTCACTGGAAAGATTTCTAAAATGTCAATCCTCAAATCAATCCCCAAAATCCTCCGGTTTTTATCATTTAAGTATACTAAGACTAAGTAAGACTGTCTGAAGAATCAGAACAGCGCATTTCGCGCTGGAATTGGCGTGGCGTGAAGCCAGTCCCACTGAGATGCCGCAGCTCATTTTCTACGTCTGCAACGGTATCTTGTCTCGGCTCGTCTCGCGCCGCCATCGCAGAAGAAGGACGGGAGAGTGCTGGGGGCTTCGGGAGTCTGCGGGGTAGGAAGAGAAAGACGAGGGTATGGGGGGTATGGGATCGCACTAAGGTCGACGATACGATGGGCGGAAAAGATGTGGTGACGGCAGGAGGGGTATGGCGATTCAGACGCGGCTGCACAAATGAGAAGATGATGTGCCGGCGGATATCGAGCAGAAATGTCGGTCTCAAGCCGTGTTCGCCTGACTGTCGCGCAAGTCTTGTTTCCCTCCTGTTGGCGACGCAGGCACGTTGCGTACGAGGGCTCCCGCTAGAGGGTGATGGTGCGAACGGCCAAAGTCTTGGTTCCAACATTGCTTGCCGTTTGCGCCATGCATAATTCTTCTTGAAGGATCTCATCAGCTACAAATTATCCGGAATAGATTTCGTTTGCCAGTTCTAACATCACATTTACAGCCACTATCGACAATGGCGTTCATTCAAAAAACCTCTCCCAGATGTATCGATTAATATTATTTTCTTTTTCCGAGACACCTTGCGACATTAGACGCAGTTTTAGTTTCAATAGAGCTGCCTACTAGTATACTCCTCATGATCAATACCTCCCCAAGGCGTCGCCTGATACGACTCGGTTTCATCGACCTCGTAATCGACGGAAACGTCCAGCCCGGCATCTAGAAACTCTGCAAATTCATGGGTTGGAATGTCATCGGGAGAATCAACCCAAAGTTTGAGGTGAAGTCGGCGAAGGCTAGTGCGATGATTTATATGTTCCCGAAGGAATTCCATCCATGTCTCCTCGACAACGAATTCGGCTTCCAGAGACAAGTCTTCCAGCGCAGGAACTGGGTTTATTGACGAATTCGGAGCAAGAATGGCGAAGAGTAGATCTTCGTCATTGTCTGCGTAATCCGTGTGTTTATCGGGTGTCCGTACGACCATGCTGAGTTTAGTTACTTTAGGGAAGTACCGGAGGCCAAGCAAAATGGAAACTGTGGCCGAGACGTTAAACAGTTCCAGATCAAAGTCTGAGATTGAGGGCGTGTGATCTGCAAATTGCTTAACGATTGCAGGCTCCAAAAGACTGGATGGGGGTGGGCTACGATCGACGAGATGAAACTTCGTCAACTGGGGCATGATAAAGTGTTTGAAAAAGATCGTCAACAAAAGTGAGGTAGCGGCATGGGTTTCGATATTCAGTGATTCAAGAGAGGATACCGTGAGTGGTGAGTCAATCAGGGGTTCGGCGAGCCTGGCGGGTATATGGAGCTTTAACGCCGTCAGGCGTGGGCAGCCTTCGAAGAGTCTGTAAGCTGTCGCCATATCACAGGTCCCGTCCCCATAGTATGAGAATGAGTCTGCCCGTTCTAGGCTGAGATCAGTGATATGAGCCCACGTAAATGGTGTCGTTGGCACAAAGGACGGCAGATCCGCTGTAGCCACAGAGATGCGACCTTGTTTTTGGCCTAATAAGAACCTAGAAGCGAGGAAGGGCCTTTCTGTGTCTTCATCAAAGTGATCTTGTAAATGGATTTCTATATCCGATAAAGCAGGGGCGCTCTCCGCTGCCAACGACAAGAATGCTTCGTTTGTTAGCTTGTAAAGACGTAACGTAGACCAGTGCGAAGAGTGCCCAGTCAGAATATTGACGACAGCTAGATCATCGCTGAAACCAAGGTCGTTGTTACCGCGAACAGAGATCGAGAGGGGGGATGAGGATGTTCTTTTCAGCCACTCATCGATGGCAGCAATCCGCTCCTCATTCCACTTCACATAGTCCACATGAATGTGCAATGAGGACCAAAGCCTTGGAAGAGCGAACGCGATCGCCCGCCATCGGCTACAAATGCGTCCTAATAGCAGTGGAGGCTCAGCGAGGCTCATGACGGCGTCATGAGCGGTCGGAAGGCAAGCTAGGAAAATTTCTTCAAGGATATCCTGCGGAAGACGGCGAGGGTGGGATATCAAAGCTTTGTACGAGTCTAGGTAGGCTTTGACTCGGACTCGCTGAGCGCAGAGGTCTTGTATGAGCGCATCTAAATGGACGAGCTCTGCCTCATGTGGAACGAGATGAGCACGGATCTGGCTGATCTCCGGGTCTGTAGGGATGTAGTTCGTGTAGAGATGACTTTGGAAGGGCGATTCGGGCGACATTTGTGCGTTTTCGCTGGGATTCATGATTGTGTCGTCGTCGTCGTGGTGAGCAGAAAGATCGACTACTACTTTTGGCGATTCTCGTCGACGCGTCGCGATCGCGTAGATCCATCCAGTTATCGCCAACAGGAGCCAATTAACAACTTGAGCGAGCTAAAATATTTTGCCGTTAGGTCCTCAGGCTAAGTGACCGCTCCAAGTGATAGCTAACCCCTCTCACCATCAGTTTATTCGTAAGTGAGTTCGTGTATTCAAGGGTCTTGAGCGTAGAAATACGTCAGAAGCTGTGGGAGAGAGAGAGATCAAGAGTCAGGACAACAACGTCAAGCAACCGCTAGCATCCTAAAAAGGAAATTTTCGCCTCCTCAGCCCTTTGAGTAGGTACACTCGATACACGCTGAGAATTTAACCTCTGGGCCTAGAGGTGCAAGGGTAAGCCATGAATGAGCCGGGATTCAAGGTCCGTTGACTGACGAAAAGTTGCAACGCGAAGATCGATGATTCTAAGTATTTCGCTGGGACGATTATGTGCGAAGTCGAGAATCAGGGAAATGAATGGGAAATAAATTCAACGCGAGAAGTCAAGAACCAATGAAATTCGTCCGAGACGAATTTGTTGTTTGAAAAACTATGCAATAGTTACTACAGTTACATTTACCTGCGCATAGAACCACAAAGAGAGAAGAAATGATGGTTCGGACTACCAAACAGGAAAACTCCACCACATTGTTCTCGAGCGAGGTAGCCCATCATCAAGGCCATACAGCGGCGACCAATCATCTAGATCAGATTCCTCCCCATACGACAGATCCAGCTCAAGCCCGCTTTCTGTGAATTGCTTCAATCTAGGCTTGATGGCGTACTTCATTGGGCGCCCAAATACGACCCCAACTCGCTGTAGGGATGGCGCCTCCGACATCGCCATTCGCTGGATGACGAACTGCTCAAGCGCCGCATCCGAAATATTCGAGTTAGGTCCGATTTCGAGAGTCTCCAGCGCGGGGCAATTTTGAGCCAGAATAGCGAGAATGCTGTCATCTAGCGGCTTTGCGGGAGGACTGTGATAGCGAGTATCATGCAAAGAAATGTGCAGCATCGTCGGGGGAAGAATGCGCAGGCTGTCTGATAGATCCGACGCTTCTCCGTCACAGATACCAATGGCGAGATGTTCCAAGCGACTGCAAGAGCTCAGAAACGAGGGTATTCCCTCACCATCCCCACGGAGCACAAGCGTGCGGAGTTCGGGAGCCGAAACTCGATCAAGGAGGGCCGACAATGGGCGACCCAGTAAATTTAGTTGGAGTGTACGGAGAAGCGGAAGTTCCACCAGAGCATGGCCTATGGGGATCGGATGCATCACCATCATATTGACGACCAATTTACAAGTCCGAAGCCGGTTGCACTGAGAGAGGAGCTGCAATGCCTGGCTGCCTTCGAGAGCAGATTGATAGGCAGATCCACCGATAGATACTTCCTCCAAATGACCCCAGCGAAGCGGAATGGCGTCCGGATTTCCAAAATGCCGCCCGTTTGTAGAGAAGCTGGTGATGAGGGGGCATTCAAGGAGCTCGAAGTACGGCCATCTCAGGCTCGACGGAGCAGCCGGCGACTCTGGGCTGCCGCCGTCATTCAGCACAACCTCGATTTTATCCAACAGAGGGACGTCCTCCCCTTTGAGGTGCGCGAGTGCCTGGATAGTACGGAAAGGATGGACAAAGCACACACGCTGCCACCGGCTCGCAAAGAGGATGAGCTGCTCGATTATCGGGTCGTCCTCTTCTGCAGACTCAGTGGCTGGACTATCAACCGGTGAGTGGTAGGATCCCCCGCTATGCACTGAAATCGATAGCGGGCATTGTCCGGATCGGCCCAGCCAGGTTCTCATCGTCTCCAAACGCTGGGCTCTCTTGGCTGCGACATCGGGGAAGCCCCCATATGGAGTCCTAGTTGGTTCAACGATATGCAAGCTAGCCCACAGGCGCGGGGTGGCAAGCGAAAGTGCCCTCCAAGAGCTACATATGCGCCCGAGAAGTACCGGAGCCTCGGAAGCGCTCATAATGCAATTTCTGTGTGCCGGCAGGCAAGCAATGAAGATTTCGGAGAGAACATCTGGCGGCATTCGTCGGATGGGGGAGGTAAGAGCCTTGTACCCGTCGACATAGGCGTATGGGGGTAATACTGTAACATTATTAAGCAAATACACACACCCTGAACTTTGAAAAAAATGCACACCCTCCAAAATTTACACAGGTTCGTCTTGGGTTCGTCTGCAGAAGAAGAAAAAACACACAGGTACAGCATTTTCCGAGCCATCGGCCCCCAGCCCCGGGCTGATGATCATGTTGTGATCAACCTGTCGGCAACGGATCAAAGGCCCAAGCATTGGCGGCTGGCCTTGCGAGTTCACTTTGAAACTGTTTTTCCTTTCTCTGCACGGCAATGTTCAATGCCTGAGACAATGATACATAGAGTACCTACAGTATAATTATATGATCTTTCTACCTTCTGTCATCTTCCTTTTTCCAAAAATATCAGACCGGATACACTGGCAAGGAATGCAGTTCCAGTAATGTGTTCGATTGAACCACTCAAGGAGGTCAGCGAGCTCTGGCAATCTGAAATACATTTTTTGAGGTTAAATTTCGGAATTCATGGACACAATGGGCTTGATATATGGGCGGTATAGGTACAGGTACAAAACAGGGAAAACCTCTCCGTGATTTTTAATCAGATGGCAACTGATTACCGTTGACGGGCCGAGATCCCGGTATCCCAAAGACCTGTGTATTTTTCTGACGGACCGTGTGTTGCAGTGTATTTTTCCCCTCTGGAATACAGGTTGTGTATTTTTTTGCCGACCTGTGCACAATTTGTGGAAAACCTCCATTAGGTGCGTATTTGGGTGCCAAAATCCCCATAGCAGTGTAACAAATAATAATGTTACACTATTACAGCCATATAGGCGTTTAGATCTCGACGCTTTTCTTCAAGTTTGTCGATTGCTTTCTGAAGGTCAGTGATTTCAGCCTCGATGGAACAAAGCTGACGCGTAGGTTCAGCGATGAGCTTCTCGATCTCAAGGATTTCATGGTCGGTAGCAGCGTAGTTGGTGCCTAGGAATTGGGTGAATGAAGAGTCCACCATCGTGGTTAAGAGCAAGGTGAAATTCCCATCAATGATGCACGCTACCTCTGATTGTGTGCAAATAATCGTAGAAGACAGTGGATACAGAGGCTCATTATTGTAAACTACACGAGAGTAAAGCACAGTATTCGCGCAAGGCGGCGCACTGGAAGAGTAGCCGGAAGTTTATGGAGGTTGGGAAGCTTGCGGACCGCGAACTCAGACTGGTGGGGAGGAGTCAGGCAACTTGAAGCATGAAGACTGCAATGGCGGCATTGAAATGGGTGCCCGGCACGATAGGCACAATATGCACGCAGTGGCGCTCATTTCTGGCGTCGAGTGACGGTGGCCACGAGGGCAAACCGGCCGTACTAGTACTCAAAAATATCGTTGCCGAAATTTCTTTGGCCGGAGATGACACGTCGGATGGAGGAAGATGATTGTGGAGTGAAGGACGGTACGGGCGTCATCGACGCAGTCTCGCAGTTGGACCTTGGCCGGACGACAGGAATGTCGTTTGAAACCCTCTCATTTCCGCGTATCGTACATTAATACATCGTGCCCCCCGTACGCATTCGCATTCACACCATTCCCTTCTCAGAAACAGATCAGCCCTGTCCAAGCAAGCAAACACAATCTATGACACCACTCACCCCATCAACCCTCAAATTCTGACCATTCACCCACCCCGCCCCCTCACACGCCAAAAACCCCACCACCTCCGCCCTCCCCAAGCTCCCCGCAGGCGTCGCAGTCACAAACCGCTCAATGACCTCCCGCATCCAGGCCTCGTTCAAATGCGTCACATTGACAGTGTTTGTATGCGCGGGGGAAGCAGAGGCAGACAGCGAATCTCGAGTGCACGAAGGAGGCTGGCACGGGGTGGGTCAAACCGAGCGTCAAGATTTCGTCACCGCGGGAGCGAGTGGCAGTAGTGAAGGACGCCTCCCGTTGGACCGATTCCGTCTTCGGACATCTTCTACAAGCATGCCTCTCGAAGATGAATAGCGAGAGGTCGTGGAGGAGAGTACGCCGCTGGCGAAGAGAGAGAGCTGGATATGTGCATCCTCCCCCCATTCGCCCCGTGCGGGAGCAGAACGTTCTGATAACTCTTATCGTGCTTCTGTATTTGCTTGTGCGAAGGCATCGACGGACGACCTCGCCACTGCGACGCCACCACAGACACATGGGTTGATATGCATACAAGTCGAGGCATCGTGTCAATCTTCGAGAGGTCGACAGCGCCGGACTCCGAGTCGGCTAGGTCGAACGTGAAAATGGGATTGAGGCTGAGCCAGGCAGGCACCAATCGTCGTCTCGCTCACGAAGAGGACGGAGGCGGCGGTACGCTAGTGTACGATCGAGTACGCTGCATCCGCGCGAGCTAAAATGGCTGAATGAGGAGGTCCTGAGTGATTTATCGTTTCAATCTGGTGCACAAGATGAGACTCGTTTCGTTCTAAATGACGAGTGAAATCCACCTACCGAGCACGCACTCCACTCTTCGCACGCGTCAGTACGCCGATTTTAATCGGAGCTGCGTCCTGAGGAGTACGGCGTGAGCGCGGAAGCGGGAGACAACGGAGATATATACGCACATGTCGGCATCTGAAGGAGCAGCAGGCATGACGTGTACCACTGGAGCTGTATTCAGAACGAGGAAGTGCATATTGAGAGGTTGGTGGACGGACCTCCAAACTTCCACCATATATCTTTCATTCGACGTCGGGATTACGATAAGTGCAGCTCGCGAGAGCGACTCGGTCACAGAGGCTCGCGAGAACAACAACAGCGAGCTCAGCATGCCGAACTGACGCATTGCGAAATACGTCTCGAGAATGTATGTAACATCGCCCGTGTCAATTGAGGTTAAGCAGCCTTGCAGAACGTCCCCAAGTAAACGCCCTCTATTGCGCGAGGGTCGTACCTTCACCGTCCTCGCCGACATCGGATAGAACGCGCCCAGGCAACACGATGCAGGACGAAGAGTCAGTGCTCCCAGGGCCGCCGCCAGAGATTTCGGCTTGACGAAGGCTGTCGGTACACTGGGATTGTGAAGAGAGTGGTGAAGATGGGGGCCTATCAGGCGGCCAACATTTGGATATCGCGAGTACGAGCCCGGTATGTCGTCTCAAGAACCACATGTATAGATAAGCTGAGTGACCAGCGTGATGACTCGATGCCATGACGTACAAACGCCCCGACGGCGAGGGCATGCGACTGGCGTCGGCAACGCAGCAGGCGGCGCGAGCCAGGATGACGGAAACGCTGAGGTACGAAAAACGAAAGTAAGATTTGTGCTTCTTCGCATGATAGATGAATGCACATCACCTTCAAATCATTGATACATACAGCGGTACACGAGGTATAACGCAGGCTGGAGTGAGTGAGTGGTACGGTTGAGGCGGAGTGTTAGAGCGGCGGGTTTGCAAAGGCAACACCGTTGATTTGCGTTGGAGGAAATCAGAACAGTGGGCATCATGCTTTATGGAGAGTTTCGGTGTGTGCAGAATTCAAGAGTCAAGACCTGAATCTACAAGCGTCAGAATGGAAGATCTTTTCTAGAAGAGGCGCGGAGACGCGCGCACATGGATACTGGGTCCTCTGACTCGAAGTTGGGCGCAGCGATAGCTTGATGCAGAGACATACTTAATCTTCATAGAGAGTCATCCGACGACATCCCACTGAAGCAGAACGGCGGTGAAGTGCAAAGCGGCGTAAACCTTGATAGAAAGGGTCAGAATGAGAAAGAAAGTACGAGGGTGACGAGACGCACCTTGAACGCGGTCTCCCGTAACAATTCTCGGCTGGTCCAGGCTCGGTCTGCGAGTAAAGCAGCCTGTCCGTCGTCCAGAACATTGTCAAACAGCGTATTGAAACGAGATGGTTCGGTGCGTATGAACAGCGGTGGCAAATCAGAGCGAGTCGTTGACCCCGAACCCCATTCAAGGCCGAACGAGCGGCAGATTCGTAGGTTCTACACCACATGCTCCCCGAGCCGTAGAGAGTGGAGGAGTAGCAAGACTATCGCAAGCAGCTGGGCTGGCATGAGAAATGCAGGATTGGAAGAAACCGAAATATAGTGTGTTTGGCAACACCAGCATCACGAGGTAAACAACCGCTCGCGGCTTAAAAAGGAAGTTCGAAAGGACTATTCTCGCTTTCTGAAATTTCGAACGCTCAGAGCATCGAAAGTCCAAAATATTCCGAGACGGGCACACTGCCGCACACAACGGCTATATCACGTATTGAATAACAAAATATCTGGAAAGGGAATTCGAAGGGCAGGGCCCTAGCTGCGACTTGAAAATCTACTTTGAATTTGCTGATGTATCATTGGAAACGATGCTAGGGAGCATTCGTCAATTTAACCAAAGACAAAAAATTGATGTTCGGAATCAAACTAGCACTCAAGTCTGACATAGTGACGCAGCAACATACAAGGCTTCTCATAGTAGTGAATGAAGAGTGCGCGTACATGCATTGTCCTGAGAAGCAGAGCTAGTTAGAACTGAGCAAAATCTTCGAATGGGGTGATCTCAAGCTTACCTCGAACGTCGATTGCTAGTCATCTTCCTCCTCGGGGCAAATATCATAATCAATAGACACATCGAGGCCGGCCGCGACAAACGGAGCAAGCCTGCCTTTCCGATTTTCGTCTACAGGATCCGCATCCGATTCACGCCACAAACGAAGATGTAGACGTCGAAACCTAGTGCTGTGATCCACGTGGTATTGGAGAAAGCTCATCCACTCTCCCTCGGCCATATCTTCCATTTCGACAGACAACTCCCTCAGCAATGGAAAAGGAAGCTTGCCGTCAGCATTTGGAGTTGTGAGTGTCTTGAAAAGTCCAATTACATCCTCCTCGTCGCAAGAGTCCTCCTCAGGTGCGGATTCAGGGTCCCAGACGACAACGCTGAGTTGCTCCATGGAAGTGAAAGGTTGGAGATTTCGTATGATAAGAGCGCGGCTTTCGAAGCTCAATACGTTGAAACAAAAGTCGGAGATGTGGGGTGAATGATCTGCCAAACGATCGAAAGTGATGGCTGCGCCAACGCAAGGATAGAGGTCGATGAGATGCAACTTGGTCAGCTGCGGCATACGAAGGTCGTTGTTCAAGTATTCGAGGAGGGGATCGAGTTTAGTGCCATTCTTGATGATCGTCAGTTCCCGAAGAGACGACAGCAGAAGCGGCGCTCCAACGCTCTGTGCCACGTTGACAGCAGAATAGACCTGAATCCTGAGAAACTCCAAGCGAGCGCACCCCCGCATCAAACTATGCATCGAGTCCAACCCAAAATTCCGTAGCGAGTATCCCAGTCTACATTCTATGCATAGATCAGTGATATGATCCCATACGAAGTCGGTGCTCGGTATCAGGAATCGTGGAGTTGGGCTGGTTATCGCAATGCGTTGTGTGATCGTTCCAAGGAAGATGTTTGAGGCCAGAATTCGAGCACCGTCTTCCCCTGAGATATTGCCTCTGAAATCGATGTGTACGTCGGTCAGGAGCGGGGCATTTACCGAGGCGAGAGTGAGAAACTCGTTGCTTCGGATGTTAGAGAGTCGGAGCGCAGTCAGGCGCGAGGCGAGTGGAATGAGGGTATCAATCACAGCGGAATATTGTGCGGAAAAGCGCGAGGAGAGCGGAATGAAGGTATTACTCGCAGCGGAATATTGTGTGGACTTATGAGAGCCTGAGTCCACGGAGATGGTGAGGGGCAGTGGGTCCGACCTCACGAGCCACTCGACGACGCCTGACTTGCCCTCCGAACTTTTGAAAATTTCCACAGCGATGTGCAGAGAAGTCCAGAGCCTACGCTGCGAAAACGATAGTGACCGCCAGGCTCTGCAAACGTGTCCCAGAAGCAGCGGAGCTTCCCTGACGCTCATCACCGCGTTGCCACCTGTCGGAAGACAGGCAAGAAAGATTTCTCCAAGAACATCCTGCGGAAGGCGGCGAGCTTGCGAGATCAGGGCCTCGTGAGAGGCTAAGTAATCCTGTACTCTATCGCGTTGGGCTGTAAGATCTTGAATCAGCGAGTTGAGACGCGCTAGTTCTACTTCGCAGTCGGGGAGGATATTCCCGCGAATTTGCTTAATTTCGGCGTCGGTCGGGATGTAGTTGGTGCCGAGATACCGTTGAAAAGGGGATTCAGAGGAGATGTTTTCGAGACGATTATGGTCCATGGCTCCTGGGACTAGTATGGATGTGGTGTCAAGAGTTGGTCAAGAGAGGTCAAGAGGCAGAAAGTGAAGTTGGCCACCGCCCGACTAAAACCGACTGTGTCGGAATTGTCGGTGATACGCCTCAGCTTACGTAAGATGTTAGCAAGGATTGTCTCTTGAGTCTTTCGGAGTCTTCATTGACGTTAACGACGATGAGCTCGAGCTATCGCGAGACCGCTCTGTCGGAATCTCCGTTCCATGGAATTCTTAACACCAACTACATCCCCACCGACGCTGGAATAGCACAGATTCACGGTCATCTCGCTCTGCATGAAACTGAGCTTGCGCGCGTGGAAGCATTCATCGAGAAGCTCACTTTGAAGCGAAATCGCATGAAAACCTATATAGACGCACACAGAGCTCTCACATCCTACCCGCGTCGTCTTCCTCCCGAAATCCTCCAACAAATTTTCGTCTGGTGTCTGCCAAGGAATCACAACGCCGTCATGGATGTCGCAGAGGCGCCGCTGCTTTTAGGCCGGATATGCAGCCGTTGGCGCTCAGTCGCCTTCTCCACGCCGGAGCTCTGGGATTCTCTGCATATCTCCGTGGTATTTACCCTATTCAACGAAGCCAAGATTGCGCATGCTGCCATCAACGACTGGCTAACGCGGGCAGCACCACGTCCTCTTTCACTTTCAATCGCATGTAGCGATCTATACACCTTTTCCTCCGAATACGAGCGAGTACTGGACTGTTTGTCTCCATTCTCATCGCGTTGGCGTAGCGTGGAGTTTGGCGACATCCCCATAACGCTGTTCTCCCAACTGGGAGAAAAGCTCAACACACCATTGCTCGCAGATGTCCACCTCAAATGCCTATTCGGGCTTCCAATACCCGGAGTACGCGACCGCATCCTCAGCTCCAACCTCTTCAATCGCGCCAAGGTCCACATCACCTCCCTCGATCCCGCCGTGTTCATCGTATCCCGGTTACAAAATTCGGAGTATCACTCGAAATGGGACCATCTCACGCACCTCACATTCAGCCTACTGCCACCAACCTCCGATCCCGATGTGCGCTCTAAATCTCTGTCGTTCGGAACCGTCTACCTACTGCTGCAACGCTGCACGCAACTGCAATCGTTGACTGTTCCCATCGAGGCCAGCGCCGACCGGTTCACGGAAGATTTAGTGCATCCGGCGCTCGAATCGTTAACGTTATTCAATCGCTCGCTATGTTGCGAAGCGCTAGATGGGTTCGTTAGCTATCTCGAGCTGCCTCAGCTGACAAAATTTCATTTAATCAACCTTGACGTTTCCGATCATTCCTTTGTGGCCTCAGTCGGGGCACTCGAACTGCTGGCGTTGAACTCACCCCTCATATCTGACCTGCGCTTGCATCTTCCGGACGCCTATATCGTCAATTCCCTCCATACGATCCTAGCCGACTTCTTCCCCCGTCTCGAAAGACTCTCCCTTGGTCTCTGCACCGAAAATTCCGAGCCCCACGTCCCTGGTGCCCACGATATATTCCGCATGCTCGCTCCCGGCGTCGTTCCTGGGTTAGATTTGAAGGAACTGGAGCTGGGAATCTCCTGTGTATGGGACGTGTCGTGGTTGGAGTTTCTTTGGAAGCATATAGATGCCGGGAGCAATTTGCGTAGGATCCATCTCGAGTTGTGGAGAGAGGACTGTCTCAACGCCCCGGCCCCAGTTGAGCCTGCCCTCGATCCTTTTCTTACCCGTGGGCTCGAGGTATCGGTCAAGCGTCGGGTACAACCTGTTGTCGAAATGACGCCTTGGGAGGGGGTCGAGAAATGAAGTTCCTTTTTATGATGGGTGAGCTGTATTCAATGGAGATGCTTTCGATGAGTCTGATACTTATCTTTTTTTCTCATTTCAGCAATTTTTTCTCGAAGATAAATGTCGACGCAAATATCCAATCACCGCAATGGAGGTGTTCGTATTCAAAATCACCTTTGATTGCTTGGTGAATTTTCGAGTTCCGGCTAAATCGACCAAACCATCTCACGACTCCACGGTTCGATGTGTAACATACATTTGGAACTGAAATCACTGGGAAGGACAGGGTGGGACGCAATTCGTAAGCTCGTAGATACATGAGTTGAAGCTGCGTTGCACTGAGCCACTTTTGACTTTAACGCGCTAAATTATCTTCCCTTGGCTCAGTCTGCCGCCTACATATAGGTGCCGACGGCCCGATTACCAGAATGCCGAATCATATTCTTTGCTCCTCCTCCGCCGGTTAATATTCTTGGCGTCTGCTCCAAACACTGATTACACCGTGTCCAGAATTATTGGGAATCTGGAAACTCCCCAAAACTTGTACAATCTTGCAATTCCAGCTCTGCCTCTCATATCATGTCGAAGACAACCAAATCCACGATCACAATAATTACCGGCTCATTCTGTTCACTCTATCTCAATACGAGACCTTAGTCAATCAACTCAAATTTTATGCCCCTCCGAGTCAGGCGCTTGTTGCTTCTCCTCGGCTACCTCCGACAACTCCTCATGCCCACCGGTTCCAATCTTGCTCGAGTCTGCTTAACCATCTCAACGGAGTTGATGACTCTCAAGAAGAAATCGTGGGCGGGCGACGTTCTCCTTGCCGCGGGAAAACTGCCATTTCAGCGTCCTCCTTTCGAATTTCTCGGTGCCACATCTCAGAGTGTGGATAAATACCGCGAACTCGTGGAAACTCTATGTCTGCAATGGCTACAACGAGAAGTTGACTCGTCCGTCAAATTGTACCTAATCCACGGCCGGCGCGAACCCCAGAAGGACAAGCCTCCCGCACAAAAAACTCTCTATCTAAGGCACTATCTTTATTTGGTGACTGTACGAGAGCATCGAGAAGCTATTACCTCGATTCTCGTCTCGACTCACAGATTGGCCTTAGAAAAGCTGAGGTATGCGGATCACGCACATGGAGCTGTACCGCAAGAACAACGCTTATGTCGTTTCTGCATGGCAAGAATAGAAAATCCAGAACACGCACTCATTGAATGCTTCGCGAATCAAGACCTCGTAGAGCTCCGCCGTGAATTTCTTCGGAAAGTGTTCAAAACCTTGCCAAAAATGAAGCGAAAATTGATTACTTTGAACTCAGTTGAGTTCTTGAAATCATTGATCTATGAGCGTGCAACGATTGTTCTCACAGCGAAATATGTGTATGAAGTCCTCGAGGTTTTTTACGCAACTGACATATATAGGCCGGAGAGGGAACAGGCTGACTATTTAATTCCAGGTTCAAATTACTCTTTCTAGGTGTCTGAGCTCTCCCGTCGGGCATGAGTTTTTACTTGTGGGATCGATGCGCCTGGTTCAGATGGTTGGAAAGAGTCCAGGAACGAAGATGTATTTTTATTACTTGCTTTGTACATCGGGATAATTCCTGGGCCCGGCGTTCGCAGTGCGGACCGGCCGCGTAATCCTACCTACCTACCTACCACGGCTATCCGGTTGAAGGTGTACAACGCGAAACCCTCGGCCTGCGCGACAAAGCACCGACCCTACTCCACGCGGAGATACATCTATTCTGTTTAAGATCGATTATCTAAGAAGTCAGAAGTCAATGAAACGAATCGGACATAAATTTGTTTGCTTCAAAACCATCGTACTTTACAGCAGTTACAATTACCTGCGCATAGGATTACACCGAAAGAAGAGATGATAGCACGGACTATCAAACAGGGAAATCCCACCACTTTCTTCCGAAGTAAGGTGGCCCATCGTCAAGGCCACACAACGGCGACCAATCTGAGTAAGTTTCCGCCAAATACAACACATCCAGGTCAAGACCGCGCTCCGTGAATTGCTTCAAGTTAGGCTTTATGTCATACTTCATTGAGCGTTTGAACACGACGCCAACCCGGCGTAGAGATGGCGTCTCCGACATCATCATTCGTTGGATGATGAACTGCTCAAGGGCCGAATCTGACATACTCGATCGAATTGTGTCCGACTTCGAGAGTCTTCAGCGCGGGGCAATTCTGAGCGAGAATAGCGAGCACGCTGTCATCCAGCGACTTCGGAGCATGAGCGTTATAGTGATGATCGAGCAAGGAAATATGTCGCATCGTTGGTGGAAGGATGCGCAGGCTTTCCGATAGATGCGACTCTTCCACGTCAGACATTTCAATAGTGAAAGTTTCCAGGTGACAGCACGAGCCCAAGAACGAGGGTAGTCTCTCACCATCCCCACGGAAGATAAGCGTGCGGAGTTCAGGAGACGAAAGTTGGTCAAGTAAAGCTGATGATCTAGGACCTAGTAGATTTAGGTGGAGTGTATGGAGAAGTGGAAGCTCCACCTGTCCATGCTCGAGGGAGAACGAATGCATCACCATCATATTAATGACCAATTTACAGGTCCGAAGCCGGTTGCACTGAGATAGGAGCTGCAATGCCTGGCTGCCGTCCAGAGCAGAATTAGAGACCGACTCCCCACCAATGGATATCTCCTCCAGATGACCGCAGCGAAGTGGAATGGCCGCCAGATCTCCGGGATGCCGGCCGTCTGTAGAGAAGCTAGTGATGAGGGGGGATTTGAGCAGCTCGAAGTACGGCCATCTGAGGTTCAACGGGGCGGCTTGCGATTCTGATCTACCACCGTCATGCGGCACAACTGCAATTTCTTTCAACAAAGGGACGTCCTCCACTTTGAGGTGCGCAAGTACCTGGAGAGTACGGGCAGGACGGACAAAGCACACCCGTTGCCATCTGCTCGCAAAAGCGAGAAGCCGTTCAATGAGATCGCGCTCGGAATCAGCGGCAAGTATATCGAGGTGTGCGGGGTAGAAGCACCCGCTATGCACTGAAATCGATAGCGGGCATTGTCCGGATCATAAACGCTGGGCCATCTTCGCGACCGCGAGATCGGGGTATCTCCCATACATCCGAATCGGCTCAGTAATGTGCAAGCTAGCCCACAGACGCGGGGTGGCAAGCGAAAGTGCCCTCCAAGAGCTACATATGCGCCCAAGAAGCACCGGTGCCTCCGAAGCGCTCATAGCGCAATTTCTGTGTGTCGGCAGGCAAGCTATGAAGATCTCGGAAAGAACATCCGGCGGCATTCGTCGGACGGGGGAGATGAGAGCCTTGTGCCCGTCGACATAGACATTTAGATCTCGACGCTTTTCTTCAAGTTTGTCGATCGCTTTCTGAAGGTCAGCGATTTCAGCCTCGATGGAACAAAGCTGACGCGCAGGTTCAGCAATGAGATTGAGAATCTCAAGAACTTCATCATCGTTAGCAGCGTAGTTGGTGCCTAGGTATTGGGTAAATGAAGAGTCCACCATCGTGGTTAAGAGTAAGGTGAAATTCCCATCAATGATGGGCGCTTTGCGTATCCGATTGTGTGCAACGAATCATAGAAGACAGTGAATACAGAGGCTCAGGATTGTAAACTACACGAGTAGGACACAATATTTGTGGGGGACGGCATATGAAAAGACTACCGAAAAACTATGACGGTCGGTAATAAGCTTATGGACGGCGAAAATAGATGTCCGAGATCTCAAAAAAACTCGCAGAACGAACACTGCTATGGCTAGCTCGAGATGGTGTTCGCGGGTGCCTGGAACGATATGCACTCAGCGGTGCCTCCGAGAGCAAACAAGCGGCACTACTAGCTAGTACTCAACAACGTCTTTCGAAATTTCTTTAAGCGGAGATGATCATGACGCGTCCAATGGAGATCGTTATGATCATCCGATGAAGAAACATACTTGCGGAGGAGTTAAAAAAGTCGGACCTGGGACACGAATGTCGTTGGAAGGCATCCCTATCGCACATTAATACACCGTGGCCTGGCACACCCGTACACATTCGCACTCACGCCATTCCCTGCGCACGGAACACGTCAGCCGTGTCCAAGCAAGCCAATGCATACAACACTACTCACCCCATTTCTACCCGTCCACCCACCCCGACGCCTCACCCGCCAAAGATCCCATCACTTCCGCCCTCCCCAACCGCCCCGCAGGCGTCGCAGTCACAAACCGCTCGATGACCTCCCGCATCTGCCTCTGATACAGACGCGGCACATTAGATGCGCGGTGGAAGGAGAGGCAGACAGCGAATCTTGAAACGCACGAAGGAGGCTGGCACGAGGTGAGTCAGACCAAGCTTCACCAGGAGCGAGCGACAGTCTTGTAGTACGCTTCCCGTTGGACCGTTCACGTCTTCGGTCTTACAAGCATCCCGCTTGAGGTACGCCGGTAGGCCGTGGCGTACGCCGCAGGAGGAGAGAAAGTAGTTGTGTATCCCGCTCCCGATCGCGCCGCGGAAGAGCAGCAGCACCTTCCAATTACTCTTGTCATTGTTCTCGTATTCGATGGTGCGAACGCATCGACGGACGACGGACGACTTCGCCGCGATAGACTGTAAACCGACGCTTATGTCGGTACGGTTCCAAGAAGAGGTATCTTGCGAAGGGTCGACATGGAACGGTGTTAGAGGTATCAAGTAGGCTAGGCCGAAGGCAAGACTGAGATTGCGCTGAGCTACGCAGGCACCAATCGTCGCCCTGCTCACGAGGAGGGGAACGGAGCGGCAGTGTACCGGCGAGACTGCACGATTAGGTCGGCGACCGCATGCGGACCAGGCGGCGCGAGTCAGAATGACGGAATCACGAGGGTCCAGGCGGTGTATCGTTTCATCCTGTGTGCAAGGTGAGGCTCGTTTCGTTCTAGATGGAGGACGCCATCTACCTTACATACACGGACCGGTCTACCAATTTGAAGGCGAGCTACGTCTTGAGGAGTGCTATGCGAGAGAATGCAGATGAGTACATACCCCGCCGTTATGGCAGCGTCTGAAGGCGCAGGAGGCATGACGTGTGCCACCTGGAGCTGTATTCAGAACGAGAAAGTGCGTTTTCAAAGATTAGCGGACAAACCTTCACAAGTCCGCCGTGCACCGTTATTGAGAGTCGGGAGTACGATGAGTATGCTCGTGTGAGCGACTCGGTCACAGAGATCCGTCACGGAGATCCGCATGCCCAATGGACGCACTGGGTGCATCGACGAAAGGTATGTACTATCGCGGTCTTGAGATTATGTGGCATTGACAGCGTCTGTTGGGGTATGGCACCGGCGGAGACCTAGATAAACACCCCTCTGTTCAGTGTGCGTCGAGCGTCGCACATGCATACATCTCGACGGCCTCGCCGCCGTCGGATCTCGTCGGATAGATCATGGCCCAGCTACACGATGCATGACGGAGGGTCAATCCTGATGTCGACCATAGTCGGATTCCGGCTTGGCAAAGCCTGTCGGTATCGGATACGCTGGGATTGAAAAGAGGAGGGGACGCGGCGGGTGCTAGTCGAGCGGTCGACGTTTGTGTATCATCAGTACGACCGTTGAGTACCTCGTCTGAAGGACAAGCACGCGTAGATCGATGAGCTGAGTGACCAGCTCGATGAATGGCATCGTTTTCCTAGCCGACATGGCGTGCGAACGCCCCGATGGCGAGTGGAGCGCAAATGACATCGACCGCAACGGGCGGCACGAGCCAGGATCCCGGAAGTACTGAGGTACGAACTTGAAAGTGAGATTTGGGCGCTTGGGCATGAAAGATGAAATCGAGCTCACGTTCGAATGGTCAGATATGCGTTCAGCGGTAGGAGAGGAGCGTTCAAGGCATACGCGCTGGCAGCGAGAACAAACCACAATGGGTTGTACGGCTGAGGCCATTGGTGTGGGAGGCGGGATGTGAGAAGTCAAGACCGTCGATTTTGCGTTCGGTGAGGAAAAGAGGATGGACCATGGTGAACATAGAGAGGAGGGGTTCGGGGTACGCAGAAGATCGAGAATCAAGTTCTACGAAACGTCAGCATGGACCTTGTAAAGGGACGCAAAGACAGCCTACACACAGACGCATGGTCATTCGAATCGAAGTGCATCGCCGCCTTAGCTTGACGCAGAAACAGAACCTTTGACATGACGAAAGCATCCCACTCGAGAACGAGAGAGCGGCGGCAAAGTACAAGGCGGCGTAACGAAGCAAGCGGAAATCTTGACAGGAATTCTGATTCAGAATGGCAAAGCAAGTACGACGGTGCTGACGCACCTCAATCCCATCACAATTCCTCGGCAGGGGCACCTCGCATCGCGCAAAGACCATCGCTGAGAGAAACGCTGAAATCGTGCCGCTGTGCTACTGTGTGTTGTTCTTCCTCAAGTTATAACCCGATTCGAAGCCTGACTCCGACCGTGACGAAGAGGCACTTGACCCGTGCACGCTGAGTAGCGTATGTACTGGGCTGTCGCTAATGACATTGAGAATGAAAATAAGTCATAATTTCTGTGGTATGCCTCGCCGGAGTCGGAGTCGACCAGTCCATGAGTTAAAGTTTGTAGATGAGGTCCTGAGGAACGCTTTGTTTGGCAGCACCAGCATCACCGAGCAAGCAACCGCTCGCGGCCTAAAAAGGAAGTTTTCAGAACAATGGTCGCGTGCTGAAATTGCTGACGCTCAGAGCGCCAGGAGTCAAGTGGAAATTTGCCCCGCCATCAAAAAAAAAATGTGGGACGGTTCAGAAAGAGGGACGTAGTCATTGGATACAGTAGCCCGTACTCCTTAAGCTTCTCTGAAAAATCTTCACTTCGTAGTCTGAGGGGCCCCGTAGCCCGACGATAACATGTATGTATGGAGAAAATGATCATCATCACAGCTCTTATCAGTCGCCTCTTCAAGTTATTCAATATATATAGATTTCTCGATTCTCACATCAAATGTACAGGTACTATCAAGAATGGTAGTCTATCAAAACCTCTTTAGAGTCCAAGATATGTCAGTCACTTTCCTCTTCCGAGACACCATCAATACCTCCCCAGGGCGTCGCTTGCCACGAGTTCTCGTAAACCCCATAATCGACTAAAACGTCAGGCCTGGCATCCACATTTTCAAACTCTGCAAAGTCGTGGTTTGGAATGTCATCCGGGGATTCAACCCAGAGATGAAGATGAAATCGGCGAAGAGTAGTGCTATGGATGATATGTTTTCGAAGGAATTCCCTCCATGTTTCCTCGAGGATGAATCGTGTTTCCAGAGTCAACTCTTCCAGCCCAGGAACTGGATTCGACGGTGAATCCGGGGCAAGAATGGTGAAGAGTGCTTCATCATTGTCTGTGTTGAGTTCGTGGTCGTCGGGTGTCCATAAGACTATCGTGAGTTTAGATACCTGAACCAGATACTTGAGGCCGCGTAAGACATCGACTGTGCTTGTGCCGCTTGAGAGGCTCAAAACGATTTCGGTCAGCAATGGGGAACGGTCTGCAAGCCGCTCAAATACTGAGAGTTCCACTGGGTGTGCGTACGAGGAACCGTTGGAGTTGTCAAGATGCAACTTGGTCAACTGCGGCATGACAAGATCGTCAATAAAGTTCTGGAATGCAGATGCTGTTGTGGAACCGTTTTCGATGCTCAACCTCTCGAGAGAGGATACCATGAGGGGGTCAACCTTGGTTTTAACTCGGTAGATGTCGAGGGGGACGGATATAGGGAGCTTGAGAGATCTTAAGTGTGGGCAGCCTTTGAAGAGTCTGTGAGCTGTGTCCATGTCAAAGAATCCGTGATCCTCATAGGGCGATTGGTCTATCCGTTTCAGGCTAAGATCAGTGACATGACTCCAGGTAAATGGTGTCCTGGGCACAAAACACTCCGGATCCCTTATCCCCAGAGAAATACGACGTTGGCTTGGACCCAGCAACAGCCTAGATGCGAGGAAGGGCCTTTCTCTGTGTTCCCGAAAGCCTGAGTACCCTCGAAAATCTATTTCGACCTCTGACAATGCTGGGGCGTTCTCCGCTGCTAAGCGAAAACATGCGGCGTCTGGCAGCTTGTGGAGATTCAGTTTGAACCAGTGCGAGGAGTGCCGAGTCAGAATATCGACGACAGCTGTGTCATTTTTGAAAGGGCCGTCGTCACCGTGAACAGAGATCGAAAGAGGGAGTGGCGATGCTCTCTTCAGCCACTCATCGACGGCAGCCACCCGTTTCTCATGCGAATCGACGAAACGCAGATGAATGTGCAAGGACGACCAAAGCCTCGGAAAAGCGAACGCGATGGACCGCCATCGACTACAAATGCGTCCCAAGAGTAGTGGAGGCTCGGTGGGGCTCATGACAGCATCGTGAGCAGTTGGAAGGCACGCGAGGAAGATTTCTTCGAGGATGTCCTGTGGAAGACGGCGAGGGTGGGATATGAGGGCTTTGTGCGAGTCTACGTAGAATTTGACTTGGTCTCGTCGATCGCGGAGGCATTGGATGAGCGTATTGAGCTTGGCGAGCTCTGCCTCGTAGGGAAGGATATGAGCACGAATCTGGCTGATCTCCGGGTCTAATGGGATGTAGTTCGTGTTGAAAATACTGTGGAGGGGTGGTACGGGCAAGGGGTGTGCGTTTCCGCTGGGGTTCATATCCTTTGTGGTCGTTGTGAGAAAGAAAAAAAACGGCTACTATTTTTGGCAATCGTTGATTGCGTGCTAAGTATGTACTAATCATGGAAGACAGTGGATACAGAGGCTCATTATTGTAAACTACACAGGAGTAAAGCACAGTATTACGAAAAGAGTACCGGAAAATTATGGATGGCGAGCTACTCAGTGGTGCTTCCGAGAGCAAACTGGGGGCACTCGTACTCAAAAACGTCTTTGTACGAAATTTCTTTCGACGGAGATGATGCGTCCGATTGGGAAAGGTACTTGCGGAGGAACTAGAGGACGGTGTCGCGGTCGGACCTCCTGGAACACGAATGTCATTGGAAGCCTTCTGGTCCCTATATTAATACACTGTGAGCTAGCACACGCATCGCTATTCCCTGCGCGCAAAACACGTCAGTCATGTCCAAAGAAGCAAACTCGATACAATACCACTCACCCCATTAACCCTCAGATTCTGTGTATTCAGCCAGCCCGCCCGCCCTCACCTGCCAAAAACCCCACCACCTCCGCCACCTCCTCCGCCCTCCCCAACCTCCCCGCAGGCGTCGCATTCGCAAACCGCTCAATGACCTCCCGCATCTGCGCCTCATACGAATGCGGCAGCATCGACAGGGCCGGGGGAGATGATACCTCTGGCGCCGAGATCCTTGGCAAGGATGCGCGAGAGCTGCTCAATGGCGGCTCGCGTGGCGGTGTATCCGACGCTGTTGGTGGGGACGCCTAAATTGATGTTAAAATGAGCTTCCGTAAGGCGAGACGAAAAGAGGAAGGCTGAAACGTACCACTATTGGCGGTGTAAGAAGATAATCCGCCCACCCGCTACGAGCAAATCGCGCCATCAGCACTCACCCAAAGACACGAACGAATTCAGAGAAAAACGCCCGACTAGGCAACAACGGCGTCGCCGCCTTTCAAGGAACAGCGGCCCCTTGACATTCTCCTCAGAAGGCGCATCAAAAAACTCCTCCTCCACATCTTTCAGCACGTTCATACCCATCATCGCATTGTACAGCACCAGCACGTCGATCCCGCCGAACGCCTTGACAGCTCGTCAACGAGGTGCTTCCTGCCCGCAATGGTGGACACCTCTGTTTGGACAGCGACGGCGGTACCACGCGCGGACACAATGGAGGAGTCGGCGGGGGTATTGTTTGTGCTGGCGTAGTTACGAGCCACCTCAGCCTACGTTGGTGTGAGTGGTGGAGTGAAAATATGCCCACAATTTGCTCTGGGCGGGATGCCCATCCTTCTTCTATATCCCGAGCCGCCATCCCCGGTATGCTCGCATCCCGCAGCCGCGACAGGGGGGTGTATATGTATATGTCTAAGGACGGGTTGTGGGGGGATGACGACGAGGCGGGTACAAGGATCAGACGCATGGTGGGGTCGAAGCAAGACAGCGAATCCTTCATGTGAAGCGAAGACGTAGGGGCAGGCAAATAAACGGCTCCCTCGTCGTGATGTGTTACGACAACTTGTACAAGCATCCCGCTTGAAGGTAATCGCCGGGAGGTCATGGCGTATACCGCAGGCGCGGAGAAAGCCTGATATGTACCTCCCTCCCGATCGCGCTGCGCGGGAGGCTGCCGGGAGCATGAGCACCTTCTTCGTGCTTGATCGGACGAACGCATCATGATCAACGAACGACCGTAAACCGCCGCCGACGCATGGGTTGATACTCGAGGCATGGTGTCAATCTTCGAGGAATCGACTGTCGGACTCCGACTTGACGCAGAACGGGGTACAATAGGCCAGGCGGGGCGTGAGATTGGGCTTGGCCTGAGCTAGGTGGGCGATTGTCGTCCCGCTCACGAAGAGACAGATGGGGCGGCAGTGTGCAGATGAGACGCTGGTAAACAATTAGGTCGGCGATCGCATGTATCCAGAGCGGGCGGCGCGAGCTAGAATAGCGTTCCACGAAGTTCGTCGATTCATCCTGTGCGCAAGGTGAGACTCATTTCACTTTGGATCGAGGATACCATGTACCTTAGTGTCTTAACCAAGGAACCGGACATTTTGCACGACGCGGCTAGCTGGCTTGAATGTCTGTGATGCGACACCGTGGGGAGGAGGACTGTGGAATGGAGCCCGCCCGAAAGCAGGTGCATATTCCCGGTGGATGCGAGTGCGGACGAGGGCGGTATCGCGTGCAGTACCTGGCTCTTTCCCCAATGTTCTTGGTCGTCGTGCAAATGCGGAAGCAAGAAATGGTTTCCTCGTCTCGCGCTCGAAACGGATTCTCGATCCTGATGCCTTTTGAGATGCGAGCGTGTTGGCGTTGTTCGTGTGTAGCAGCTGCACGAGATTGAGAACAAGAAACTAGAGACTCGGAAATTGGGAGACGGACGGACCTTTACACTTTCGCCATGCACCGTCATTTCGACGTCGGTATCACGCCAAGTGCGCTCCTGTGAACGACTCGGTCCCAGAAGCTAGCGAGAACAACACCAGCAAGACCCGCTGCCCAACGGTGCATTGGGTGCATGACGAAAGGTAGCCTCGAGGATATATGTATCATCGACATTGTCGATTGCGACCGTCCTCAAGAAACCCCCCGACGCCCTCGCCGCCATCGGATAGAATGCGCCCCCGCACGATGCAGGACGAAGGCAGTGCTCCCGTAGCCAAATCGAATCCGAGGGAATTGACTTAACGGAGGCTGTCGGCATCGGATGCGCGGGGAATGAGAAGAGGAGGGGATGCAGCGGGTGCACGTCAAGCGGCTGACATTTGCGTGTCGTCAATACGAGCCGTTCAGTACGTCGTGTGAAGACATAGATGCTTGAGCTGAGTGACCCCGCAAGATGAATCGATGGATCGCAAGAATAGAGACGAGGAGGATCCCGGTCGTCCTGAAAGGTAATCGTTTTGCTGGTCGACATCGCGTGTGTCCGCCCGGAAGAGACAAAAAGCGCCCGACCGACGTCGACGCAGAGGCCGGCGTGAGTTATGATGAGAAGTCGTTTTCTGGGGCGGTCTCGTAGGTAAGATTTGGGCTCTGCTTCGCATGAAGGATAAAATCGACCTCACCTTAGAATCGTCGTTATTCATACTGTGGCACACGAGGAGCGTTGCGCGCTGGAAGCAAGGACAGAGGGCGGCGGGATGTGCAAAGCCAAGACCGTCGGATTGCGTTGAGTATAAGGAAACAAGAATAGTGGCATCATGGTTCATAGAGAGTTTCATAGTATGGAGACTTCAAGACCTCAGCCTGAGAAACGTTAGCATGTAAGAAGAAAAAAGGTGCAGAGACAGGCGCACATCGATCCTTGGTCCTCAGACTCGAAGTGGGACACAGCCGTGAGCGTGACACAGAAACAGACTCGGAGTCTTCAGCATGACAAAGCATCCGACAGCATCCCACTCGAGAACGAGAGAGCGGGTGATAAGTGCAAGGCTTAACAAAGGAAGCATAAACCCCATAGCTAAGGTCGGAATGAGGAAAAAAAGTAAGACGGCAAAGATACGCACGTCGCCCATGATATCCCATGAGCATTCTTCAAAGGAGAAAACGCCGTTCCAAGGTCAAATGAAGGCTGCTTATACGTTGTGATTGTGTCGAGTTATAGCGTCCGCGATATCGTGTATTCCGCTCGCTGGACTAGTTTCATCCAGACGCGTATCCGGGTGAGGTGGATAGTGCACGCGAGGTAGCGCATGCGCCGGGCTGGGGCTGATGATATTGACATAGTTGAGCCAGATATCGTAGCAGTCAACGAGTCCGTGAGTTTGTAGACGAACGGTTTGTTTGGCAGCAGCATCACTGAACAAACAACCGCTCGCAGCCTAAAAAGGAAGTTTTTCGAAAAACGGTTCGCTTTCTGGAATTGTTGACGCTCGGACCGTCGAGAGTGGAGTAGGAGTTTCCTCTGTCACCCAGAAATCCTGAGACGAGCTCAGAACGACTGTATCACACGTTCAATGGCAAAATTTCCGGACACTGGCAGTGATTTGCTGTTTCTGATCAAGAATTGTGTTGAGCATACAAAGGGTTTTGTACTAGTACTAGTGATTCAAAAGCTCACATAAAATGCGTTCTCACAAACGGAAAGCTGTTGGAAACTGAGCAAAATTTTTCGGATGAGGTGATTTGAAGCTCACCTCAAACGTCAATTGTTAGTCGTCTTCGGAACTTTCCTCCTCATGGGGGCATATAGTATAATCAACGGACACATCGAGGCCTGCCGCGAGAAACTTGGCTAGCCTGTCTTTCCGATTTTTGTCTACGGGACCCGCATTGGGTTTACGCCACATGTGAAGATGTAGACGCCGAAACGGAGTACTATGATTCACGTGGTATTGGAGAAAGCTCATCCATTCTCCCTCTGCAATATCACCCATTTCGACAGACAACTCCCTCAGCGAGGGAAAAGGAAGCTTGCCGTCAATAGGACTGGTGAGAGTGCGGAACAGTTCGAGTATATCTGGCTTGAGGCAGAGCTTATTTTTTGGCGCGTATTTGGGTGCCCAGACCACAACGCTGAGTTGCTCCAGTGAGGTGAAAGGCCGAAGATCTCGTATGATAAAAGCGGTGCTTTCGAAGCTCAATACGTTGAGACAAAAGTCGGTAATGAGGGGCGAATGGTCTGCCAAACGGTCGAAAGTAATAGCTCGCGTCCCGGTAGGATCGAGGTCGATGAGATGCAACTTGGTCAGCTGCGGCATACGAAGGTCGTTGTTCAAGTATTCGAGAAGGGTATTAAATCTGGGGCCATGCGTGATGATCGTAAGTCCCTGAAGAGACGACAGCAGAAGCGGCGCTCCAACGCTCAGTGCTGCGGCAGCAAGATGGACCTGAATCCTGAGAAACTTCAAGCGAGAGCACCCCTGCATTGGGCTATGCATCGAGTCCAACCCAAGATGCTGTAGCGAGTATCCCAGGTTACATTCTATGCAGAGATCAGTGATATGACCCCATGCGAAGTCTGTGTTCGGAATTAGGGATCGTGGATTCGCGCTAATTATCGCAATATGTTTCATGTTCGTTCCAAGGAAGATATTTGAGGCGAGGATTCGAGCACCTTCGTCCAGCAAAATATCGCCTCCAAAATCGATGTGTATGTCTGTGAGGAGCGGGGCATTCACCGAGGCGAGAGCAAGAAACTGTTTCCATGGGATATTGGAGAGTCGGAGCGCATTCAAGCGCGAGGCGAGGGGAATGAGGATATCAATTGCAGCGATATATTGATTGGACCCATGGGAGTGAACAGAAATGGCAACGGGCAGTGGTTCCGACCTCCGAAGCCAATCGACAACTGCTGACTGGCCCTCTGAGCTCCCACAAAATTCCACAGTGATGTGTAAAGATGCCCAGAGCCTAGGCTGCGCGAGCGAGATTGACCTCCAGTTGCTGCAAATGTGTCCTAGAAGCAGCGGAGCTTCCCTGGCGCTCATCATCGCGTTGCCACCTGTCGGAAGGCAGGCAAGAAAGATTTCTCCAAGAATATCCTGCGGAAGGCGGCGAGCTTGCGAGATCAGAGCCTTATGAGAGGCCAAGTAATTTTGTATTTTATCGCGTTGGGCTTTAAGATCTTGAATCAGCGAGTTGAGACGCGCTAGCTCTACTTCGCAGTCGGGGAGGATGTTGCCATGAATTTGGTTAATTTCGGCGTCGGTGGGGATGTAGTTAGTGCCGAGGTACCGTTGAAAGGGGGATGCAAGGGAAATGTCTTCGAGACGGTTATGGTCCATGGCTCCTGGGACTAGTCGACTGGTATGGATGTGGTGTCAAGAGACAGAAAGCAAAGTTGGGCACCGCCCGTCTAAAACCGACTGTCGGAATTATCGGTGATACACGGCTACGCCCAGCTCAAGATGTTCGTCAAATTTTCGTCACGCTTTCGATGAGCTTGATACTTGTCTTTTTTTCTCGTTTCAGCCTTTAAGATGAATGTCGACACGAATATCCAATCGCCACAACATAGGTGTGCGCTTTAATTTTTTTTCTCGCAGGATCTCACTGAGCAAGACAGGTTTGCGATTACATGTGCGGAACGTACGACGGACAATATCAATCTTTCGAAGACTACTGTGAAGCGTATATATTGTTTTCTCGTCTTCCTAGACTCCCGCCCTACTTGCTCCTATTTGATATGGTGTACTACTGCTTGAATAGTTCTTGAATGAACAAAGTTCACTGCTCTCCCAGTCTGCGATCAATGCCTCCCCACGGTGTCACTCGAACCACTGAGTGCTTATCGATCTCATAATTGACGGAGACGACAAGCCCAGCGTCCACAAACTCTGCCAAATCAATTGTCGGAATGTCGTCCGGAGGAACAACCCAGAGATGAAGGTCAAGTCGGCGAAGACTAGTGCGGTGATTAATATGCCCACGAAGAAATTGTGTCCATGTCTGATTGGTGATGAATCGAGTTTCCAGAGAAATGTCACGCAGCGCAGGAACTGGGTTCAATGGTGAGCCTGCGGCAATAACGGCGAAGAGTACATCCTCGTCATAGTCTGAGATGACTCCATGGTTGCTTGGCGTCCATAAGACTATGCCAAGCTTCGATATGTGAGCCAGGTGCTTGAGGCCGCGTAAGACATTGACTGTGCTCGAGCAGCTTGGAAGTTCCAACAGGATCTCAGATATGAGAGGTGAACGGCTAGCAAGCCGCTCAAAAACCCCGAATTTCACAGGATCCGAGTCTCTGTAATGAGGGACGTTGACAAGTTGGAACTTGGTCAACTGCGGCATGACGAGGTTGTCGATGAAGTGCTCGAATGCAGCCGATGTTGTGGAATCGTTTTTGATGCTCAGCATCTCGAGGGAGGGTACCATAAGCGGTTTAACCACAGGTTTGAAGCGATTGACGGATATGGGGACCTTGAGCGATCTCAAGCGGGGGCAGCCTTCGATGAGTCTGTAAGCTGTAGCCATATCCAAATATTTCTTCTCCGCATACGGGTTAGATGAATCTGCCCGCTCAAGGCTGAGATCAGTGATATGACTCCAGGTGAATGGTGTCGTTGGTACGAGGAACGGCGGATCCACTGTAACCACAGAAATGCGATGTTGTTTTTGGCCCAATAAGAACCTGGAGGCCAAGAAGGGTCTTGCTTTGTCTCCCACAAAATCTTGTCGGAAATGGATTTCTATATTCGATAAAGCAGGGGCGTTCTCCGCTGCTAACAAAAATAATCCCTTGTTTGAGGAGTTGTGAAGACGCAGAGTAGACCAGTATGAGGAGAACCGAGTTAGAAGGTTGACAACATCTCCGCCGTCAGCGCCATTGCTGTGGACGGAGATCGAGAGGGGGGATGGGAAAGCTCTCTTCAGCCACTCATCAATCGCAGCCACTCGCTCCTGATGCCACTGCACGTAGTCGACATGAACGTGCAAGGAAGACCAAAGCCTCGGAAGAGCGAACGCGATCGACCGCCATCGGCTACAAATGCGTCCCAAAAGAAGTGGAGGCTCAATGGAGCTCATGACGGCGTCATGAGCAGTCGGAAGGCATGCGAGGAAGATCTCTTCGAGGATGTCCTGCGGAAGACGGCGAGGGTGGGAGATCAAAGCTTTGTGCGACTCCACGTAGTCTTTAATTCGGTCTCGCTGAGCGCAGAGATCTTGAATAAGGGCATCAAGACGGGCGAGCTCTGTCTCGTGTCGAAGGAGATGAGCTTGAATCTGGCTGATCTCCGGGTCGGTAGGGATGTAGCTCGTGTTGAGATGACTTTCGAAGGGCGATTCGAGCAACACTTCTGCATTTACACTGGGATTCATGATTGTGTCGTCGTAGTGAGAAGAAAGATCGATTACTATTTTGGGCAATTGTGGTCCGTGGACGCGTCGAATCCGGCGGACTTGATTCAGAGCAAGCTGAGATATTTTATGATACTGAACCAGGCCTGGGCCTCTCTTCAGCTCAGCAGGCAAATTTCTTTTTAACATTTGCAGTTTCCCGGGACCGCAAAATGATGGGGAAAAAACTACTGGTAGTAACTACTATCGGATTCATCCATAGTCGGCAGAATATAACTCAGTCTCGGGGTGTAGGGTATGTACTGGCCGTGTAAATTCACGAGCGTAGTGACAGATGCATGGAGCACAAACCGTCTCTATAGAGGGAGCAAAAACAGAGGAGCCGGGCCACAAGGACGGGCGGGTGTCGGGGGTAGTCAATGAGAGGGAAATGCTGATGACGCGTCACCGCAGAACCAGAGATGGAGCGAAGTCGCGCTAAAGTTTGTCATGAAAGCTCGCTCTACGCAACTTAAGGCAAGAAGTGGTGGATCGGTCCCCGCGCTGACATCCAGCTTTGCACAAAGAACTGGTGATCCTCATTGAGGTCGTCTGTCTTTCTCACTGTGCATAGCAATAGAGAGCAAAGGGGTGTCCGCAAGTGGAGCGTCCTCTCGGGGGGATATAACGCGTGAAAGACGGATAATCTTCGATATTTGAAGCTGGGCGAAACAGGCATAAACCTCTCTGATGACATTTCTGTCGGCGGAGACGACGTGTCCGATGCGGAAAGATACTTGCGGAGAACTTTGAGGACGCTCCCATCGCCATCGACGCGGTGGAACGGTCGAATCTGAGAGACGAATGTCCTTGGAAGGCTTCTCCATCCACCCTCAAATTCTACCCATTCACCCTGCCCCCACCCTGCCCCCTACACCCAAACCCACCGCCTCCGCCACCTCCTCCGCCCTCCCATGAACCTCCCCGCAGGCGTCGCAATCACAAGCCGCTCAATAACCTCTCGCATCTGCGTCTCATACAAATGCGGCGTCGACAGGGCTTAGATGCGCGGTGGAAGGAGAGGCAGGCAGCGAATCTTGAAACGCACGAAGGAGGCTGCCACGAGGTGGGGTCAGACCAAGCTTCAAGATTGCATCACCAGGAGCGAGTGGCTTCTCGTTGTACCGTTCACGTCTTCGGTTGTACAAGCATTCCGCTTGAAGTACGCCGGCAGGTCCGTGGCGTATGCCGCAGCAGGAGAGCAAGTACATGCGTATCCCCCTCCTGACCGCGCTGTGGAGGAGCAGTAGCCCCTTCCGATTGCTCTTGTCGTTCTCCTCGTACTTGACGGTGCGAACCCATTGACGGACGGACGACCTCGCCGCGATAGACTGTAAACCGCCGCCGCACCGACGACGCTTATGTCGGTACGGTTCTCAGAAGAGGTATGTTGCAAGAAGTCGACACAGAACGTCGTTAGAGGTCTAGCCGAAGGCAAGACTGAGATTGAGCTGAGCTACGCAGGCACCAATCGTCGCCCTGCTCACGAGGAGGAGGATGGTGCGGCAGTGTACGGGCGAGACGCTGGTGCACGATTAGGTCGGCGACCGCATGCGGACTCAGCCGGGGGTGCGGGTCAGAATGACGGAATCACGAGGGTCCAGGTGGTATATCGTTTCATCCTGTGTGCAAGGTGAGGCTCGTTTCGTTCTAAATGGAGGACGCCATCTACCTAACATACACGGACCGGTCTACCGATTTGAAAGCGAGCTACGTCTTGAGGAGTGCTATGCGAGAGAATGCAAATGCGTACATACCCCGCCGTTATGGCAGCGTCTGAAGGCGCAGGAGGCATGACGTGTACCACCTGGAGCTGTATTCAGAACGAGAAAGTGGTATTCAAAGGTTAGCGGACAGACCTGTACAAGTCCACCGTGCACCGTTATTTCGAGTCGGGAGTACGATGAGTACGCTCGTGTGAGCGACTCGGTCACAGAGGTCGTAAGAACAACACGGAGATCCGCATGCCCAACGAACGCACTGGGTGCATCGACGAAAGGTTTGGACCTTGAGACTATGTGTCATTGATAGCGTCTGTTGGAGTATAGCACCGGTGCAGACCTATAAACACCCTCTGTTCAGCGTGCGCTTAGTGTCGCACACGCATACCTCTCGACGACCTCGCCGCCGCCGGATAGAACAGCAGCTACACGATGCATGACGGAGGTTCAATCCTGATGTCGACCATAGTCGGATTCCGGCTTGACAAAGCCTGTCGGTATCGGATGCGCTGGGATTGAGAAGAGAAGGGGAGGCAGTGGATGCAGGTCAAGCGGTCGACCTTTATGTACCATCAGTGGATAAGCATGTGTAGGTCGATGAGCTGAGTGACCAGCTCGATGAATGACATCGTTTTTGCTTGAGAGTTCGTTTTCTAGTGTGTTTCCGTAAGTGAGATTTGTGCTGCTTCGATTGAAATATGGAATCATCCTCACCTTTTATATTATCAGTGATACACCGTGCAGGAAGAGCGTCTAAGATACACGAATCGGCAAGGACGGGCGGCACTTGAGAGCGGCAGAACGTGCAAATCCAAGATCGTTGAATTGCACGCGCCGAGGAGACAGAATAATAGGCATGGTGGAGAAGCAGAAGAGGTTCGGTATATGTAGAGTCAATGACTCGAGATCTAAGAAACGTCAGCATGAAAGTAGAAGCCAGGCGGAGGTGCAAGCGCACATGGATGCTTGGTCCTCCGACTTGGAGTGCGGTGTGGCGTTAACTTGGCGCAGAGACAGAATCTTCGACATAACAAGGGATCCGTGACAGCATTCCACCAGAGAAAGAGAGAGCGGCAGCGGGCATGATTTAGACCGATTTATCTTCATAGAAAGGGTCAGAATGGGAAAGAAAGTAGGAGGGTGAAGAGACGCACCCTGACTCCCATAACCATTCTTCCGATAGCAGAATCTCAATCTGCGCATCAAGCCGCCTATAGGTCGTCCAGAACAGCTGTGTATCGAAACAAGGTGGATCTGTGCGTATGAAGAGTGCGTGAAAAGTAGGGATGGTGCCGGGCATTGAGTCAATGGCCCTATTCGACGCCCACAAAACGGCAATCCCGTGGGTTCTACACTTTTGCCGCTTGTTCTCTCGCGCCAGGTTACAATTTGGTTACAATTATGAGCCGTTTCGAGAGACACTCAACCCGTGCTCGCTAGGCAGCGTAGGTACCGGGCTGGCGCGAATGACATCGACAATGAACAAGTCAGGGATGCCGTGGTGTGACTCCGGAGTCGATAATGTAGATGATCATGAAGGAACGGTTTGTTTGGCAGCAGAAGCATAATCACCGAACAAACAACCGTTCGCAGCCTAAAAAGGAAGTTTTATAGTACTTCTTGCTTACTGGAATTTCGGACGCTCAGAGCGTCGAGAGTCCAAAGAAATTTTGATACGGGCTCAAAACGGCTGCATCACATTGAGCAACACAAGTTCCGGAAAGGGCAAGGCAGGGCGCTATGGAAGGCATGCAAGAGAAAATAATAAGAAGTACGTAGAATATTGTCGTATATGATTGAAATTTTGTCGGAATTTTCTCCCAGGTCGGAGACAGAATCGAGAATTTCTTTCGGATTCCCGAACAAGACCCTTTTCTGCGTCGAGGATCGGTAAACCCTACTCAAGAAGTCACAGCACGTAAACTGACAGTAGGCATCTGTAGAATTATTCGGATCAGCTAGGGAGACAACCTCAAGTTTGAACAACTGATATGCATGCCTAACAGAATCATTAGCGACTCATAAAACTGACAACAAGCGTAAGTCCCCCACAGTTATCATCTATTCTCGATCCCTTGCCATGGTGACCCTTTAGACGGAGGCCGAATGCAGTTCTCGACGGAAACATTGAGACCGCGAGTGAGGAAGGGGTCGAGGTCTGGAGCGGCTGGCGGCGGCACATCGCGGCAATGAGGAGACCACAGCTTGAGATGGAATTTCCGGAGTTTGGTGTGGTGGCTTATGTGTCTCCATAGAAAGTCCATCCATAACGCGTCAGGCACGTACTCCAGATCCAAGGACAATTCCGTCAGGTCGAGCCCGGGAATCACGATGCCGCCTGGAGCAAGAATTTGAAACAGCTCGTCGGCTTTGAGAAACGTTGACACATATGGGTAGGCTTCGACGCAGAGCCCGAGTGAAAGTTTCCGGAGATGCGGGGAGAAGTCGGCAAGAACGGTGTGGAGAGATTCGACGATGTCGTCGTGTGGGAGATGGAGCCTGAGGTCTGATATGAGGGGGGAGTTTTCAGCCAGGAGTTCGAGAGACTCGACGGCGGCTGCGGATGAGTCGAGGTTTATTAGATGAAACTTCGTCAGCTGTGGCATCACGAGATGGTCA
This sequence comes from Favolaschia claudopus, assembly GCA_037176885.1. Classification (NCBI taxonomy): domain Eukaryota; kingdom Fungi; phylum Basidiomycota; class Agaricomycetes; order Agaricales; family Mycenaceae; genus Favolaschia; species Favolaschia claudopus. Next base: position 327,534 of record JAWWNJ010000167.1, on the reverse strand, counting down.
ACGAGCTGTTCGAGAGCTGGGCAATGCGGGTCGGCCGCGATGATGGTCAACGATTCGAGGAGCGGAACATCGAGAGTTTCGTTGGTGAGGACGTCCCCGACTTCGACAGGAACCTTGAGGGATCGAAGATTGGTGCATCGCTGCAAAAGGCGATAAACGGTTTCGTAGTCCAAGCATCTATATGTGTTTTCGTCGTCGAGGTGTGGGCCGAGGCCCAGCCTATCCAAAGTAAGATCGGTGAGATGATCCCACCGATGACCGACACCTTGCAGTCGGCGTCTAATGAGAGACGCAGGATGCGGCGTTGTGATGCTGACCCTGGTGCCGTTGAAGAGCGGAGAGTCCAAAATGTGCCACCCGGGTTCGTGAAATGCGATCTGAGACGGACAAGCGACGTGAATGTCTTCGAGCAACGGTGCTTTGACGCCTTCTTCTTCAAGTCGCAAAAGATTCTGTACGTGGACATTGGTGCAACGGAGCGAAGACCAGCGCGCAGAGAATTTACACAGAAGAAGGAAAAGGGATTCGCAATCGTAGAAAACGGCTGAATGTCTCCTCTCGTCGTCGCAGGATATGGATAGCGAGAGAGGACGTGAGCCGGCTCGCGTCAGCCAATCGACGATGGCGGCTGACTTGACCAAGTCCCGGCTCACGAATTCCGCAGAAACATGAAGGGAGTCCCAAAGCCTCGGTGTCGAGAATGCAACCGCGCGCCAGTGGCTACATATGTGGCCCAAGAGTAGCGGTGCTGCTGCAACGCTCATCACAGCGTTATGAGTCGTCGGAAGACAATCAACAAATATTTTTTGGAGCAACTCGGGAGGAAGACGGCGGAGACAAGATATGAGAGCTTTGTGTGCATCGAGGTATCTTTTTATGCGATCTCGTTTCGCGACGAGGTCTCGAATGAGCGCGTCGAGACGCGCAAACTCTTCTTCGTGTGGCGCGAGATGACCGCGAATCTGAGCTATGCCAGCATCCGTGGGGATATAGTTGGTGTGAAGGTGTTCATTAAAAGGGGACTCAGAGAGAGCAGGCTCGCGGTAACGACTCATTGGAGACGAAGAGAAGTGATGACTGGAGTGATGTGTGATCGTATCAAAAAATAGGAGCAAATAACCGCGTCATGCTTCGCTCTCGTTGCTTGCTCGACGCGTTTTTCACGCGTTGAATGGTATCAAATACTATAATGGTAATTATATATTTATGCATTATCCTGTGTGGAAGGATATCACCACGGCGGTACTCAAATTATCCAATTTTCTTAAACGGAGCTTGAATCAAACTTGAGTAAACGCATCCGGAACGAGAAAGAATGTTCACAGTTGCGCAGATTGATTCAGTTCTATTATTTGGCTCATATTCTTTCCCTTTCTTCCGTCAAAATTACGTAAGGAGATGTCCGACGATACCGTACCATGTTACATGTATCTGTGATGAAAAACAATCATTCTCGGAGCTGGCTCTTATCAGTCGCCGCCTCTTCAAGTTAGTCAATATATACAGGTTTCGTTTCTTAGTTCTAGCATCAGATGTACAGGTATTATCGAGAATAGCAGTCTTTCAAAAATCTCTCCAAGATATGTCAGTCGCATTCCTCTTCCGAGACACTTTCCTCCTCCTTCATATTCGACGCAGTGCATTTCACTACTGCTCACCACCAATACCTCCCCAAGGCGTCCCTTGCCACGACTTCTTGTAAACACCGTAATCGACTAACACGTCAAGCCCGGCACCCTGAAACTCTGTAAAGTCAAGATCTGGAATGTCATCCAAGGAATCAACCCAGAGATGAAGGCGAAATCGGCGAAGAGTAGTGCTGTGATTTATATGTTTCCGAAGGAATTCCCTCCACGTTTCCTCGAGGATGGATAGTGTTTCCACAGTCAAGTCTGCCAGCGCAGGAACTGGATTCGACGGTGAATCCGGAGCGAGAACTTTGGTGAAGAGTACTTCATCATTATCTGTGTCGAATCTGTAGTCGTGGGGTGTCCATAGGACTATGTTGAGTTTAGATATATTATCCAGATACTTGAGGCCGCGTACGACATCGACTGTGCTCGTGCCGCTTGTGAGTCTCAAAACGATTTCGGTTATCAATGGGGAACGGTCTGCAAGCCGCTCAACTACTGAGAGCTCCACCGGATCCGAGTCTGAGTAACCGCTGGAATTGTCAAGATGTAACTTGGTCAGCTGTGGCATGACGAAGTCGTCAGTGAAAGACTCGAATAGCCTTGATGTCGTGGAAGCGTTGTCGATGCGAAGCATCTCGAGAGAGGATACCATAAGCGGTTCAACCTTCGGGTTGACTCCGTAAATGTCGACGTCTATAGGGAGCTTGAGCGATCTCAAACGTGGGCAGCCTTTGAAGAGTTTGGTAGCTGCGGCCATGTCAAAAAATCCCTCCAACTCGTACGGCGACGGGTCGATTCGTTCGAGGCTAAGATCAGTGACATGATTCCAGGTAAATGGCGTGCTTGGCACAAAACGCAGCGGATTCTTTATAGCCAGAGAAATACGACGTTGGCTCTGACCCAGTAGCAACGTGGATGCGAGGAAGGGCTTTGCCCCGTATTCCGCGAAATCCTCTCGCAAATGGATTTCTACATCTGACAATGCAGGGGCGTTCTCCGCTGCTAGGCGGGAAAATGCGGCGTCTGACAGCTTGTGGAGACGCAGCTTAAACCAGCGCGAGGAGAGCCGAGTCAGGATATCGACGACAGCTGCTTCATTTTTGAAATCAGGGTTGAGCCCAGGGTCGCGACTGCGAACGGAGATCGACAGAGGGAGTGGTGATGCTCTCTTCAGCCACTCATCGACGGCAGCCACCCGCTTCTCATGCGAATCGACGAAACGCAGATGAATGTGCAAGGACGACCAAAGTCTCGGAAAAGCGAACGCGATGGACCGCCATCGGCTGCAAATGCGTCCCAGGAGCAGTGGAGGCTCGGTGGGGCTCATGACAGCGTCGTGATCAGTCGGAAGACACGCGAGGAAGATTTCTGCGAGGATGTCCTGCGGCAGACGGCGAGGGTGGGATATGAGGGCTCTGTGCGAGTCTACGTAGTATTTGACTTGGTCTCGTCGAGCGCTGAGGTGTTGGATGAGCGCATTGAGCTTGGCGAGCTCTACCTCATAGGGAAGGATATGAGCACGAATCTGCCCGATCTCATGGTCTGTAGGGATGTAGTTCGTGTTGAAAATACTGTGGAGGGGTGGTACGGGCAAGGGGTGTGCGTTTCCGCTCGGGTTCATAGCCTTTGTGGTCGTTGTGAGAAAGAAAAAAACGGTTACTATTTTTGGCAATCGTCGATGTGAGTGCGTGCTGAATCATGGAAGACAGTGGATACAGAGGCTCATTGTTGTAAGCTACACGGGAGTAAAGCACAGTATTTGTTGGGGACGGCATACGACAAGACTACCAAAAAATTATGGATGGCGGGCTACTCAGTGGTGCTTCCGAGAGCAAACGGGGGGCACTGGTACTCAAAAACGTCTTTGACGAAATTTCTTTCACTGGAGATGATGCGTCCGATTGAGAAAGGTACTTGAGGAAGAACTAGAAGACTGTAGCGCGGTCGTACCTGAGACACATGTCGTTGGAAGCCTTCTGGTCCCTATCGTACATTAATACACTGTGGCCTAGCACACACATCACGCCATTCCCTGCGCAAAAAAACACGTCAGTCATGTCCAAGCAAGGAAACACAATATAACACCACTCACCCCATTAACCCTCAGATTCTGCGTATTCAGCCACCCCGCCCCCTCACCTGCCAAAAACCCACCACCTCCGCCACGTCCTCCGCCCTCCCCAACATCCCCACAGGCGTCGCGTTGAGAAACCGCTCAATAACGTCCCGCATCCGCGCCTCATACAAATGCGGCACATCGACAGGGCTGGGCGAAACAGTATTGACGGCGACCCCTGTCGTGCCGAGATCCCTGGCGAGGATGCACGAGAGCTACTCGATGGCGCTTCGTGTGGTGGTGTATACGAGGGTGTTGGTAGCGACGCCTGAAACGATGGATAAATAACCTTCGGTAAGGCGAGGCGAAAAGGGGAAGATTGAAACGTACCACTATCGGCGGTATTACTGGTCGAGAAGAATATAATTCGCCCACCCACTTTCAAGCAAATGACGCCATCAGCTGACACCCAAGGACACGAACGAATTCAAAGAAACACGCACCACTAGGCAACAACGGCGCCGCCGCCCTCGCAAGGAACAGCGGCCCCTTGACATTCTCCTCAGAAGGCGCATCAAAAACTCGTCCTCGACATCCTTCAGCACGTTCATACGCATCATCGCATTATACAGCAACAGCACATCGATCCCGCCGAACGCCTCGACAGCTTCGTCGACGAGGTGCTTCCCACCCGAGACGGTGGACACATCTGCTTGGATAGCGACGGCGGTACCACCAGCGGACGTGATGACCGAGACGACCTCACCGGCGGCGGGGGCGTTGCCGACGTTGGCGTAGTTGACGACGACTTTGGCGCCTTGAGAGGCCATGTGCTTTGCGATGGCGGCGCCGATGGAACGGTAGGCGCCAGTAATAACGACCACCTTTCCTGCAGAGAAGTGTAAGATTCACTTCTGTAGATGGACAGAAAGTGTAGCATACCTTTGAGTGACATATGGGCTGCCTCGGCGTTTGCGGAGTGTGAGTACATAGAGCAACTTTTCCTGTACATACGACATGCCCATCCCCGCCTCCGGCATGCTCGCATCCCGCAGCCGCAACGGCGGAGTGTATTCATGTCGAAGAATGGGTTCTGAAGGAATGACGAGAAGGCGGGGTACCAGGATTAGCGCATGGTGGGGTCGGAGGAAGACGGCAAATCAGACCTATGAGCCGCTGCAGCGTTTGCCGGGTGTGAGTACATGGAGCAACGTTTCCTGTATATACGACATGCCCATCCATCGTTTATATCCAGAGCCGCCGCCCCGGCATGCTCGCATCCCGCAGCCACAACGGCGGGGTGTATTCATGTCAAACAATGGCTTCCGGAGGGATGACGGAAAACTGGTAACAGGATTAGACGCATGGTAGCAAATCCTTCTTTAAGGGAAACACTCGAACGATGCAAGGGCGGATGAATCAACGGTTCCCTCGTCCAAATGTATCCTTATCGCCCGTTCTTGATAACGATATTGCACGCTTCAAGATTCGCCGTCCAAGTGCATCCGGTCCGAGTCGCAGTAGTGGAGTAGAGTGCCTCCCGTGGACCAATCACGTCTTCGGACATCTTGTACAAGCATGCCGCTCAATACGCGGGGAGGCCGTGGCGTACGGCGCAGGCGGGGAGAGAGGGCGTGGTATGTACCTCCCCTCCCGATCCCGCCGCACGGGAGTAGCAGCACCTCTTGCGGACTCTTATCGTGCTTCTCGTCCTCATTTCGTGCAAACACATCCGGACGACCTCGCGGCTGTTGCTGTAGACCGCCGCCGACGCATGGGTCAATATGGGTACGAGTCGAGGAGTGCTGTGGGTGGACGCAGAACGGCGGCAGAGAAAGGTATCGAGTTGGCTAGGTCGAACGTGACAGTGAGATTGAGCTGAGTTCGGCATGCGCTAATCGTCGCCCCGGCCACGAAGAGGAAGCGGGGGCGGCAGTATACCGACCATACGCCGATGCACGTTCAGGCTGACACATCGCATGTTTCTGCGCGAGCTTGGATGCAGAATCACGAGGCTCCAAGTGATGTATCGTTCCATCCTGTGCACAATGTGAGACTTGTTTCGTTCCATGTAAACGACGAGTGTAATCCGCCTACCTATCATACACTCTACTCTCCGCACGCGTCGGTTCAAGGCGAGCTACCTCTTCATGAATGGATGGAACAGCGTGAACGCGGAAACAGGAGAGAACGCAGATGCGTCCGCGATGGTAGCGTCTGAAGGCGCAAAGATTTCGGCTTGACGACTGGAATTGTGAAGAGAGGGGAGGAGGTGGGGGCCTGTCAAACGACCGACATTTGGGTATCATGAGCACGAGCTGGGTACGTCGTCTCGTGGGCCAGCATGAGCTGAAAGACCAGCGGGATGACTCGATGAATGTCATCGTTTTGCTAGCCGACATGACGTACGACCCCCGACGGCGAGGGGCACGCGACTGGTGACGACGACGCAGCAGGCGCGAGCCAGGATGACGGAAACACTGAGGTACGAATTTGAGAGTAAGATTTGTGCTGCTTTACATAAAGGACGAAATCGAGCTCACCTTAGAATCGTCAGTTGTGAGGTTGATCAGCGGCACATGAAGAGCGTTCGAGGTATACGCGCTGGCAGCAAGGAGAAGCTACAGCGATCTGTACTGCCGAGGCGGCGCTTTGGGGAAGCGGGACGTGCAAAGCCAAAATCGTCGAATTGCGTGCGGTGAGGACACAGAATAATCGGCATCGTAGTTCTAGAGAAGCGGAAGAGTATAGTCAAAGACTCGCGACCTAAGAGACGTCAGCATAGAAATTTGAGAAAGAGACCCAAAGACAGGCGCACATGGATGCCTAGTCCTCCGACTTGAAGCGCGGCGAGACGTTAACTTAACGCAGAGAAAGAATCTTCGACATAATGAGAGATTTGCGCTAGCCACCCAAGAAGAGAGAACGGCGGCGAACACCAAAATTTTCACCGCTTGATCTTGATTCTTGACAATGACAGAAAAGTTCAGAATGGGAAAGAAAGTACGACGGTCAGCACACACACCATAGCCGATAGCCATTCTCCGGTGGTCGAAGGTCAATGTATGAGTCGAACAGCATATCCGTCGTCCAGAATAACGGCGTATTGAAACGAGGTGGACCGGTGCGTACGCGCGAGGTAGCGGCGGCATTGGGCATTCAGTCAATAACCCGAGACTTATTCGAGGCCTAACGGCAGATTCGTGTGTTCTACATTGTTCAAGTTGCCACTGTGCTAGACTGTGTTCTCCCCGAAGTTATGAGCCGATTTGCAGAGGAACTTGATCCGTACACGCTAGGTAGCGTATGCACCGGGCTGGCGCTGATGATATTGAGATAGTTGAGCCAGATATCGTGGTATGCCTCGCCGGCATGGATGGTGAGTTTGTAGATGAAGGAATTGACGAACGGTTTGTTTGGCAGCAGCATTACTGAACAAACAACCGCTCGCAGCCTAAAAAGGAAGTTTTTCAAGGAACGGTTCGTTTTCTGCTCAGACTTTGAAAAGGATCGAGAGGAAAGGAAAAAAAAAAACATTTCTCGTGACATCCTGAAACGACATCCCAACAGCTGTATCACGCGTTCGACAGTAAATTTCCGATGAGGAAATTAGAAAGGCATGGCGCTCTGTGGCACGGCAATTTTCTTAGACTACTTTCTACTTCGCTCATTCACATTTCAATAAAACTCGATCTCGGATCTCGAATTCACCAGGGTTTGAAAAAGGGTAGGAAGTTAGTTCGCGAAGTTGGGGGCAACTTGAGGACTCAGGTTCTCAAAGCAATCAAAGATTTGTGAAGCAAATGTATTGCAAGACTACGAGGTCTACAAAAGTACAAGAAACAGGAAGTGTAAAGAAAAAATTCCATCAGACAAACGCTCGACTCGCTGGCTTCCCTCCTCGCGGCCCTTGCGAGCACACCAGGAGCAAAACCAAACGTCCTCGAGACCGGAAGTGAATCCAACCATGTTCTCGGTTATACGAGCGAGCGCGGAAAGTCATCGAGTGGAATTGAAGGATGCGGCATTTGTAAAAATGCGGAACTCGGTCAGTTTCTATAAAAAGATCCTGATGAGTATGTATCTGAGGAAACCTAGATGTTCGAGGGTCGCTTTTATATGGGGAGGAGGTGGTCCGTGCACGGGCTACACGTGAAGTGATTGCTCCGATTGGTTGGGCGAAATTATCGCTGTCAATGCTTGTAGATCCTTGCCTCAGGCTTGTCAGGCCGAAACCGGTCAGATATTAGTTTTCTGGGCTTGCATACCGTCAACAGTTTCAACTATCCCAAACTAATTCATCGCCTTCCCTCTGAATCCATTGATTCCACGTTCCGCCCATGTAACTCATCGCGAGAATTTGGCGAGAATGATCTGCGATGTCAATCAATCCCGCCTGCCAGATATCACACCGCTTTTTGACGTTTCGTCGATCTCATCAAGCTGCGCTCACCGTGACGACCGATTTTAGTGCACTGTACCCGGCTCTGCCGCCGCCGGATGCATAACCGTCGGGCATAAGTATACTCTTCCCTTCTTCTCTTTCTCCCCCCGCTGCGCGAATTTTTTCCACCATGGTAGGTTCTGTGCTTCAAGGCATCTTCGAACGCGAAGTCGGGGTTGTCGTGAGTGGGAATGGGTGATTGACTTGCTCTCGCGATTATAGGCAGGCCTGTGGGTCGGAGTATCGACATTATGGGTGCGCCGTCTACATCTTCGCGTCGAATATCGGTATGCTCACGTTCCATCCACCATCCCAGGTCTCCACATTCCTTTACGGTGCGTCCCTCTCCCTCTTTTCTTCAAATCCATGCGCTCTTTCTAAGTGCAATCGTCAACTTCCCTCAACTTCCCTCCACGCAGGCATGTATCTCATCCTCTTCATCCGCTGCCTCTCCATCTTCTACCACGGCAAGCCGCAAACCCCCCTCCTCGTCACCGCCATCATCATGTTCCTCCTCTCCACCACCATCGTCATCATATTCCTCCTCCTCGGTGCAAGCCTCTACGGCACCCTCGGGCTCGACGTGGAGAATCTCCAAACGGCGGAGGTCGTTGTCTATGTGACGAATAAGTGCGCATCGAACAATCATTTCTTCCATTTCGTCGGAACGCTGACTCGATTAAAATGAATTTAGCATCGTCGCGGACGGACTGCTAATCTACCGCTGCTATGTCATCTGGAACACGATCTATATTATTATCGCACCCGTCATCCTCCTCATCGCGACCATGAGTACGTTTATTTTCATTCCAATTCCATCTAAATCCGACTACATAACCTGTCGGCAGTCTTCGGCTACATGGTCCAACTCAAACTATTCTTCATCCTCTCCCTCACCGTGAACCTCTTCGTCCCCACCCTCGTCGGTAAGCAAGCCATCTTACTCATACTCAAACCTGCATCATATCGAACTGATACAACTTGTAGCCGCTCGTCTCTGGTGGGTAACTCGACGCCTTCGTGGCCCCGGGGGTGCCGCGACGAGGAGGAAGGGCAGGAATGCGATGATTATTATGTGCGTCTTTTGTCTCCCTCACTTTTTCTCGAGAAATTCAACTGATGTTGGAAAACCTAGCCTGGAATCCGGCTTGATCTACTCCGCCGTGGTATCCATCCATATGGCCTTCTTCCATTACAATGACCCCAGGGATCAGGTGCGTTTCTACCGCCTTGTCATCGTGACTCTTTCTTAATTGAATACCTATTTATCTATCAAGGTCGTCTTCGCCGCTCTTGGACAAATAGTTGTATGTCTCGGGTCTTATATTCCTCGGGCACATTCAAACTGATCGATGTATTCGTACAGGGAATCGTCCCAACCCTAATAATCGTCCGGGTCGGGCTCGGCGTCAGCGCCGGCGACTCCCCCTCCTCCGCCTCCGCCACCTACGCTGCAAGCAACTCAACCCTGGTGGCTCAACCTTCCATGCACCTGAGCAAGACCAGCAGTTCAAACATAGTAGAAATCAGGAGTCCGAGGTTTCCTGTTCATTTCGCCACGGAGGAGGCGCAAGATGGGAGGGAGAGGGAGAAGAGTTGGGGTTCAGCGACGATGGTGTAATTTGCAATGTATTGGAGTTGTAATTTGGTGAGGCAGATTCAAAGTTGATGCTGCTGTGTGTAATTGTACGTAGGATATCTGTAGAGAAAGCGAAAGTGGTGGAGCAGACCGTACCCAAAATGAATTCAGTGTTGCGGCTCCAGTATTCCCTGTCCACTGGTTTTGTTCCCATAAATTTACGCAATCACATTCGAGTCGACGACTCTGCCAAAAATAGTAATCGTTTTTTTTCCTTCTCACAACGACCACAAAGGCTATGAACCCCAGCGGAAACGCACACCCCTTGCCCGTACCACCTCTCCACAGTATTTTCAACACGAACTACATCCCCACAGACCCGGAGATCAGCCAGATTCGTGCTCATATCCTTCCCTACGAGGCAGAGCTCGCCAAGCTCAATGCGTTCATCCAACACCTCCGCGCTCGACGAGACAAAGTCAAATACTACGTAGACTCGCACAGAGCCCTCATATCTCACCCCCGCCGTCTGCCGCAGGACATTATCGAAGAAATCTTCCTCGCGTGTCTTCCGACGACCCACGACGCCGTCATGAGCCCCACCGAGCCTCCACTGCTCCTGGGACGCATTTGCAGCCGATGGCGGTCCATCGCGTTTGCTCTTCCGAGGCTTTGGTCCTCCTTGCACATTCATCTGCGTTTCGTCGATTCGCATGAGAAGCGGGTGGCTGCCGTCGATGAGTGGCTGAAGAGAGCATCGCCACTCCCTCTTTCGATCTCTGTTCACGGTGACGACGGCCCTTTCAAAAATGATACAGCTGTCGTCGATATTCTGACCCGGCTCTCCTCGCACTGGTTTAAGCTGCATCTCCACAAGCTGCCAGACGCCGCATGTTTTCGCTTAGCAGCGGAGAACGCCCCAGCATTGTCAGATGTAGAAATCGATTTCCAAGAGTATTTTGACGAAGACAACGAAAGGCCCTTCCTCGCATCCAAGTTGCTACTGGGTCCAAGCCAACGCCGTATCTCTCTGGGGATAAGGGATCCGGAGCGTTTTGTGCCCAGGACACCATTTACCTGGAGTCATGTCACTGATCTTAGTCTCAAACGGATAGACCCATCGCCGAATGAGGTGGAGGGATTTTTTTCTTTGACCACAGCTACCAGACTCTTCAAAGGCTGCCCACACTTAAGATCGCTCAAGCTCCCTATAGCTATATACGTCGAGATCTACGGAGTCAAACCCGAACCGTTCATGGTATCCTCTCTCGAGATGCTGACCATCGAGAACGGTTCCACAACATCCCGTGCATTCGAGCACTTTATTGACAATCTCGTCATACCGCAGTTGACCAAGTTGCATCTTGACAACTCCAACGGTTCCTCGTACGCACACCCAGTGGAGCTCTCAGTATTTGAGCGGCTTGCAGACCGTTCCCCATTGCTAACCGAAATCGTTTTGAGACTCACAAGCGGCATGAGCACAGTCGATGTCGTACGCGGCCTCAAGTACCTGGATCATATATCTAAACTCAGCATAGTCCTATGGACACCCGACGACTACAGATTCGACACAGACAATGATGAAGCGCTCTTCACCATTCTTGCCCCGGATTCATCGTCGAATCCAGTTCCTGCGCTGGCAGATTTGACTGTGGAAACACGATCCATCCTCGAGGAAACATGGAGTGGATTCCTTCGAAAACATATAAACCACAGCACTACTCTACGCCGATTTCGCCTTCATCTCTGGGTTGAATCCTCGCATGACATTCCAAACCACGACTTTACAGAGTTTCTGAATGCTGGGCTTGACGTGTTGGTTGATTACGGGGACTACCAGAAGTCGTGGCAAGGGACGCCTTGGGGAGGTATCGATGGTGAGCAGTAGCGGGCTCTGTTAACAATTCGGGCAAGGTAAAATGCACTGTGTCGAATATTATGAGCGAGGAAGGTGGCTCGGAAGAGGAAAATGACTGAGATATCTTGGACTCTAAGGTTTTCGAAAGACTGCTATTCTTGATAGTACCTATACATTTGATGTTAGAATCGAGCAACGAAATCTGTATATAGTATTGACTCACTTGAAGAGACGACTGATCATGAGTAAGACCCAGCTGCAACTAGTGGTTCTATATATGGTGAGGTACGAGACAATTTATATAGAGCGTCTGTCTACGAGAGACTAACTAGTGGTGGTAAGAAAGGAAGAGAGGGGCGCGTGATAAGCAAGCATTGTGCAACTTGGTCGGGCTACCTGACGTTTCACGAATCACGCGCGAAAACGCGTCGAAAAAAGAACGAGCGCGAAGCGTGTCGCGGTTGCTTGCTTTTGTATACTTATCATCAATTCCCGCCCCGCCTCACGGTATCACCGATAATTCCGACAGTCGGGTTTAGTCGGGCGGTGACCAACTCCACTTTCTCTCTGAACACCACATCCATAGCGGTCCCAGGCGCCATGGACCGTAATCGTTTCAATAACATTTCTCTTGAATCCCCTTTCCAACGGTATCTCAGCACCAACTACATCCCCACAGACACCGAAATTAAGCAAATTCGCGGGAATATTCTCCCCGACTGCGAAGTAGAGCTAGCGCGTCTCAACTCGCTAATTCAAGATCTTACAGCCCAACGCGATAGAGTGCAGGATTACTTAGCCTCTCACGAGGCCCTGATCTCGCAAGCTCGCCGCCTTCCGCAGGATATTCTTGGAGAAATCTTTCTTGCCTGTCTTCCGACAGGTGGCAACGCGGTGATGAGCGCCAGGGAAGCTCCGCTGCTTCTGGGACACATTTGCAGAGCCTGGCGGTCACTATCGTTTTCGCAGCGTAGGCTTTGGACTTCTCTGCACATCGCTGTGGAAATTTTCAAGAGTTCGGAGGGCAAGTCAGGCGTCGTCGAGTGGCTCGTGAGGTCGGACCCACTGCCCCTCACCATCTCCGTGGACTCTCATAAGTCCACACAATATTCCGCTGCGATTGATACCCTCATTCCACTCTCCTCGCGCTTGTGCACACAATACTCCTCTGTGATTGCTACCCTGATTCCACTCTCCTCGCGTTTGACTGCGCTCCGACTCTCCAATCTCCGAAGCAACGAGTTTCTCGCTCTCGCCTCGGTGAATTCCCCGCTCCTGACCGACGTGCACATCGATTTCAGAGAGGATATTCCACCGGCAGACGGTGCTCGAATCCTGGCCTCAAACATCTTCCTTGGAACGAACATACAACGCATTGCGATAACCAGCGCAACTCCACGATCCCTGATACCGAGTACCGACTTCGCATGGGATCATATCACCGATCTTTGTATAGAACGTAACCCGGTACTCTCGCTACGGACTCGGCAGCTTGGGTTAGACAGGATGCATAGTCTAATGCGGGGGTGCTCTCGCTTGCGGTTTCTCAGGATACAGGTCCAGCTTGGTGCTAACATGGCACTGAGCGTTGGAACACCGCTTCTGCTGTCGTCTCTTCGGGAACTCACGATCATCAAGAGTGGCACTAAATTGGATGCCCTCCTCCAATACCTGAACAACGACCTTCGTATGCCGCAGCTTAGCAAGTTGCATCTCATCGACCTCTATCCTTGCGTTGGCGAAGCCATCACGTTCGATCGTTTGGCAGATCATTCGCCCCTCATCTCCGACTTTTGCTTCAACGTATTGAGCTTCGAAAGCACCGCTCCCAACATACGAAATCTTCGTGCTTTCACCTCCCTCGAGAAACTCAGCGTCGTCGTCTGGGCACCCAGATATGCGGCGCAGTATGACGTCTTCGACAAAGATGTAATCGAACTTTTCAGCACTCTCACCACTCCTGATGTTGACAACACGCTCCCTGTCCCTTTTCTGAGGGAATTGTCGGTTGAAATGGGAGATATGGCAGAGGGAGAGTGGATGAGTTTTCTTCAATACCAGGTGGATCACAGCCCCAAGTTTCAACGCCTGCATCTTCACCTGTGGCGTGAACCGGATGCGGATCCCGTAGACCGAGATCGGAAAGTTAGGCTAGCCCAGTTTCGCGCGACCGGCCTCGATGTGTCCGTTGATTATACTATCTACCCTGACGAGGAGGAAGCTTTCGAGGACGACTAGCAAGGGACGTTCGCCGCGGCGGTGAGCTTCAAATCACCTCTCATCTGTAAATTTAGCTCAGGTTCAAACAGCTCTACCTTTTTTGACGAATGCATATATAGGCAGTCTTGATTCACTAAGTACTACGAGAAGCCTTGCATCTTGCTCAACCATGGCATCTAACTTGCCTCACTGTGTCAGACAGTCAGACTTGACTGACGCTTGGTTTAGTTCTCTTTGTGTGCTCGCAAGGGCCGTGAGGATGGAAGCCAGCGAATTGAGCGCTTTACTCATGGAGTTCTTCTCTTGTTCTACGACACCATCGCCTTTCGTGCGCCTAATAGTCTGGTAGTCTTTCAATTGCATTCATGCTCTAACAAATATCGGTTCCTACCCTTCGTCAATCGCTTCTGAGGGTGAAATTGACTGAGGCTTATAACTCCCGCTTAAATTTCAATCAGCCAACAGAAAATTGCCGTGCTACAGACGGCCAATGTTTTTGTAATTGTCTCTCGAGTCTCCGGAAATTTGCTGTTCAAGTGATACAGCCGTTGCGGGCTCGTTTGAGAATGTCATGATAGTCTAAGAGGGGGAAGCTGCCACTTTGCTCTTGACCCTTTGCAAAGTTTGAGCGTCGGCAATTTCGGAAAGGGAGACCAGCCGCAGTCTAGACCAGCCCTATAAAAACTTCCTTTTTTGGCTGCGAGCGGTTGTTTGCTCAGTGATGCTGGTGCTGCCAAACACACCGTTCGTCAATTCCTCCATCTACAATCACGGACTCGTTGACTCCAGCGAGGCATACCACGGTATCTTCAAGTTGCTCATCTATGTCCATACTATTAGCGCCAGCCCGGTACATACGCCACCTAGCGTGCACGGATTAAGCTCTTAACTTGAGGGAGAGCACGTATCTTTCAGCACAGGGCAAAAGTGTAGAACACATGAATGTGACTCCCTGTTCGTTGGGTGCTGAATCAGGCTCGGCTTATCGACTGAATGCCCTATGCCGCCGCTACCTCACGTGTACTCTTCATACGCACCGATTCACCTGGTTTCAATACGCCGTTATTCTGGACGACGGATACGCTGTTCGACTCGCACATTGACCTTCGGCTACCGCAAAATGGCTATTGGAGATGATGGTGTGTGTCTTGACCGTCGTACTTTCTTTCCCATTCTGACCCTTTCTGTCATTGTCAAGATCAAGCGGTGAAAATTTTGGTGTTCGCCGCCGTTCTCTCTTCTTGGGTGGCTAGCGCAAATCTCTCATTATGTCGAAGATTCTTTCTCTGCGTTAAGTTAACGTCTCGCCGCGCTTCAAGTCGGAGGACTAGGCATCCATGTGCGCCTGTCTTTGGGTCTCTTTCTCAAATTTCTATGCTGACGTCTCTTAGGTCGCGAGTCTTTGACTATACTCTTCCGCTTCTCTAGAACTACGATGCCGATTATTCTGTGTCCTCACCGCACGCAATTCGACGATTTTGGCTTTGCACGTCCCGCTTCCCCAAAGCGCCGCCTCGGCAGTACAGATCGCTGTAGCTTCTCCTTGCTGCCAGCGCGTATACCTCGAACGCTCTTCATGTGCCGCTGATCAAACTCACAACTGGCGATTCTAAGGTGAGCTCGATTTCGTACTTTATGTGAAGCAGCACAAATCTTACAAATTCGTACCTCAGTGTTTCCGTCTGCTGCGTCGTCGTCGCCAGTCGCGTGCCCGGGCTCGCCGTCGGGGTCGTGCGTCATGCCGGCTAGCAAAACGATGCCATCCATCGAGTCATCCCGCTGGTCTTTCAGCCCATCTATACATGTGTGCTGGCCCTCGAGACGACGTACCCAGCTCGTACTCATGATACGAAAATGTCGACCGCTTGACCTGCCCCCACCTCCTCCCCTCTCTTCACAATCCCAGCGTATTGATACCGACAGCCTTCGTCAAGCCGAAATCTTTGCCGTGGGCTCTGGATGAACTAACTCTTCGTCCTGCATCGTGTGGCAGGGGGCGCATTACATCTGACAGCGGTGAGGACGTCGAGAATACGGCGCTAGGTGTTTCTTGGGACGTTTTCAATTGACAATGCCGATGATACTTATACTCTCGAGGCTACCTTTGCTCAATGCATCCCTTGGGCATGCGGATGTCGCTGGCATTGTTCTCTATTGTTCTCGCGAGTTTTTGTGACGGAGTCACTCACGCGAGCGCACTTATCCAAATCCGACGCCGAAATCAAGGTACACGTTGGCCTCTCATGCGCGTCATGCATCCTGCGCCTTCGGATGCCGACCTACTCGACATAACAACGTTCTGCGTCCGCCCCTCGAAGATCGACACAATGCCTCGATCGCACTCACGCTATACCAATTCTCAAGACGTAGCTCGCCTTGGCATCGGTGGACCATGCGACTGTATGCTAGGTTGGCAGATTACACTCGTTTAGAACGAAATGAGTCTTACCTTGCCCGCAGGCGATAAATCAGTTGGAAAGTCATCCTGGCCGGCGCCGCCCGCTGTGGATATATGCGGTGGCTCGTGCATCAACATCTCACCCCACACTGCCGCCCCAACAACCTCTTCGTAAGCGGGGCGACAATCAATGTGCGCCTAGCTCATGTCAATCCCACTCTCACATCCGGCCTACTCAATTCCTCTAACACCATTCTGGGTCGACCCTTTCAAAATTGACGCCTCGACTCGTACCCATGTCGACCCCAAGCGTCGGCTGTACACAGTCGACAGCGATGAAATTGTCCGTCGTCCGTCGATGCGTTCGCACCATCAAGTACGAGAGGCATGACAAGAGCAATTGGAAGGTGCTCTCCCGCACAGCGCGATCAGGAGGAGGAGGTATATACCAAATTATAGCTCTCCCTCCGCGCCTGTGGCGTACGCCACGCCCTCTCGGTGTCTGAATTCCAGTGGGATGCTCGTATAAGACGCGTACCGGATTATTTTGGACGGCGAATCTCGACGCTTGCAATATCGTTATCGAGAATGGACGACAAGGATACATTTGGACGAGGGAGCCGTTGATTTGTCCGCCGCTGCATCCTTGGCGTGTTTCCTTTCAGAGGAAGGATTCGCTGTCTTCCTCCGACCCCACCGTGCGTCTAATCCTGTTACCAGTTTTTCGTCATCCCTCAGAATCCATCCTTAGACATGAATACACCCCGCCGTCGTGGCTGCGGGATGCGAGCATGCCGGGGCGGCGGCTCTGGATATAAACGGTGGATGGGCATGTCGTATATACAGGAAACCTTGCTCCATGTACTCACACCCGGCAAACGCTGCAGCGGCTCATAGGTCTCTCAAAGGTATGCTGTACTTTCTGTCCCTCTACAGAAAGTGAATCTTACACTTCTCTGCAGGAAAGGTGGTGGTCATTACTGGCGCCTACCGTTCAATCGGCGCCGCCGTCGCCAAGCACATGGGCTCACAAGGCGCAAAAGTCATCGTCAACTACGCCAACGTCGACAACGCCCCCGCCGCTGGTGAGGTCGTCTCGGTCATCACGTCCGCCGGTGGTACCGCCGTCGCCGTCAAGGCAGACGTGTCCACCGTCGCGGGCGGGAAGCACCTCGTCGACGAAGCGGTTAAGGCCTTCGGCGGGATCGACGTGCTGGTGTTGTATAACGCGGTGATGCGCATGAACGTGCTGAAAGATGTGGAGGAGGAGTTCTTCGATGCGCATTTTGCGGAGAATGTTAAGGGACCGCTGTTTCTTGCGAAGGCGGCGGCGCCGTTGTTGCCTAGTCGTGCGTGTTTCTTTGAATTCATTCGTGTCTTTGGATCGAAGCTGATGGCGTGATTCGCTCGTAGCGGGTGGGCGGATTATATTCTTCTCGACCAGTAATACCGCCGATAGTGGTACGT
This sequence comes from Favolaschia claudopus, assembly GCA_037176885.1. Lineage (NCBI taxonomy): Eukaryota > Fungi > Basidiomycota > Agaricomycetes > Agaricales > Mycenaceae > Favolaschia > Favolaschia claudopus. The sequence goes on along the minus strand of JAWWNJ010000167.1, from coordinate 309,875 downwards.
TTCAATCTTTCTCTTTTCACCTTGCCTTATGGAAGCTCATTCATCCGTCGATTTAGGCGTCCCCACTAACAGCCTCGTCTACACCGCCACGCGAGGCGCCATCGAGCAGCTCTCGCGCATCCTTGCCAAGGACCTCGGCACTAGAGGTATCACCGTCAACACCGTCTCCCCCGGCCCTGTCGATGTGCCGCATCTGTATGAGGCGCAGATACGGGAGGTCATTGAGCGGTTTGTGAATGCGACGCCTGCGGGGAGGTTGGGGCGGGCGGAGGAGGTGGCGGAGGTGGTGGGGTTTTTGGCGAGCGAGGGGGCGGGGTGGGTGAATGGGCAGAACTTGGGGGTCAATGGGGTGAGTGGTGTGTTTTGTTTTCTTGCTTGGACGGGGCTGACGTGTTTTTGTGCGCAGGGGCTGACGTGAATGCGAATGCGAATGCGTACGGGGCCACGAAGTATTATTGTACGATATGCGGGAACGATATTGACGAAATGCGGCGGATCTACGCAATCGCGATACGTCTACAATTTGCCAAAAATAGTAATCCATCTTTCTTCTCACCACGACGACACAATCATGAATCCCAGCGAAAATGCACAAATGTCGCCCGAATCGCCCTTCCAAAGTCATCTCAAGACGAACTACATCCCCACAGATCCAGAGATCAGCCAGATCCGTGCTCATCTTCTTCCACACGAGGCAGAGGTCGCCCGTCTCGATGCGCTCATCCAGGATCTCTGCGCTCAGCGAGAACGAATGAAAGACTACGTAGACTCGCACAGAGCTTTGATCTCTCACCCCCGCCGTCTCCCGCAGGAGATCCTTGAAGAGATCTTCATTGCGTGCCTTCCGACTGCTCATAACGCCGTCATGAGCTCCACTGAGCCTCCACTGCTTCTGGGACGCATTTGTAGCCGATGGCGGTCGATCGCGTTTGCTCTTCCGAGGCTTTGGTCGTCCTTACACGTTCATCTGGGCTACGCCTGCTTGTATGAAGAGCGGGTGGCCGCTATCGATGAGTGGCTGAATAGAGCATCCCCATCCCCCCTCTCGATCTCCATTCGCGGCAGCGATGCATATGGCCTTGGCTTTTACGACGAGGTTGTCGTCGATATTCTGACTCGACACTCCTCATACTGGTCTACCCTGTGTTTCTACAAGCCGTCAAAATCGGCACTGCTCTCGTTGGCAGCGGAAAACGCCCCTGCTTTATCGGATATAGAAATCCATTTCCGAGACGATTTTGAGGAAGATCCAGAACGGCCCTTCCTGGCTTCTAGGTTCATATTGGGCCAAAAGCAACGTCGTATTTCTGTGGTTACAGTAAACCCGCCGTTCTTTGTACCAACGACACGATTTACTTGGAGTCATATCACGGATCTCAGCTTTGAGCGGGCAGATTCATATGACTCGTATGCGGAGGAGGGATACTTTGACATGGCTACAGCTCACAGGCTCATCGAAGGCTGTCCGCGCTTGAGATCGCTCAAGGTTCCCATATCCGTTGGGGTCGCTGAACCCGAGATTGAACCGCTCAAGCTCTCGTTTCTCGAAGTGCTGAGCATCAGAAACGATTCCACGACATCAGAAGTGTTCCACAACTTCATTGACAACCTGGTCATGCCGCAGCTGACCAGGTTCCATCTTGTCAACACCCCTCGTTACTTATACTCGAATCCTGTGGAACTCTCCGTCTTCGAACGGTTTACTGGACGTTCACCTCTCATATCTGAGATCTTGTTGGAACTTCCAAGCTGCTCGAGCACGGTTGATGTGTTATGCGGCCTCAGACACTTGGCTCGCATATCAAAGCTCAGCATAGTCCTGTGGACGCCCGACAACCATGGGTTCATCACAGACTATGACGAGGACGAACTCTTTGCCGTCATTGCCGCAGGTTCACCATCGAACCCAGTTCCTGCACTGCGAGACTTTTCTCTGGAAACACGATTCATCCCCGAGGAGACATGGATGCAATTTCTTCGTGGACATGTAGATCACCGCACTAGTCTGAGCCGAGTGCGCTTTAGGCTTTGGGTTGATTCTGCGGATGATATTCCGATAGTTGATTTGGGGGAGTTTGTGGACGCTGGGCTTGTCGTCTCCGTCGATTATGAGGTCGATGAGGACTTGTTTCGAGCGACACCATGGGGAGGTATTGATCGCAGAGAGCAGTGAGCTTTCTTCATTCGAGAACTGTTTAAGCAGTAGTACACCGTATCATATATGAGCAAGTGGGGCGGGAGTCCAGGAAGACGAGAAAACAATATATACATTTTGGAGTAGTCTTCGAAAGATTGCTATTAGAGGCTTTGCGGAAGCCACCGGAAGCCACCCGGTGGCTCCGACGGCATGCGGCAGCGGTGGCAGGCGGTGGCTCCACACTGACATCATAGCCCGGTGGCAGCTCTAGCGGCTCAAGTTGAGAGATAAACAGCACATTTCTCGTGCACAAACCCGTTCTCCGACCAGCGGCGTAAGGGGGAGGTTCAGAGGAACATGTAGAGTGGTCGTGGGCACAAAATTCGGTGAAAAAACTGCCGGACTTTTGGCAGCGCGAGCCACTGCCGCCGCATGCCTGTGGAGCCACCCGGTGGCTTCCGGTGGCTTCCGCAAAGCCTCTATTGTCGGTAGTACCTTGCGCACATGTAATCGCAGAATCGTCCTGCTATATTGACTCAGAGGCGGCTAATGACATCCTGCGAGAAAAATTATTTCACGCGTGAGCTGCGTATTTCCATGCAGCCACAAAAGATACATACGCGCCACCGACTGGTCGCCAAAGCTGAGGAGCCCCTCACCGTGCGGAATTCGATCTATACAGCTTAAATCAGCGAGACATTCGATCCAATTCTCAAAAACAAACCTTTCCAGAGGTATCTTGCGAGAGCAGAGTGGGAAAATGAGCGCAAATGGATGAATCGAATCCGTCTCTCTGTTCTATTTCCACGGCGGCAAGGGGAGGCGAAGGAAGAGACGATAGAACTGCGTCTATTTGCAAGCACTGTTCCTCAACCAGGGTGTGATATGGCCCCGATAGTACAAGCTCCGAAAGATTCTTGCACCTTCTCAGAGAATCGAGCGTAGGGAGCACCATTGGAGGCATTACATCGTTAAAGTGAAGACGGAGATATTGAAGTTCGCTGTATTGCGAAAGATCGAGTGGATCGGATTCTTCCTGAAAATTGTGTTGAAATATAAAATGTGAAATGCGTAGGCCGGCGCACGAACCACGACGTCCAGATCCAAGATCCGTATCCTGCTTTGAGACAGAGATATGCTCTCCCATGGGATATATAGCCCAACGTCTAGGCTGACGGCTTTTGATTGCGAAAAGTCAAAGAGCTCCAGTACCTCGTGTGGATTTTGTCCGTAGACGTAGATTCGGAGGGATTCAAGATGAAATGGGAAGGGAGTGGCGGCTAGATTTTCCTCCCATGGTAATGCAGTAGGCTCGTAGAATTCAAATTCAAGGTGGCGGATTGTGCGAGAGCAATGCCTCCATAACGGCGTGCATTTAGATAACGCAAGGTTGGCGGTGAACGAAAAGCGGCGGAGGGTGGGGAGATTGACGAGTCTCTCGAGAGCGCTTCCAGGTAAGAGATGCTCCTCCCATGGCATGGTAAGCGTCAGATTCACCAAGTGTGTGAAGCCGATGCTGCAGATTGCATCGACTGTATCGGAACCAAGCTGTCCAACCTCGAGACTGAGCTCTAGGACCTCCCGAACGAGGTGGCTAGAGGTGCATAATGCATTGTGGAACCCAAGAATCAGCTTTCCGCGACGAGGGAACTTGGGGTTCGTGTCAGACGGAGATCGAAAGAGATGGGATTGTGATGTGTGCGCCCAAGAGCGGGCTACGAGAGCGCATGCGAGGAGAGCCGAGGTCGATCCAGCTAGAAATCCAATACAATGATCTAGCAGCTCCTGAATTTCGAGAGGGTTTTGTGGCGCCATGGTAGAGGTCGGACGAGTCAGGCTCAGAGGGCGGGAGCCTTAATTTTCCCACGCCTTACGGAAGTCGATTTGGCTAAACCGGCACCACGTGTTCACGCGGTTTTTACGCGTTTTTGGCGCGTAAATTGCAAGTGGACGCGTCTTTATGCGTCGTAAGCAGAGAAATCAATTTTCATCGCATAATTGAGTCTGTCTAATCAGAGTAGAACTTCCTTTGAATCCTTTCATCAGACGCGGAGAGGGGTAAGTTCGACCAGATGATCTGGCGAGGCATGCATGAGAAGCGGAGTTTCAACTTTCAAGACTCAAACTAAGTATAAGCCGAATTGCAGAAACGGAGCAAGCTATAAGTGATTCTAGAGATCGAAATTTGTAGTGGTTAAAATATTGATTCTGAGTGCTTCAGCTACAATCAGATACATATACTTATCCACCCATGCTCTACTCCACGTCCCCAATAGCTTTCCGAACGACATCAACGACAGCCTTCGGCTGCGTTATATGAATTGCATGATCAGCCTGCACCGAATGCCTCTCCACCTTCAAATCACTCTCGCTATCCAGCGCTGCAATAATCTTGTTCTGAAGCCTTGGAGGAATACACTTGTCCCTTTCACAGACAAGGTAAGACGTCGGTATGTCTTTGTACGCCGCATAAGTCAATTTCTGCGCAAAACTAATGGCGGAGTGACACGGCATTTGGGCAGACCAAAATATGCCCTGGTCTAATGGCAAGTCTGAGAAGACGACCGGGGCGCAGCTTGCGGGGTCCATGAGCATGTATTCGCCCTTGAGATGAACACATTGGATGAGTTGTGGAACATGTAATAGATATCAGAAAGTAAAGTTGCGCACCTCGACACGAATATAGTTCAAGTCATTTTCGCCGGCCATGATATCTTTGAGACTCTCTCCCGCCCGCCCAATGACGGAGGTCACAAAAACAATCCTCGAAATACCGCCCTTCTTGCCTTCCTTCTCGCGTACGCTTTTTGCTAAGCCCTTCGATGCCTCGCACGCTACGAGCCCGCCGTACGAATGCGGAACTAGCACAACGTCCTTGCCTTCATCTACAAGTCGGGTTGCTAGCGCTGCAACACTTGCGGCGTCATCGTATAGGGTCGGTGCTTTGTCGCGCAGGCCGAGGGTTTCGAGTTCTACCCCTTCAACCGGGTAGCCATGGGATTTAAGTTGATTGATCACAGTCGCGTATTGAGAGAGTGAACAGAAAGAGCCGGGAATTATTATGATTGTGGGTTTGGTTGGGTTCGACATGATATGAGAGGTAGAGTTGGAGTTGCAAGATTGTCCGAGTTTTGGGGGATTCTGGATCCCCAGTAGTTTTGCGGTTACACAGCGTAATCAGCGTTTGGGGTGGACGCCAAGAATCGGCGGAGGAGCATTATAAAGAATATTCGGGTTCGTATACCGATCAGACTCACTGCTGCTACGATCGGATCGTCGGCAACCGTAGGCGACAGACTGAAACCAAGGAAAGCTAATTCAGCGCGTTAGAGTCAAAAGTGTGTCAATGCAACACAACTTCAGCTGAAGTAACTACGAATTTCCCGTTGCTTCGAATCTGTCCCAGGTACGGCGCCGGGAGCAAGCATGCGGAATATGTCGCCGGCCATGCTGCCAGCGCACGAGGATGCCTGACGCGGAAATTTCGGTGCAGAGACCAAGTGGAAGTTTGTTTGAGAAACAGTGGGATTGTATGGAAGGACAAGACCACATCTCAGGAAGATGTAAGCGCAAGCCGGGTATGAATGTGAGTTGTTCGTCAGTAGTTTGATCCATAGGTTTTTGTGCGATTTTGCTTCAGAGTGAGCTCCTCAATGAACGCTTCTATGCGCGCGAGGTTAGTTTCATGAATTTTCTTGTCAGATCTTGAAGACTAGAATCATACGGAGTGTTGCCAGCGGAGTGAGATTTGAGTGAGATGACCATGAATCTGCGATATCCCGGCGTCGGTAGGGATATAGTTGAAGTTAAGAATTCCATGAGACAGGGATTCCGAGAGATGGGGCTCACGATTATTAATACTCATAGCTCGAGGTTCATCGTCGTTAACGTCGAGTTGACGTCGAGGAAGAGAGGCATCAATGATCTTCGGCCGAAATACGTGTCGCGGTCACTTATTTGCCTTATTTGTCCTCAAATCAGATGCCATCAAATCAAGTTGTCATAAGTTTCCTCCAAATCCTTCCCATTCCCAAGTCCTTCCTCCTCGACGAGATGAAGTCGACAAACGGCGTCCGCGCTGAGCCCGTCGTCTCTGAGTCGCCATTCAACGAGCTCCTCCACACCAACCATGTCCCCACAGATGCTGGCATAGCCCAAATTCGCGGTCATCTCGCGCCGCACGAAGCAGAGCTTGCGCGTCTCGATGCGCTCATTCGAGACCTCAGTGCAAAACGGGAACGAACAAAACACTATATCGACGCGCACAAGGCACTTATATCCCATCCCCGTCGCCTACCTCCCGAACTGCTCCAAAAAATATTCGTTGAATGCCTTCCGACGGCTCATAACGCTGTCATGAGCGTCGCAGCAGCACCGCTACTCTTGGGCCACATATGCAGCCGCTGGCGAGCCATTGCCTTTGCTACGCCAAAAATGTGGGACTCCCTCCACATCTCCGTGGAGAACTATATAAACCATCCGAAAAACAAGTCAGCCGCCATCGTTGACTGGTTAACACGCTCAGCCCCGTTTCCACTTTCGCTGTCCATCTCCTGCCGTGATCCACTGGGCCATGCACATTCTTATTGCACTACCGCCCTCCGCGTCTTGTCCAAATTTTCGGCGCGTTGGACTTCGCTCCAGTACATCAATCTCCCGATACAGTCATTTTTACAACTCGAGGAAACAGTTGATGCACCGCTCCTCAGAGATGTTCATGTCGCCTGCCGATCGTCAGGCGCGGGACACCACCACATCCTCGGCTCTAAATTTTTCAGCGGCACCAAAGTCAGTGTCACTTCACTGGATCCTGCGTCTCTAGTTTTAAAGCGTTTGCAAGATCCCAGTTATCGATGGGAGCATCTCACAGATCTCACCCTGGATCGGCTGGGACCTGAGCAAGACTGGGACGACTACAATACTTACAAATACCTGGACTACGAAACGGTGTACCGGCTTTTAGAGTGCTGCACCAATTTACGCTCGCTCATGGTCCCGATTGAGCTCGGAGAGAACTTGACCCAGACTCTCGAAGTTCCGGCTCTCGAATCGTTGACCCTCACCGTCGCCGGTTCGGAGTGCGAAGGTCTTGAAGAGCTCGTTGACCATCTTGTGATGCCCAAGCTAACGAAGTTTCATCTGATCAACCTCGAGTTTCTGGATTATATATCCCCTGCTACCGTCGAGTCACTCGAACTCCTGGCTGAAAACTCCCCCCTCATATCAGACCTCAGGCTCCATCTTCCACATGACGATACCGTCGACACTCTTCACACCGTTCTCGCCAATTTCTCCCCGCATCTTCAAAAACTTTCACTCGGGCTCGCCGGCGAGGCTTACCCATACGTGTCCAAATATCTCAAAGCAGACGAGCTGTTTCAAAATCTGGCTCCGGACGGCGTCGTGATTCCCGGGCTTGACTTGACGGAATTGTCCTTGGACCTGGAATACGTGCCGGACGCGTTATGGACGGAGTTTCTATGGAAGCACATAAACCACCACACCAAACTCCGCAAATTCCATCTCAAGCTGTGGTCTCCTCATTGTCGCGATGTGCCGCCGCCAGTCGCTCCAGACGTCGACCCCTTCCTCACTCGCGGTCTCGATGTTTCCGTCAAGAATTGTATTCGGCCTCCGTTTGACGGATCACCGTGGCAAGGGATCGAGGATAGATGATCACTGTGGGGGATCCATGCTTGTTGTCAATTTGATTGGTCGCTAATAACTCTGTTAGGCATGCATATCAGTTGTTCAAACTTGAGGTTGTCTCCCTAGCTGTCGAATGATTCTACAGATACCTACTGCTAGCCTACGTACTATTATTTCTCGAATACTTAAGATTGGCGGAAATCCGAAAGAGATTCTCGATGCATCATGACTAGATCATCATCTTTTATCTAATCATCCGTACAGTCCGTAGGGGTGGCGCGCCGCAAAAGAAAAATGCTGAATACGTTGAATGGGCATCCGAAGCTACAATAGTATCGTGGCTCCTACTATCAGGCACACGAGCACAGATCCCGCCGCCAGATCCTTCATTTTCAATTTTCGCGTAGCATCGTTAGCATCTGCCTTCGCGCTAACAGGAACCGAAGCAGTCGCCGTCGCAATGAATGAAGCCCACGCGGATCTCGTCGCCGCAGGGATAGTTGAAGTCCCAGCGGTCGTCGAGTTCCCGAAAAATACCTCGTCCCCTCCCGGCAGAAAATCGTTCGCAAGCGTTGCATTCTCTCCTCCAACCACGGTGTTATTCCCCAACACCGTCCCATTTGGATTCGACCCCAACACAAACTCCCTCAAAAACACTAACGCTTGCGCGGGCTTCCACATCGGCACAAGATGGCCCGCCCCGTCAAAAAGTACGTAGGTCAGATTGCGCTCTTGGTGCACGATCCCAGCAAAATTTCCATCGTCATCAAACCATGGAGTGGATGGCTTTCTTGTGAAGCCCTGGATGCCTCCAAACGTCATGTTTTGGATGATGACCTCCGTCCCGCGATGTTGAACAAGCGAGTCATCATTGCCCGAATAAAAGACAATCGAGACATTCTTTGCTGTAGCGTTTGCGGCGAGTTCGGATAGGAAAGCGATCGGCTCAACGGAGGGGTCACCGTATTGGTTCCCAATCGAGCGGTTGTGAACCGAGCCGAATGGGTAATTGAAGTTTCGAATCCAATCTTTGGATGTCGGAGCGTGCAGCGCTGCGCGGGTTCTGTTGTCATTGAAGAACGTCGAGGCGTTTTTGAAGGGCTCGGGGTTGGTCGCGTCCGGAATGTCATATACGTCGAACTCTCCGTTCGCTAGAAATCAAGGAGTCGGTGAGCGCGGAGATTTCTCTACATCATGATCTGTAGATGCTCACTCCAAGGGAACGTGAAATTGACTGCGTAGTCGATCAGTTCGTCCAACAAAGAGCAGCCATAGAACGGGTCAATCGTTCCATTTGCGCGTCCAGCCAGATCCCGTTTCCATTTCTGTATTCCGGCTTCCCGTCTTTCGAACAACTCGTCTCGCTTGGAGAATCCTTCTTCACCGTGAGTTACCACGAATTTAGCGGAAACAGAGGCTCGCAGCGTTTTGGCGCGATCCTCCGTCGGGTTGAGAAGTGCTGAATTTTCGGTGGGTCTGACAAGCTTGAGCGTAGGAAAAGTTCCGCCAATTTGAGGATATGTGAGATTTAGATCGAATCCGCATAGATGAGTTCTAACGGAATGTATAGGAGTCAGTGAGCCGTCACGGTACAGTGCCCGTTGATAGAGAAGATACTCACTGCTCTCGGAAGAAATCGAAAACTTCAGGATCATAGCCTATGAGAATTGGGTACGTTTCGATCACATTCACCTTATTGATCGTTCAGTTGAAGATCTACGAAAGGAAATAGTATGCATGAAAACCTACGACGGGAAGATGTTCGACTGTGGCTTGTGATCCCAGCGAACCATCGCCGATAGCGATTTTTCTCAGGTTAACGGGTGGCTTCGCGGTCTGGAAGATGTGCTTTGTGATGTAGGGCTAGACGAACGTAAACATCTGCGGGTCAGAACCTATTCAACTCACAATGTATGTCCCCGCATAGCTCTCTCCCGTCAAGAAAAGCGGTCGGGTTGCGAGGCTCGGAAATACTTTGACGAGGTTCGATAGAAAACCGACCTACGAGGCAATGTTCTGAGTGGGAGCATTGTATATGCTGTGATAACCACATACGAAATCTTCACCAGTCTGATCCTCGTCGGGAACTGTATAGGCAGCGTTCAGTATGACAAGATAGCTTCAATTAGGATTATTGAATGAAATACCATAGCCTTTCGAATCTGACGTCGAGAATCCAGTACCTAGTAGAAATCAAGTCAAAAATCCAATCAGTTCCGGTGAAGGGAAAAACTCACCGACCGGTTGATCAACCCAGATCACATCTCCTAGAGTATGCCAGCTGAATTGATTGATGAACCAAGTGCCGTTCGGTTGTATGTGGATAGGACCGTTCTGTTATAAATTACCCATAATGTCAAGTGGAAATTTGTGATGGTACGTACCTCTGTGGTCAGAGCTATCATTCCAGACGAGCCCGGACTAGATCGAAAAATTGCAGTCAATAAATTGACTTCTTTGTTTGTATGAAACCAGCACTCACCCGCCCTGCAACCAGATAAACCACGGATCTGTATTATTCGAGTCCGCCGGCGCCGTGAGCGAGCCATTCTTTCCTGCATGTTCAAATGCCCAGAAGAAGAGGGTGTTATTTGGATGGCCGGCGCGATTGACGGGAATATTTCCCGCGAAGCTGCGTGATAGGGTACCGGTTATGTTGGGTAGTTTTTCGGTTACTTCAAAATCTATGTCGTCGGAAACATTCAAATTGTCCAACACACATAGAGGACGATAGAACTGACATTTTTGCCAGTCGGAACTAAAATCACCGTGAGGTTGACCTGGCCATGCATGGGGAAATGAGTTCGGGATACTGCTCGAGCCTTGAGCGAGGACTGAAACCCCGAACAGGATCAGGCAGACGAGAAGGCTGCTCGGAAACTTGAAGAGGGTCGGCGACATTGACAGCGCACAACTATAAAGGGCTTATCTACTCCCCACAAATACGAACCTACCTTCTTATACACCCAATGCGCCGAATGACGCGATTCGGAAGCGCGATAGAACATATTGTACAAGGGTGGCGTTGAGAGCATTGTGACCTGTACGTCGGCAGCGAGGGGCCGGGTTGCAACTTATAGCTTTATTTAACAGCCAATTGAGCTCTGCGAAGGTTTCGATGGGCGGCACTGTGAAGTTTCGAAGCTCGGTGGAATTCCGTATCCCGCATTTAAAAGTAGCCCGTTGGTGCATGGAAGTAATGCCAATAGTGTATTGAGCGGCGCCAGAGGGTCCGCAATGATAAAGGGCTGTCCAGCTGCTTCACAGGCTGAACGGGAAAGACGGGAGGATGTGGTTGGGTGTAAGCTGCGTTCGTCGGAATTTCGGCCGGATATCTAGAGCTGCCATCAACATCACACCTATCCGAGTCCCATCTTCCTCGCAGTTCAGCGAAACAAGCGCTACGTTCTAAAGGCAACAACTTGAGGGTGTCTAGTTATGGGGAATTGCAGACATTTACTCTAAATGCACAAGTACATTGATCCATGATCTATCCACGGCGCACGCAAAACTCTATGATTCAAATGAGTGTTCATTAGATAAGTGTAGAATCGTACTAAAGCGAGTGAGCGACAGATCACTTCAACGTCGCCACGAGGTCAAGAGCCGCAGATATATCACAGCCCGCGACGACGAAATCTTATCTCAAATCGACCATCGACCATCCGGCTAACCAGCAGCGCGGCCAAGACACCGATGGGGACAGGGCGATTGCAGCAGCACCAGGGGTACCTACCGAGAGATACATCCCGGGATATCCGATGGCAACAGAGTGTAAGGGACGACGGCAAGGAGGTAAAGTGCATATGTATTGCGAGCACAGCCACCGTGAGAGAAGGGCGGGTAAGGTGTCGAACTTTGACGAGAGTACGAATGTGTAAGGTGGGGAGGGTGCAGTGGTGGAAGGACTTTTATTGTGGACGGGTCAGACACCCCAACGCTCGCATCCATAGATGGCCCATCTAAACCCTCGACCGCCTTGAATTGTCCTTGCTCCAATCCATCTTGTAGTCCATCCTCGTCAACGACTGCTGCTTCTGCTGCACCTACGCAGGGTTTCTCCTTCATGGAAACCACCAGCTTCTTCGTCTCATTAGCTTCACCTCCCTCGCTCTTGAGATATCCATCTCCACCCTCCCTCGTCACCTTCCTCATCGCCGCGTTATCCACTGCGTCTTGATCTATCTTCCTAGGGAATTTAAACCCGGCACGGGCGCGGACATCGTTCGGAAGAGAGCTCGATGTGTGTCGGATACAGCGTAGCGGCGGAGAACCGGCGCCCAAGCTTTTCATCGAATGGTCAGGTCCGTCGAAATCAAAAAGCTGTGTTCACTGCAGCGAGAGCACAGAGGGCAGGAGGCGTAGGGGTAGCACACGGGTGCTTGCGGGAGGAAGAAGACGATATGAGGACGACGATGGAGAGCAGGAGAAGGATGATAGCGGCAAGTGCGCGAGTAGAGGGAGAAAGATGAAATTCAAGGACCTGCGGTCGGAACTGGTCCGTCGTTCCAAAGTCTCTGCTAAACCTCGTATCACGGATTACGGCCCGTCCGCACCTGCCAGGTATGGAGAGACCGCCCGATGTCCACAGAGGGCATCCGCCTGGAGGACGACGATACGCGTGGCAAGGACTCCCCACCTAAATCACCAGAACGATCGGCTCGAGCTGTTCTGCTTTGAGGCCGCCGAAGTGGTGAGATGCCACTCATAATCAATCCCGGCCGAGCGAGTGGGTGATAGCGAGAGATAGACAATCTTGTACGTCCAATGGCAACAGACGCGCCCGAAGCGGAGTCGAGGGGCGAATGGCCGAGGTGAGAAAGACATAGATACAGTATAGCTTGATTCGCGTCGAAGGTGACTGAGGTGCGTCGAGGAGGAAGAGTCAGACAAAAGGACCTGCGTCCTGGATGGCATTCCTCATCTTCGCTTCCTATCGTCCGGAATACGCCTTCACCCCACGCTACATGGTCCCCATGCATCTCTCTAGATTTACGCGAGATGACGGTCCCGAGTCCTAGGACAGGCATCACTGGTGGGATGGACAAGATGTGGAATCGGCGTAGACACATAATCGAACCCCAGAAACGAAGGAGGCGGAATTCACGTCGCGGGGCAGAGCTGAGAAGAGGGCGAGGATGTCGGGAAGGAAGGTGCCTCGAGTGAAGAGCGGTGAACGCATTTCCCAAAGCCATATATGCCATAGTCGGTAGCACTGAGTTTTATTGTGCATATAGAGGAAGAAAGGGAGGAACAGGGCCAACGACTGCAAGAGACGAGGATGGAAAAAATGAGGGGCGATTCACTGAATCAAAAAGCAAGGCAATGTACCTTGAATGTGTCCAGGTTCCTCTCTCGGCTGTTCCAGGCAACGAACGCGGGTCGGCGACAAAAAGCAGATCTTCCGAGCTCCAAAGTAGAAGTAGGAACGCATCGCCAGTGCTGGGCGGACTCCGCGACCAGTCTGGGAGCGAGTCGTGCCGACTCGTAATCTGCCATGAATCACGAGCGTCGTTCGTCAGCGGGCTTCATTTCGCGCGGGGTATAGCGTCGTGGTCGTCGATGAAACCGGAGCCGGCGCTGAAGAGTTCGTTGGGACTTTGGGAGCCTCCTTTGCCGTACCTAACACCCTCCAACACCTCATCGTTGAGTCAAAGAGGGACGTCGGATCATTCGGCCGAAACGAGGTATCTACTGAAGATCGACCAAAGATCGACGAGTTGTCTGGTTTGTACAACCACAAAGAAAATAAATTCTTGGTCTTTATACCGACCAAATACTTTGGCATTACACACATGATCTCTAGCTATTGTGAAATAACGAAGGATTGGAGGGAAACAAGTGCAAAACTTTTCTTCAAACGAATCCGTGGACTGTAGATAACTACGTCCCAACCCAGAAAACGCGGTTCCTACATCTTGCTTCTTCCGATACTAAATAGTGAAGCAGAGTCAAATGCACGATGAATTTGACATGGTGATTTCGGCCTGTACAGGCGTGGGATCAGATTAACGGCCAAAGCGATCTCAATAACGAATGATGAACATGGTTCAACTTTCGACAAATATGAACTATCATGAGAGTTAGCAGTAATTCATAAATTCATATAGTTCAATACCCAGTGACACTGAGGAAAGGCCATTAAATTAGAAACAAACGAAACAAGAGAGAGTAACTGTTGAATTTTGGAGGAGAACAGATACAGAGAGACTCCTTTTCGTGCCCTGGTTCATTATGACTCGATCAGTACACAAGTTAGTAGCCCTGAAATTTGACTGACCTCCTGCGAATTAGGGCCGCTCGATTCCTTCCCAGGCCGACAGTGAGTTGGCATATCCACTGTTCGTAGGGACCCGAGTATATTCAACAACCACCTCCAAACCGCGACGCCCAAATTCCGAAACGTCGAAGACAGTTATTTCCGAGGCATCGTACAGATACCAAAGTTGGAGATGCAGTCGGCGGAACTTGGTACGGAGATCGATGTTTGCTTGGAGGAAATTCATCCATACTTCTTCGCTGAAGTCTTGGGAGGATACCGATAGCTCCCTCAATTCTGGGCAGATGTTCGATTTATCTGTGGGAGCAAGAGCTTTGAAGAAATCCGTATCCACAATATCGTAGATATTGCACAAATCTTGTCCGGGTTTCCACAGAGTCAAGTACAAGCACTGAAGTCGCGAGAAGACATGAAGGTTTTGCACAAAAGTCAATGTGTTTGGCCGATCTTGAAACTCCAGGTGCAAATTTGCTATCAAGGGAGAGCGAACCCCGAGACGCTCGATGTATCGAATCAAAGATGGGTCTCCATGGCTGGCCCAGGCATCATGATCTGAAATCGTAAGGTGGAGCGTGGTCAATTGCGAAAGAGCAAGACCATCAAGGAAGAACATCGTGGCCGTCAAGGTGCTGGCAAAGCTCAACAGCCTCAATGATTCAAGCGTTGGAAAGCTCATAGGAGGATCGACAGTTGGATCGCGTCCAGAGCAATACATGGGAAGCTCGAGCGATTTTAAGGATCGACAGCTGCTCATGAGCTGATGAGCCGTTGCACCACTGAGAGTTGAATCCGTCAACGAGCTGTCATAGGAGGGTCTCCAGATGAGAGTGAGATTGGTGATGTGCTCCCGAGTAAAATGTGTGCTCGGCACAACAAAACTTGGATTAGGCGAGACAATAGTAATCTTCTGTGCATGGTGTCCGAAAAATATCTGCGACCGAAAGAGTCGATCTCCGTCGTCTTCGTCCAGGTCATCTCGGAAATCAAGCTGGACTCTCTCAAGCAATGGGGCATTTACTGCTGCCAGCAAGGACGCTTCATGACGCGAAACGCTGGCGAGCCTAAGCTCCGACCAGCGAGCAGAGAATGGAATTAGCAGGGGAAGAACAGTGTCATTTTCGGGGTACGTCCTTGGGAACGTGATTGGATTGGATTGGGCCGAGAGGAGGATGGGCAGCGGGGCCGAACGCGTCAACCATTCTGTGACGCCACCCTTGATCTCCTCATTTGAGATCAAGGGTGTATAGATATGCAAGGAGCTCCATAGCTTCGGCGAAGAGAGCGCAATCGAACGCCAACCGCTACAGATTCGTCCCAGAAGTAGCGGCGGTTCTTTGACGCTCATCACCGCATTGTGAGTGATTGGAAGGCAGTCAACAAATATCTGCTCGACTAGTTCCACTGGAAGGCGGCGAGGACACGAGATCAGAGCTTTGTGTGGGGCTATATAGCTCTTGATTCGGGCCCGCTGAGCTGTCAGGTCGGCGATGAGTGATTCTATTCGCGCCAGCTCCGCCTCGTGCGGAAACAAATGGGTACGTATTTGGATGATTTGGGAGTCTGTAGGGGCATAGTTGGTATTCAGATACTCGTAGAACGGGGAATCTGAGAGATCGCTGAGGTCGTAGCTGGAATTCATGATTTCGAGGTGGTGGAAAGAGATCACGGGCGGTGGCAGTGCCAATTTTGATGCAATTGATCATCACTGTCAGTGCTGCTTTTCCTCCACCACGATGGCGAAAGGTGAGGACCCCCGGTTTATCCCTTCAAAGGGTAGCCCACAGTCCGGACAAAAATCGATGATTTTGGCCTCGAAACCTAGGTCCCAACCGGACAAAAATGCACCCTGACGGTCGGGTTGGCTAGGTTCTCGTCCGGACAAAATTCCTCAAATTGCGAAGGTTGGGTCGGCCGAAATAGGCGGGAGAAAATCTGTGTCCCCTCCAATTGTGTTCAACGACGCCAATTGGGACGGAAATCGCCAGAAACGGTAGTTGCGGGGAAAATTTTCAGCTTTTTACCGTCGTGGGAACAGAAATTTGCCTTGTTTGGCACGTTACGTCATCCTAGGCTAGGGCGTGTCCGGACAAAAAACAAATTCTGGGTCCCAAACGCGTCCGGACAAAAATTGACAAATCAGTCGACGTTGGGACCTAGCCTTCAAAGGGATAAACCGGGGTCCTGAAAGGTGCCACCCAAAGTGCTGCTGCTCCTCGATCCCCCTTCTCAGAATATATTGGCACCAATTATATTCCAACAGACACTGAAATCGCCCAGATCGGCGCTCATCTCGTGCCGTACGAGATGGAAGTAGTCCAGCTGGAGGCGCAAATTCAAGCACTTTCCGTTCAGCGGGATCGGTTGAAGAGCTACATAGGCTCACACAAAGCTCTGATATCGCAGCCTCGGCGCCTTCCGCAAGATATTGTAGAAGAAATCTTCCTGGATTGTCTTCCAGCTCATAATGCTGTGATGGATGCCCGTGAAGCTCCTTTGCTTCTGGGCCGCATCTGCAGTCGCTGGCGTTTGATTGCATTGGCGCTGCCCAAACTCTGGGCATCTCTGCACATTTCTGTCGGATTTCTTACGACCGATCTGCACGAAACTGCTGTCTTGGAGTGGTTGAAGAGGGCAGCTCCGCATCCACTCTACATTTCGGCTCAATATGAGCGTACCTTCTTCACTGAAGATTCCATCGTCCCCCTGATCACCCAATTCTCCTCCCGCTGGGCCGCCCTTCATCTTTACGGGAGTCCAGGCACCGACATTTCCTTGCTCGCGGCAGTACACGATGCACCGCATTTAGCTGACATACGGATAGACTTGCGGTCTGACCAGCACCTCAACCACAATCAGGCAAACGATCTTTTTACGGCAAGAATATTTGCCGCACCGCTGCCACAGAAGATAAGGGTCACTTTACCCCAACCAAGTGCCATCGTGCCGCTTGTAGCACCATTTACTTGGGACCAGATAACCGACCTCACACTCATGTCAAGTACCGTGACAGGCTCCTCAGATATCGTGCTATCAAATACCCTTGCCTGCCGACTATTGGAGGGGTGTCAAAATCTAAAGTCGCTTGAGATCCCCGTGTTTCCTTTGGATGACGTTCCCCAGCCGCCCCTAGTACACCCACTTGAAACACTGATCATCCACAACCATGGCACCACTTTCAAATTGCTGGAATACTTCTTCCAGAGCTTCATCCTACCCCAGTTGACCAAATTGCACGTCACGAATCTCGAATCCCACTGGGACGAGGACGAGCCTCTTCCGGCACACCCTCTTATGCGCCTCGGAGATCGGTGTCCCTTGGTGTCTGACCTGCGTCTGGACTTAATAGATGGGTTGGGCATGATTTCCTTTGTGAATCGCCTCGAGGCCCTACCACACATCGAACGTCTGTCGCTGATCCTCAAGAGAGACGATTATGATATGATGCCCTTGAATGAAGCAGTTTTTTTCAAGGCTCTCACTCCGACTGAAACCTCAAATCGTTGTCCGAGATTGCTGGATTTATATGTACAGACGGAGGAGTGTCGGGAGAAGGTGTGGAAGAAGTTCTTGCAGGCGCATTTAGATCACAGTACCAGCTTTCGTCGGCTTCATCTCCACCTTTGGAGCCAAGATCCATATGATTCCGTGGACCAGCTTCTACTTCCAGACACAAGTCGATTTCGCGATCGCGGTATTGATGTGTTCTTTGAATATGAACTCGTAAATCCTCCGGTCGAGGCGACGCCTTGGGACGGTATCGAGCGATAGTAATGCATTCAGCTGTTGTCTGTACTTGATTTTCGACATGGAATAGATATATTGGACACACCGAAGGAAATCCAAGCTACTTTCTACCTCGGTTCCAACCGATTGCGCTCCACGATCAAATCCCTCTGGTCACTGCCTGCCTTCCTCCTAACGCATAATCCACAGGCAACGACGCCAATGTGTTACCCATCCCATCCCACACAAAGAAGATATCAAATCGTCTCGAAATCCCAAAAAAAACCGGGCCACCCGGCTACCCAACACCAAGCCCCGCACACCGAATGAGGACAGAGCGACTGTAGTAGCAGCAGAGCCCTCTGTCACGGAACGCATCCCGGGAGATCCGCTGGGGGGAGAACAGAAAGTGCGAGGGTGGGGAGGTGAAGTGCATGAGGACTGGGGCACAGCCACCATGCGAGGCGGAGGGAAGGCGGGTAAGGTGTCGGACATTGAGGTGAGTACGAGTGGATAAGGGGAGGAGGGTAGAGTGGCGATAGCGCCCCGTGTGGACGAAGGAGGAGAAAGGTCTTGATGGCGGACGGATTTGCAAATGAGTCGCCCTCGCGCAGACTTGGACAGACCCTCTAGGCTCGCATCCACAGCATCGTCGCATGCGGACCCTTGGAACCTACTCAAGTCGCCTTCAACCGTTTCTCAGTCGCCCTGGCGAACCGCTGCAACTGCTGCGCATCGAGGACTTTTTGCCTTCGTCTGAGAGCTCCGTCCTCTCACCGCCTTCACCCCATCCCGCTCTTCAAGATCTCCATCTCCATCCCCATCTCCGCCT
The DNA here is from genome assembly GCA_037176885.1 of Favolaschia claudopus. Classification (NCBI taxonomy): domain Eukaryota; kingdom Fungi; phylum Basidiomycota; class Agaricomycetes; order Agaricales; family Mycenaceae; genus Favolaschia; species Favolaschia claudopus. Next base: position 291,254 of record JAWWNJ010000167.1, on the reverse strand, counting down.
CAATCTCCTCCCCGATCCCCATCTCCACCCTCCTGCACCGCTTCTAAATCGTCTCCTCCTTCCCCAGCGACACCCTCATCGTTCGTTCGTCCACCATGTACGTCGATGCAGACGGCAGCCAGGAGTTCCCCACCGGCCTCTCGCTCCTTTGACGCCGCATAGGCGGACCGCCGAGAACGAAATGAGATCACGCGCGACGTCAAGACAGGCTTGGCAAAAGGGCGCACGCGCGAGGAGAGGTAAGATGTCGATCTCGGTCTCTGTATCGAGGTCAATTTGAAGAAGATTCAGTTCAATCATGACGAGGAGACAGGATTGAAGCTGCAGGTCGACATGGAGCGACGACCATCCGACCTGCGACGCAAACGTCAACGGCACAAGGGTGTCCCGCCTTTATTGGGCGGTCAGAGTTGTCGAGGTTGACGGTAGACGCCATGAGAAGGAAGTGGGTATATGCCAAAGCGCGGGCTGGGGTACATGCACAGGGCAGAGGGAGGAAAAAAAGATGGTCGACACTGAAGGACTAGCGGACTCGGAGTTGCTTGGTCGATCCAAAGTCTTTGCCAACCCGCTGATTACCGCCCGTCCGCATTCGCGAGGTAGACACAAACCATCCCATGGCGACAGAGGGAGTCCGCCTAGGGGAAGGCGCTGGGCATGGCAAGGATTCTCCACCTGTCACTGTGTTTTGAGGGAGAGTAATGGTACCGCCACCGAAGTGAGAGCGGCCACTCACGGCGCCATACACATAGTCGTGTCGAACCCATCGAACGAATAGCGCCGCCAGACGCATCCCGAAGGGACATGACGGGGGTGGAGCAGATACAGTGTAGCCTCGGTTCCTTCGAAGCATGGCGGAATGGAGAAGCTTGTAGAGGAAAACTCAGACAAAAGGACCAGCGTCCGGCAAACATCCCCCATCTTCGCTTCCCGTCGTCCCAAACGCTCTTCCGCCCCACGCTCCATGCTCCCCGAGCGTCTCCAGACTACGCGTGTCCCGTGTCCGTAGTAGTACGGGCATCGTGATAGAGTAGACGAGTTGCTGATCAACGCAGGCGCAGACGGGATCGAAACTCCAGAGAGAAACGAAGGAAGCGGAGTTCGCATCGGGGGCAGGGGCAGAGTATGTCAGCACGCAAGGTGCCTTCGATGATACAGTCGGAGACCGATACCACACCACATCGCACAGCAGCTTTTGCGTCTCCCACCTCGGTTCACGAGTACGCCAGGACACGAAATCGACAACATCGACACCATCGTTTACGAGGGTACAACGCAGCAGTGGTAGCTGCTTGAAAAGGATGAAGCGCAGGTAGCCTTTCTGAGTACAGAGGAGCCGCGGAGTCGGGAGAATTAATGGATTTCAGAAACAGAGGAGAAGGACCAACGACTGCAAGAGCCGAGGCATGCATAAGTTAGACGCGATTCACTTAATGACAGGCAAGGCAATGTACTTACCTAGGTCCCTCTATCCGTTGTCCCAAATAGCGGAGTCCGGTCGACGTCCCAAGTTCAGATTCAGATTCAGATTCAGCGGCGTCGATACCATCGTTTGCGTCGAAAGTGGGAGAGGAACACAGCAGCTGCTGGAAGTTGATAACTGGGCGCCTGGGCTGAGTACGGAGTAGCCGCAGAGTCGGTAGAATTGATGTACTTCAGAGAAACAGAAAAAGAGGAGCAGGGCCAACGACTGCAAGAGAAGAGGATGTCATAAGTAAGGCGCGATTCAGATGACAGAAAGCATGGCAATGTACTTACCCAGATTTCTCTATTGGCGTCCCAAACAGCAGAGTCGGGTCGGCATCCGACATTTACATTCAAATTCAAGATCGTTTGAAGGAGAGACAACAATGCACTTGATGGTGGGGTTTGCGACCGCTCTGTGGGAGCGAGTCGTACGAGTCGGAATCACCACAGTCGTTCCTCAGGGAGCTTCATTTCATGCGGCGGCCATCTCGTCCTTGTTGAGACCGTGGCTGGTTGGCACTGAGGAGTTTGGGATGGTGGCTTTGAGTCTGAGAGCATGGTTTGCTGTAGAAGCTGGAGCGCGTCGCCGATTGCGTCGAGGAGAGAAGAGAAGAGAGGTACGTCGGATCCTTCGGCCGAAAACATTTCTATCGTCGGAATTTGCTTGGAATTTTCTCATTTTTCTTCTCTCCAATTCGGTCCAGGTTAGGGATGGAAGCTTCTTGTAGCTGCATCCGGGCTACATAAAGAGAAATAATGTTACAGTGAGTCGGTCGACTAAGTTTTTCATTGTCCGTGCCAGTGCGCCGCCCAAATACTCCGTGAGTCCGTGCGCCGCCCCACAATACCATCTATCCTCATCCGAGGTTAGAATCATCGCCGCTGCGGCTCCGAACGAGCGCTCCTCTGCGGAGACAACAGCGGTGATTTCAGCATCGAAAGGACGAAGGGGAGAGACGGAGGCTTACCACCGAAACCCCACCCGACAAAGACGCCACACTCTGCGTCGAGCGGAATGACGCAGCCGACTGGGGCGACATCGCACCCGGCGGCAACGAGTTGGGGGAAGCTGGGCCGGAGAGGTATAAGGAGTAGGGCTCGAAGTAGAGCGTCTGCGAGCCGGCGCTGCTAGCTTCATCGGGTCGGTCCTCGGTCATGCTGCGTGGCGCAACGAAACTCTTCGGCGTACTAGGCGGCAAGCTACCAGGATAAAACGGACTCGTCGGTACGACGGTCGACCCAGCACTGAGCGGGGTTACTGGGTAGAACGGGCCGTTACCATAATCTTTCTTCGCATTCGCATTCGCTTTTGTTGGGGAGATAGACAACGTAGCGGCGGCGGGCGGGAGCGGGATGAGGTATCGATACGATTTGTCGTCGTCGTCTTCTGTTGGGATGCGCGTGAATTTTCCGTACCCATAGGTCGAGGGAGGGGTCTTCGTGGGCGGCGCGCGGAGGCGCCGGCGGTAGAGGTATTGATCGACGGCGTAGATGGCTACGGCGAGGAGGGCGATGATGACGAGGATGCCTTTCAGACGAAAATGCGAATAAGTAATAAGTGAATACAGGGACGAGGGAAGGACAGAGGAAGACGCACCGCCGACGACCAACGCCCGTTATCGCGACCTTTGAGTCCTGCCCCTCCGTCGATGTGTGGTTTGCCTTCGTTATTGCCAATGCTATCTTGTGCGAGGGCGGAGGCGGCAAGCAGCAGTAGCATTGAGGGAAGAGGGAGGAGAGACATGAAGCATGAAGGAAAGAGGGAAGCTTGGAGACTTGTGCCCGGAATAGAGATATGTGGTCGGCAGGATCTTTGTGCGAAGCGCTTCGCACGTATGTTTTTGGAATACAATACTACAAAGCAATCAAGCCTTTCAGGGTCGTCGTCTGATGATGATCTTCCGAAAAGCCCAGAGCGCAGAATTCTTTTGAAAAGGTACAGGCGATGCTTGCACTGGTCAACGCTTGGAAGGCTGTCCGAGTCGGTGTTTTGAAGTCAATCTTGCACAGAATACTTCAATCATAAAATCACAAAGTTTTGAAGGTAAGACGCCGAAGACTTGATGAATGTTGTAGGGCTCGTGGGTGCTTCTGAGAGGCCACATGCGTCCGAGGTTCACGGTTTCGACGAACCGGCCCAAGTGGGTGGAGAGAAAGAAGGGGCTTATTTGTGGAAGCGTACGACGCCACACAACGCGTACATAGATGTAAACAAATGCTCCTTGTCTCCAACTTCCATCATCAATCGCAGTTCCCAGGCAACGATACTTTCTGAACCAACTTGTCGATCGAAGCTCTAGTGACTTGTCTCGCGCATTGAGGCTCTCGAGATTCTATCTGCTTGTATAGAAACGTCGTGACTGCTGCTTTGCCAGTGCTGCTGCTTCGAACTGGAATTCCACGCCAACGGCTTGGACTTTATTCAGAGGCTCAAAACGGCGAGTATTGTGCGCAAGAATGTGATTCAATTGACGTCGTTTAATCCGACTGTGTCCTTATCGAGCCTTCGCATTTTGGACCTTTGTCATCCGGAATCTGTAGATGAAAGCAGCTGACAGGCGGCCAAACCGCAGGTGTGCCATTTCTCCCCCAGCGATACTCTGTGTCCGATTGCGATTCATGTCCATTTAGAACCCAAGTCGCTCGAGAACTTCAACTACCTGTGTGCAAAAACCGGAACCTATATTTTCATCATCTGTCATCTCAACATATTCAAAACACTGATACCGAACCCACAGCGCCACCCAAGCCGCCAAAAAATTTGGCTTTCCCGCCAGAGCGCACCTACTTCCCACCACATGCAGCTACAAAATGCGCCGTCTCTGCCGGCGAGCCTCATCTCTGCTCCTTCCGCGCTTACCTTCCTCAAAATCAGCTCAATTCAACGGCAAATTTGTATAATCGCACCGAGGCGATTGCCTTGAAGATCGAGTTTTATGTGAGGAAAGGGAACGACGGAGAGGAGGGGCTGACCGCCGAGTCGGAGGAGATTCATGACGAGAGTTGTGAAGGCGAGAAAGCAGATTGTATTGGTTTGCGGGGAGTTGGGATCGCCGAAGGTTTTGTTGCTCAGGTGTACTGAATCCCGATTCACCTCGTTTGAATTCTTGCTCACGAGTATGCCTTCGTTAGTGGTATCGGTCCACAGGAGCATGTCAAGTATAGAAGTCATCTGCCACACTCCGTGCGTCGGCAAATCCAGTAAGTAGTCAAGCTCTTTCCATTCCGGGCAAACACAAATTAACTCGACTCGTTCCAGCACCATCCGCTAATGTCTCCCACCACCAGCAACCTCAAGCGCGCGTGGCAGCTTGACGGATGGATTCATTCAAATCCCAGGTTACACAACAAGCCCATCAATTTTCAACGAGGTTTCGGTCTACGAGTGCGCCGTATCCTCCAAATTCCTCTACTACCTTGATATATGAACAGGCATTTGTGGCAGACTTCCTTGAATGCGAAGATTTTTCCAATTTCAAGATAAAAAGAAATTGAGGTCTGGTGATACAATACTTCGGATTACTCATTAATAGGCTCCGCAATCGACGGCTTTTCCACAGAATTCTTTGAAGATGTGAGTTTCTATCAACGATTAGTACAGCCTTCAACTACAGCTTTCAAGCAATGCGGTGCGACTAATTAACACATCCTTATAGGCGCCCGGTCATACACCATCGCTCTTCGTCGTCTCTCTCTCTTTACCCCCGTCGCTATACAATGGACTCTGACACCGAATTGGGGCCCGAGGAGAATCTGCCCAGTGGGAAACGTCCTACAATCATCAATCGTGCGTATTCTCCCCATCAACATGCCGGTTTTCTTATCTCTGAGTAGTCTCGGGGGGAACGGGCGGCCGGGGTGGTTGGGGCGGGCAGGAGGGTGGTGCTGATTGTCAGGGTGAGGGCCCTCGTTTTGAGATATCCCGTGCGGACGGGTGGACGGTCAATGTCCAAGGAAGTAAGTGGTTCCTTGACTTCAGCTCGATCGAAAACAGCACCCAACGTATGATCAGATTTCATGAATTACTGCAGTGAGAAAGCTGCCACGATTGATCATCATATTCTCCACTCAATTGATTGCAGTGTGTGGTCTTCAATGTTGACAATCTAGGATCATGCTCACTTGAATTTATGCAGACTTCCGGAGAATCCGTTGGGGTGATGTAGATTTGCGGCGTGAACTATATGCCTGTTCTTCAACACAAACCAGGGCCAGAGTGGTTTATTCCGCAGAAGTTGATGGTCGGAAATTCACTTTGGCAATATATCATGGTGGAGAGGCCGAAAAGGTGAGCAGAAGATTGTCAAGGCAAAATTCTCCTACTTAGGCTTTCCTTCAGCAATGGAAACAGGATGTTGAACAAGACATGGATATTCGGTATGTGTGAATCTGTCTTTAGCTCTCATTCCCGTAGCTCAAAAAAATTGAACCTCTGGGTAGTCACGAAAACATCCTCCAACTGTATGGAATAGTGCAGCACCGAAATATTTATGCTATGCTCTTCCACGGTGGTGTGCACACTCTTTGAGTAGATCTTATGATATTGTTTGATCTTTTTGAGCAGATTTCATTCCGTTCGAAAACTTCCTTGAAACCTACGAACACTGTCCGATCACAATTTGCTATATCTATGCATATGCTGTATGTATAGTTACCCCCGGGCCTTCTATGGAATTACATAAGCTGACGGATTCCAGAATCTAGATTTTCAGGTGCATTTCCATTTGAGGCTTTCAACTGCAGAATTCTGATCATACACATTCAACAAGTCTGCCCTCAATTACTTATACACCAACTTTCGGTATCAGGGAGTGATTCACTTCATTTTCTTTCTGTCAACTTGTCTTGACTTGATGCTTGTTATAGATTCTGCAATATAGAATGCTGATACGCTGCTCAACGGGGCAGTTCTGTCTTGACTTAGGAGATGCCTAGACTCGTCACCAGTCTACTACGCGAGGCCGACAATTGTGGCAAGCACGTCGGGCGTAGCAGACTGGTACTTCTCGGGACAGCCCAAAGCGCTGTCGCGGAGTTTGAATATTTTGAGTGGTGCCGGTAACTCGCCGATTGATGCCACTGTGTCACCACTATGTGACATTATGTGACTCACCAATAGCGAAGCCGCCAATTGCTATTTCTTTTGCCACGTAGACGCTCAACTAAATACATAGATATATAGTAGCATTGTATTAGCATGTCATGAGGTATTTATTTGAGCTTAAATGCAACATCCTTGAGGAAAAAGGACCTGATTGATCTTGCCCACTCAAAATTTCAAACTCCGCGACAGCCCTTTGGGCTGTCCCGAGAAGTACCAGTCTGCTACGCCCAACGTGCTTGCCACAATTGTCGGCCTCGCGTTGTAGACTGGTCACGAGTCTAGGAGATGCCAATGAGTTGTATTTTGGTTTCTTGGCCAAACCAGATTCCCTGCTCATCACGAGGATGCCCTACATTGATGTCCTTCAGTCCAAGGACAAGAAGGATCACATTGTCAAAAGTTTGACATTGGAACAATACCACTCTATTTGCCGAACTTGCTTAGAGGAGCTTGACAAAGACCTGACAATTTCTTCCACAGCAATGGTGCATCTGGGAGTAGTGTACCCCTGGGCTGATGGCCTTCCTACCAGTCAAGCTGTGTCATTGCAACAGTTTGAACATCATGAAGAGGTTAAGTGGATCTGTGACAGTGGTAACCAACACCCATGTATCATGGATAATGGTTGGACACGGTAAAGATTATTGGTGCACAAAACTTATACATATAGCTTGCTCACAAGTTCCCACTAGCTTTTCGTACTCAGAATTTCTTCCTGAATCAACAGTCTGGGCTGATTTCTTTGGCGAATTGGACGCTTCAATCTGGCTAAGTCAGGCCAACCACATATTCTCTCGCTTGGGTATCAAATCTGATTTTCACAATTACCGTGTGTTGCTTTAGTACTGAAACCCATGCTGCAAAGTCTCTAACGATAGTGCAGGCTACTTATATGCAGTGTATTTTGGTGTTCGACTGCTGTTCCAGTGTCATAGGACAGCTGAACATCTACCAGAAGGCTATTTATTTCTGTGCCCAACCAATGACTTCCAAGTTGCTCCAGCTGCACTGAGATGGCCACAATGTGCTGCATACTGGTCACTTGATCCATTGGGCATGACACAGCTCAGCCCGCAACAAGCCACTAGGATTGGATTCCCAACCACTCAGATCACGACAATAATTGACACAATTTCTTGGCGCGACACTGTCTATGCAGGTCTCCGTGAATTTCACCAAATGAAGGGATTTGATCCTCAAAGCCAAGATATAGCAATCCACCTCAAATACCCATTGTATCATATATGTGTTGATGAGAATATGATTAGACAAAGTATGTTCCTTCATGCACTGATATGTTTTTATTGACCGATAAAAATCAAGTCAACCCTATCTGGCATTTGATTACAGACTCAAGTGAAGAAACAGATAGCTTTCTGCAGGAAGAATGCGAAGAAGATACCAATTGAATGATAGTTGATTTGTTACAAAGGTATGATTGAGTATGTTCAAGTTAACTAAACACCTTATCTGAATGTGAAGGCACTGCTCTCAACACCAATGTAACGAAAACAGCAAGTTCTCAGGATACCCTCCATTGCCATGCCTCTATCCAAGTTTCACAGTATTGGAACAATGTCATATAACTTCTCCATTAGCAGTTGCAATTAGTGTTGGGAAAGTTCGGTTCGGAAATCGGTCCGAACGCCGAACTGAACTGAACCGGACGCGCGTTCTGCGTTCAGGTTCAGCAAACCCTCGAACCTGAACACAAGGTTCAGTTCTGCGTTCAGAGAAAACACGTCGCGTTCGAACGCGAAACCTGTCAAAGTGAGCAAATTCAGCCCTTATGCTCATCAAATCACGGCCAAAATGATGTCAGATTGTGCTCCGGGACGTCGGAGAAGTTCAAGGGACAGTTCGGCTGCTCATGGATCACTATTCCGCTAGCGGCATTCAATCCAATCAACATCATTGGGGACTTGCCGAGCCCGAAAATGATAAGGTAAGTCAATTTATTCATCGTTACTATTCTTTTCAATTGAAATTTGACTGAAATCCAGTTCAAATATCTTGACCCACACCTCAAGAACATCTCAGTACCAGTAGAATAAAGTGAGTTATGCTTTGGTCATGATTTCAGACAAAAATTTAACTATCCGGCATCACCGGCAGCGGAAACGTTCGAACGTGTTCGAATGCCGAACCGAACCTGAACACCGCGTTCAGGTTCAGCGTTCGGGGCAAAGTGCGCCGAACTTTCCCAACACTAGTTGGAATGTACAGCAGTCACAATGTCAGCCAAATGTAAACATATGTTCTCTCTTCATTTTATTCCTCAATCAACCATGTACTTTATGCTACTTTGCCAACTCCCTTGTCACACCCATCATGCCTCCTTGCAATTCATTTTGTTGTTTGGTCAAGTGTATAGTACTCAACCACATATCATGTAGTCTCCTGTACACAGACGGTTGATGGAGCAACTTGAAGGTCCATTTTTACATGGGAGCACAATACTTATCCTTTGCGAACTTTGAAACACTCCGAAATAATCATGAAGAAAAACCAGCAGGATGGATAATATATAGCCAGCCTTGTTGCAAATTTCTTTTTTCCTGTTACTGGCAACAGTTGTCCCCGGTCATTTGTTATTGGAGGGTTTGAAAAGATTGGGCCATGTTGTACCTGACAGCCCAACAGCCCGATAATGGGTTCTCAGGCATGATCTCCAACTACTGCAGAACTAATGAAAAACAAGCAAATTTTATTTATTCATAGGGCTTAAACCTGTCTGTACCATCCGTCTTGACGGTTGCCAGACCTTGGAATGGAGTCATATCCGCCCAAAACATATGAAGATGCTCGAAAAAGTGACAGTGCTCCTCCCCCAAGTCCAAAAGTAGAAAGCAGCCAGGGCTGTGTTTGATTAAACTTTGATAGCTGAGATAAGGAAAAGGCACAGCACACACAGCTTGTCCTCTCCCTTCATGTCTACCCTTGAAACTATCCAAACCTCTGTCTCTAGCATCCTTGACCAGTTGCTTGTTCTTTTGCACGGTCTGCCAAATGACGTAACAAGCAAAGAATATCTTGAAAGCTCCAAAGAGCATAAACAGCTCCGAAACTGTGTTTGCGAGCTTCAAATAAAGCTCCATGCTGCAAGGACCTACATTTCCACTATGCCTCTGGCTAGAAATTTGGATACAAGTATTGCAGGCCCATTGAAAGAGTTTCAAGACTGCTTCCAAGCACTCATAAACAGCTCAGATGGACTGGAAACATTGCTTCACTGTTCAGCCAGAGATGCACACCAAGGTGTTACAGAACTTCAGATCATCAATACAAAGATCGATGATTGGCTCCCAGAGCACTTCTTATCTCAAGGTAAATTATTTATCCATACCTAACAATCTTTCATCCTTATTCATTTCTATATTTAACAGCAGTCACAAGTGAAGCTCCGTCATATGAAACAGGGCTCCCAATTAATATAACCTGTATGTGTCAGTCACATATCTTGAGACAATGAATGGTTCTATCATTTTCTTCACATCAGTGTATGGAGGTTTTGGGGGACCTGGGGGACTAGGCGGTCAACATGGGGGCTCTGGTGGAGTGGGCATTGGCGCACACGTTGCAATACATGACAGTATAGTGCATCTGAATAAGGGAGGACAATCTGGTCAGTTCATTGCCAATGTTCATGAAGCACTGAATTGATTCTTAGCAAAGACGACCAAAAACAGAAAATACTTGGTTGGCTTAGCCCCTTCAATTTCTTCCAGCGCCAAAATGATATCTTTGAAACCTGTCAAGAGGGGACTGGTCAGTGGTTTTTATCATCACAGAACTTCAAAACCTGGCTTTCAAGCCCTCAGAAAGTACTGTGGTGCGAGGGAATACGTGAATGATTTTTGTATCAATTTTGGAATTCTATGCTCATTTCAATGTTCAGAAGGCTCAGGGAAAACAGCTCTCTCGTGAGTAGAATTGATTGCAATATATTGTGAGTATATTAACAAGGTTTAGGTCACTTGTGATTGATTATATTCAAAATACATATATTACTTCCCCGTCAACAGGGTTTGCCTGGCTATATCTCGACTACAAGGAGGATCAGGTGCAAACCAAAGCAAATCTTTTCGCCAATATCTGTCATCAGCTGTGGGTGTGCAAGCCAATCCCTGTATTGCTCCAAAACTTATACACAAAACATCTGGCTCGAAAGACTAGACCTACCCTCAATGAAATTGTGAATGTTCTTCAAATCACTTTACTCGAACATTCAAGAATGTATCTTGTCATTGATGCTCTCGATGAATTTTCTGATCCTGAACGAGCTGGGTTCTTATTAAAACTGGCAAAAATCATAAAGCAGTTTCCAGTACACTTATTGATCACAGTTCGGCCGCATAGTGTTTCTCACAACTACTTCCCCCACATCCAGAGGATTGAGATTGAAGCACACCAGGAAGACATTACACTCTATGTTGAAGACCAGTTACAAATATTACCTAATGTGGTATCCTTGATAAAAGTTAGACCCAGTTTACTGCAAGAGATCATACAAGCAGTGGGAAAAGATGTGAATGGAATGTGAGTCATATGATTCAATTCTGGGATTTGTTTTAACCTCTTGCAAAGGTTTCTACTTGCCAAACTACGCATGGCTTCCCTAGCTGCACAAACCAATATTACCTCATTGCTAGCAGCTATAACAGAGCTACCAAGAGACCTCACTATTGCGTATCTCATCACTATGGATCGGATCAATTCTCAAAGTGAAACATATAAAGAATTAGCGCACAGAACACTGATGTGGGTATCAAATGCCATCCGGCCCTTATCTGTGACAGAGCTTTGCCAGATACTGGCTGTGGAACCTGGAGACACAAGTTTGGATCTTGTCAAAGCTCCTCATATTGAAATCATTTTGGCTGTATGTGCTGGACTAGTGACTATTGACAAGGAGGTTTCAGTTGTTCGACTTGTTCATTTTACTGCTCAAGATTGGTTAGGAAGTTGGTTTCCTAATGCACACAAGAAGATTGCTTTGACATGCTTTCAGTACTTGGGATTTTCTGATATTAGTGATTGGCGGAGTTTCGATGGAAAGAAATACCCCCTAGCAATATATAGTCAACATTGCATTGAGCATACACAGAAAACCGGAAACTGTGAGATAGAGCTCATAGATCAGGTCAAACAGTTTGCAAGTAAAGCATACTCTTGGAGAAAGCTATGGAAAACTTTGTGGTGGTCTACTTTCTGGGGACTTGGCCCATGGCCCAAAGAACAACATGACTTTCAAACACTGGTTTTGGCTGCAGCTGGAAATTTACAAAGTATAACTTATCATCTGTTGACAGAGGAGCAGTTTGATACCAGACATTACAAGTGTGCATTATCTCTAGCTGCATATAGAGGACACTGCGAGATAGTGCAGTTGCTACTCAGTTTGGAAAGTGTAAATTCAGAGTGGGGCCTACACTCTGCAATTGCTGGGAAACGACCAGGAATTGTGGCGATACTGCTAAATGTTGGGGTAGATTTGAGCATTATTGATGGCTGCTATGGGAGTGCCCTCCAGAGAGCTGCACGGGGATCTGAGCCCATTGTGAAGTTGCTACTTGATGCAGGGGCAGATGTAAACATTGTTGGTGGCTCATATGGAACAGCCCTTTATGTAGCAGCTTGTAGTGGATCTGAGCGTATTGTGAAGATGCTGCTTGATGCAGGGGCAGATCCAAACAACTTGAATGTTGGGGTCATGTATAACACTGCACTCTTTGCAGCAGTTGAGAGCGACTCCGAGTATGTTGTGAAGATGCTACTTGATGCAGGGGCTGATGCAAACATTGTTAGTGAGCCTTATGGGACTGCTCTCCATGTAGCAGTTTGCAACATCTCTGAGCATATCGTGAAGATGCTACTTGATGCAGGAGCTGATGCAAACACTGTTATCGACTACCTCGGGACTGCGCTGCATGTGGCAGCGTCCTCTGACAAGAGCACTGAGCCTATTATGAAAATGCTACTTAGTGCAAGGGCAGATCCAAACATTGTTGGGGGGATGTATGACACTGCACTCATTGCAGCAGTTGAGATGGACTCTGAGCCTAGGGTGAAGATGCTGATTGATGCAGGGGCAGATGTAAACATTGTCGAAGACTGCCACTACGGTACTGCCCTTCATACTGCTGCTAAAAATAGCTCCGAGCCCATTGTGAAGATGTTGCTTGAGGCAGGGGCAAATACGAACATTGTTGGTGGCATGTACGGAACGGCCCTCCAGGCTGCAGCAAATGATAGCTCCGAGGCCATTGTGAAAATGCTGCTGGATTCAGGGGCAGATCCAAATATTATTGGGGCCATGTATGTCACCGCACTTCTTGCAGCAGTTGAGAGGAACTGTGAGCCCATTGTGAAGACACTGCTTGATGCAGGGGCAGATCCAAATATTGTTGAAGACAGCCACTATGGTAGTGCCCTTCAGACTGCAGCTAAGAATAGCTCTGAGCCTATTGTGAAGATGCTACTCGATGCAGGGGCACATACAAACATTGTTGGTGGCTATTTTAAGACTGCCCTCCATGCAGCAGCTTACAAGAGCTCTGAGCCTATTGTGAACATACTGCTAGATGCAGGGGCATATACAAATATTGTTGGTGGCGTGTATGACACTGCACTCCTTGCGGCAGTTGAGAGGGACTCCGAGCCCATTGTGAAGATACTGCTTGATGCCAGGGCAGATGTGAACATTGTTGGTGGTAGGTATGGAACTGCTTTGCAGGCTGCAATAGCATGCATTAGGAATGAACCCAGCTCAGAATCGATTGTGAAACTCCTTCTTGATGCTGGTGCAGATCCAAATGTGAAAGGCAGCATATACAAATCTGCTTTACAATCTGCAACGGCTCAGGGCTTGCAAACAATTGAGCGGATGCTTCTTGAAGCTGGAGCAATTCCAACAGACTACGATTAGGAATTTGAAGTTGATGAATACTGTGAGTGGATATTTTCTCAAATGTTTTTCCAGACTCAAGTGAATATACAGCTTCCGAGGATTCTTAGAATTCTTACGAGGAGCCTAATGACCTAAACACTGAAATCACCTCAGTCAACCAGTAATAGTCAGGACTTCAAATGCTGCCTCATTCATACCTCTCTATGAGTTTGGAAATCTGAATATAATGGTTTGGACTAAACAATGTTGAATTCTGGTCCTTGGTGAATGTGAAGCAGAGAAACAGTTAGAATAGATGACATGTTGACTCTATCCAGATAAATGTATCAGGCGCTATGTATGCATTTAGTGATGTAAATTTGCTTCAATCAATCAACAAAATACTGCTTTCAACTCTGTGAGACTACAAGACAGTGAAACAACAAAAACCCTTGTTGCTGTGGCTGTCTGTGTCCTTGCTCACACTGACTTTTGCCCGTGCAGCTTGCTGCGAAGAGAGCTAGAGTGTTTACAGATGGGAGAGTACTAAGTACTATGGTGTGAGACAAAGGGAAGGAGGGAGTGAAATGTTGAACATTAGGGAGAGTCAAAAAATGGTTTTTCGTCAACAACTCAAGAGCAATTCAGAAAACGATTTGAGACACAATTTAGACCTTGAATTGTCAAATACAACGTCTGAATTACAATTCAACTCACCTGGATGGTGTGATATCTGCCACACTGCCTCCAAAATGTCCATCTCATTGTTTACTGAATTGTTCACAGATTGAGTGCCGTTCAGATCCAACAACCACAGGTACAAGGGCATATGCTGTAGCGTCTGTCTACGAGAGACTAGATCAAACTTGATGCCTATTTTGAAGGCATTCAATTTGTTCAATTCGTTGTCAAATCGTCCACTTGAGTCATCTTTGCCTTCCCCTACTCATTGGGGATGTGAGCAACTCTTCTCTTTGAATTTAAAGTTTGAAACAGAATTTTTCCTTCCTCTGTCACGGATCCACGAATCAGAGAGGGAGAAAGATATATACAGTGGAATGACGCAGGGCGGGAAGTGCTTGGTGGACAGGCGGCAGGGTTACGGGCAGCCAGGATGAAAGCGGGATGACGCGCAGATGAGGTCAGTCTTGAAGTCCGTTTCGAGATTGGTGATCATGGCGATGAAAAGAGGGTAAAAATAAATAAAAGGTGTTGTATTGGCGAGATTTTGGGAGGGACAGAGAGGCTGAGTGAGCAACAGCAAGAAGGGGAAAAACGCCGAATTTCCTGGGTGGACGACAACGACAACGCCACCGTCGCCGTCGCCGTCGCCCGCGACGGCGGCGCGACGGCCTCGACTGGACCCTCGGCCTCACTCGGAATATACCCGGCAACGGGCGGTGATGGTAACCGCGGACATCCGTCACGTCACGAGGTCACACCGCTTTGCTTTCCGCATTTGGATGACGTACATACCCCCAATTTATTTTCCATCCTTACCCAAGCGACGCATACACCCCCAAAAAATGTCTCACGTTTGAAACGTATTTCTCTCTTCCGTTCGTTAAACCCACGACGCTACCCCGCAAAGAAGCACGCAGAAAGAGGCAGGCCGGAGATTAATTTGTAGGAATCGAAGGAAGGGAAGGAGGCTCGAGCATAGCCCGCACACGATACAGCAGCAGTTGGTTGGAAGACTCGTTTGACGCCGGCGCACACGACGACGAAGAGCAGAGATGGAGGCTTCCACCTCGACAACGCGTGAGTACACACATCCTTAAACCCACCCCTTTCCTTCTCGTTCTTCCCGTCTTCCGTCTCCCGCCCCTGACTCTCCGCTCGTGTGCCCACAGCAGCGACCCCACCCCACCGAATGACATCGCCGACAACGACTCCGAATTCGAACGCAAGCCCCGCGACGCGTCGGCGGTATCAGCAGCATCGGCATACGCAGAGTCTCGGGCTGTTGTCGCCTATACCGAGTCGGGCGAGTTTGAGGAGTGAGGAGGAGGAGGGTCCGGGGTCCAGTTCGCAAATTCGAAGTGGGGTTGGGAGAGAAGGAGAAGGAGGGGGAGAGGGAGAGGGAAATGCGATTGGGTCTACATCCACACCAGGTATGTCAAGTGGTATATGCGTGGATTTCGCCTGGCTGACTGATTTCCTCGCCTCTCCCATCCCCCTTCTCTATATTCTATTCTATGCTATCTAATCTCTGCTATCTCTCCTCTCCACTATAACTGCCATGCGACACCCCTTCCCTCTTCAATCCTCCTTCACTTCACCACGAATGCCCTCCCTCCTCATTCTACACCCCGACTCGACTTGCACCACATCCAACTCAAACTCCACAGCGTCCTCCTCGCGCTCAAGATCAAGACCCACCACCCCGCTGCGCCTCCCCGCCCTCCTCGCGGGTCTGAGCGCGTTTCTTCCTGGGCGGGCGAGTGGACCGAGCTCGCCGAAGGTTTCGGTGAGTCCCCGTTTCTTATCTTATTCTTTCCTCGTTTCTTGTTGTTCTGTCTTGTGGGGGAGGGATAAGCCGCATATGCGTGTGCGTCGTGGTGTTTTTCTGGTGTACGGCGGTCGTGCCTCCGCGTTCACTATTCGTCCCTCGGTCTCTCCGTCAGAGCACATCCCTTCACATTCTGTTCGGTGGATGGTCAGCGCGGGACTTGCCTGCGTGCGTTATGGGGGCGAGACGCACTTGGTGCTCACCGACGCGTGCTAACCGTGCTGATTTGTTGGGGTGCCTTCACGAACGCGCTTGACCCTTCGCCCCATTAATTCGTTCATTCATTCGATTGGGGTGTGCGGCCATCCTACTCTTACTCTTACTTTCACTTCCACTTTATTTTCCCCTTCGACGCGTGTCCTCCACCCAGCCGTGGCATTACGTGCTTGGTCGTGGTTGTTCTGCCCTCCTTTTTCAGTCCTTTCATGACTCAGGCGAGCTATTGTGGCGCTTTGCGTCCGTCCATTTCGCGCTCGATCGAGGAATGACGTTGGGTTTCGTGTCGATGGCCTCGCACCAATATCCCGGTCGCCCCAGTCTCATGTCGGCGTCGGCGGGGATGAGGGCCGTGAGCGAGTGGGTTGCCTACTTTACTCTTACTTTGCTTCTTGGAGCGTGTCTTCATGCAGCGCAGCCGTCGCGTCTGTATTTTTTGATTTCGCCTTTCTCCCCAGTCTCATGCCGGGAACGAGGGAGGCGACCAAGCAGTTAGTCAGTCATGCTTGTACGCTACGCGGATGCCGCATCCGTCCGTGTATTCCTTCGATTGGGATGTACGGCTACCCTCCTCTCGCTCGGACCTTTCGGGCGTGTCCTCCATGCAGCGGAGCCGTGGCATTGCGTCCCTGGTCGTTGTGTCCTCCATCTTGAGTTTTTTTCATGACTCTGTCGATCTCTTGTGGCGCTCGCCGCTTTGCGTCTATTCTGCGGTCAATGACGTTGTGGTTTCGCGGCTATCGAGCTGTGTTCTCGCATCTATCCCCAGTCTCATGTCGGCGTCCTTTACTGCCTGCCTAAACTAAGCAGTTACTCAATTGTGGCGTTGGTGTGGTTCGCGGCCCGCGCATATACACATGTGCGTGGAGTCGGCTTGGACCTTGCCTGCGCGCTTGGGTGTATCCATCCCTCGCTCGTTTGGCTCCTATTCACTTTAACTTCACAGTCGAGACTTCCCGCGTCGACTCGATCGTATACTTATAGCGCTTTGGCTATTTTTCGACCGTCGATGACGTGGTGGTTCTCTCATGACGAGGTTTTTCTATTATTCGGGCGCTTGGACCCTCTTTCGCTTTGACTCTCTTGCTCTATACATCTCTCCACTCACCCTACTCTTTCTGCCTCTTTCCTCTCTGCTGCTTTCCTCTCTATCACCACCCCGCTAACAATTTTCGTTTTCGTATAGTCGACACCACCACCAACACTGCTGCCTTCACATCCACATCCGCATTCACAGCAACAACAACAGCAGCCTTATTCGCCCTCGCCTTCGCGTTCACAGCTGCCGCATAACCACTCAATTCCGTCACCACAGCAGCAGCAGCCACACGCCCCCCAACCTCGTCGCGCCGCGTTGTTCTCGCCTTTCGCGCCCATGTCGGCGTCCGGGTCTTCGGAGCAGATGCAGACGCAGACGCGGCTACCCCGCCAAACGCAAACTCCACCTCGGCCTGCATCCGCCTCGGTATTCAGCAACGCAAGCAGCAGCACCTCGGCGCATACGACCCCGTCGAGGAGCGAGCAGCTCCTGCGAGATGCGTTGCGGCGGGGGTCCGTCGGGTCGGGTGCGCGCCCGCAGGGTCTCAGCGCTAACTCCAATTCGCCGCTGAGCCGGAGTGGCAGTACGGGCACTAAGGGACATGGAAGAGGAGGACATGGACACGGGCGGTCGTGGTCTGTGCAGATTCAGGGGGCAGGGAGCTTGAGCGCGAGTGCGAGTCCGGGTGAGGGTGGGAGACAGCTGAAGAGGCAGAGACATGAAGACGTAATCGATGGAGGAGGAAGAGGTGGGGTGTATGGCGGGGACGCGGAGTTCTCGCCTTCAGCTTCGGGTTCGAGGGGGTATCATTCGAGTTCCCATTCGAGTTCGCCTGCGCAAGTGCGTTTGCAGCAGCAGCGGGCGGGGGCGTTGGCGGTACTCGAAGGGAAGCAGGAGGATAGAGAGGGGAGGGAGCGCGACCCGGAGCACGAGGCGTTGAAGGCACGGTTAGAGCGGGTGTTATCTTCGGGTGGAGGCGCGGGGGATAGGGCGAGTGGGAGGACGAGTGCGAGCGGGTCGACGGGAACAAGGAGTTCGTTGCCTGGGTCGGATTATTCTGCCTCGTCGGCCTCGTCAGGAGGACATGCGGGGAGGCGGATGAGTTTCGCTGCTAATACCTCTTCGACCTCCGCTGGTGTTAGACCCGCCCCCGTTTCCCCGAATCCCAACCCCAATGCCCATGCGCTCGCCGCGGAACGCACCATGACCACTACGCCGAGGCCGTATACGCCTGCGCCCAAGACGCCGACGCCGGGAAGTCCGAGACCTCGGGAGGAGAGGACGCCGACGAAGACGGGGATGGGGATGGGGATGGGGAGGAGGGGCGAGTTGGAGGTTGGTGTTGGTGGTGAGGTGCGTCTTTTTGTCTGCTTTCTTTTTTCTTCTAGGGCTTTTTTTTTCGCGGTTTTGGCTGCGTTCGGTGGCGCGGGCGCACTGTGTCTGTCGGCTGCGGGTACGGGATCTGTGTGCGGTATTTTTGAGACTGGGTGGTCGGCCGACGAGGACCTCGGATTTTCCGTCTCGTCTCGTCCTGTCGTTCCGAGGCCGGCTCCACTCTAAACTTTCTTTATCTCGTCTTTCGTCGCTGGGTGGCTTCTTCCTTCTCCCCGACATTGTCTCTCATTCCTCCCGTCGTCTGTCTATGTCTATCTTGTTCTCTTCTCCCTCGTTATTCTACCCAGCTATTCTTATCGATCGCGTCGGCGAGCACGTCGCTTTCGTTGGGGTTGCTTTCGCAATCTTATCTTCATCTGCATCTACCTTTTTCTACATCCACATCTACATCTGCATCTCCCCCCTCATCTGCTTCCCCCGTTTGCTGTTTTCTTCGAGGCGCTGGTGCTGGTGGGCGTTTATGGGTGTGGGTAGATCCGGCTCGCCATGCGCGGCGGGGCATATTCGGGGAAGTTCCGTATCGATCCTGCGTTGCCATTGGCTTGTTGGCGAGGCGTTCTCTTCTGCGGTTTCTATGTTGTCGTTCCTGTTTTTCCTTGGGTTCTGTGAAGAGGCAGAGCTCCTCGGACGACGATATCACGCTTGCAAGAGTCTGAATCGGAGCCGGGGAGCAAAGGACGAGGATGAGACGAGGTGCTGTTTCTCGGCGCATCTAGGTTTCTCCATCTTCTAGACTACCCGTCTCCTCACTCCGACCTCTTGCTCGGACTTTCACGTATATACAAGGAGTTTCTGCGGTACGATCACCCCCGCGCACGAACTTGCAACGGAGTTTTGCAGCCGTTTGCCATCGTGCGATCACATAGGGTGATGATTGCTCAAATTCGGATTGGTATTCAGATTCGCCGTCGTCTTGTGTTCCCGGTGGCGGGTCTGGTGGTTGGGACAGCACTCGAGCAAAAATCACAGTGATGATTTGAGCAAGAATCGCAGTGACGATGAATTTAATTTCTTGTCCCTTCGAATCTGCGCAATTGGCCGAGGTGGGCTGTCACTTGAATGACTGGCGTGTGTACTGCCCCCAGCCTTCTACTTCTCGAGCTTCTGCTTGGTGCAGTCTCGCTTTTCTGATCTACCTTTCTTCTCTGTGCTGTTTTGGGTGTGTGGTTTCACAGCTGAGGCCCAGTCTTGCTGTGGATCTCGTCTTCCACTCTCCTCCCCGCTGCCGTTGTCCCTCGCGGCGTCCGACAAGGGAGGACAGATCGTTGTCCTGCAGTTCCTGGGTCTTTTTTAATTCCCCTTGGATGACGCGAATCGTGACTACCAATCTCTTTTCCCAAAATGTTAAAACTCCCGTCCCGGCATTCCGACGTCGTGCCGTGTGGATGTAGATGAGAACGAGGCGTGGCGTTCGTTCTCACAATTGCCGATATACATACACCCCAGTTCCTTGCTTCTTTCTGGCCTTGTTTTTCTGTCGTCTCGCTTGTCAATCCATCCCCATCATCTAGGCGAGGCGAGGCTCTCACTCGCTTCTTTCATTGTCGCATCCCCATCTTGCGGCTATCCTCTGTTACCAGAGTACGCCTACATGATGAGCGAGACGATGACTGCTTCTGTACCGCGTACCCCTCAGCGTCCTACTCGTATTCCGCGCCCCGAATCCCGCCGCACGACCAGTGACTCCCCGCTTTTCGTGCACACCGATTTTGGCCTTGATATTGTCTGTGTCTGCGCGTTACGGAACATGTTTTACTGACTTTGCTTTCCTTGTTTTGTAGGCCGCACAACAACATCTCTACCACCAAGAACTTCATCTTTCCCGCTCACCACGCCTCCCTCATTCGCCTCTCACCCCACAACATCAATATCGCACGACCTCGCCTTCGCCGCGTGCACCGCACCGCACGACCTCGCCGCGTTCTAGGACGCCGCACCGACCGTTGGAAGGTGGCGAGCTTCCGAGGAGGCACACGACCACCACCGTACCTGGGTCGCCGGCACGGACGGAACGCGCGTCGGGGCACACGAGGCAGCGGTCGAGAACCGAGCCTGCCGCGCCTCCTTCAGCCAACCCCACGTCCAGTCCCCATGCCGCGTATGAGGTTGCTGGTGCACAGTACGAGTTGGCCGGCGAGGACAGGGAGCGGGAGCGTGGGAGACGAGGACCGACGCACGCGAGGAAGAGCAGTGCGTATGCTGCGTTGGCGGCTTTGAGTGGGTTAGGCGTCGGGCATCCTTCGGGTGGGCGGTCGATGTCAACCTCGCAGATTGCGCACATGAATCCGAACGTGAATGGGTATCATCCGGTGCATGGACCTCCGACGCCTGGTAGCACACCTCCGTTGTCTGCTGATGTGCGAGATGGGAACGAGAGCGGGACGTCAGAGTCGGAGGAGGATGTTGGGTCACAGCATGATGGGCTGATGATTAGGCGGAAGGCTCGCAGTGAGAGTCGGGGCGGGAATGGCCGGTTGTTGACACCGCCTGCGACGCCGCCGCGTTGCTCGCTTCTTGTCGTTGCGGATGGGGACGGGGGCGAGGTGCATCCGAATCATACGCATGGGCATGCATCACCGGATGGTGGTTCGCCGAGACCCGCCTTCAATGCGCGCAAGGCGTCGGCGCAGTGCCGGCAATTAGAAGGGTATGTGAGTTTTGCGGCGGTGGAGGGGCTTGGGGAGCCTCCTAGTCCAGGGCCAGACGGGGATTTGGGTGAGTCAATCCTGTCGCGCTCCCGGGATGTTACTAAACGATAAGCAGACGATGACGACGCGGCGAAGCACAAGCGCGGAAGTCTTGGGGCTGGTATCGTGGGTCTGTGGAAGGGCGGGTTCTGGTAAGCGGGACCGCTGCCGTTCACTCAACCTACTATGCCCCTTCGCCTTCTCCTCGCTCCTCGCTTGACGCGTCACTAGAGCTCCCCATGCCTCTATGCCCTATGCTTGTTTCCCTTATGTATCTCTTGTTCGGTTTCTTCGGTTGTTTGGGCTCATTTTCCTTGCTTGTTTCTCCGGTTTCACAAATAATCATAACATAGATATTTTTCCTTTAACTTTTCATCCCCACTTGTACACATACGGCTGCCGCCTTTCTTCTCTGTATATACCTCTTTGCTCTTTCTTTCGGTACATTCTTTTCTCGACTCGGATCCTTGGGTATACAACAAATAGTAGACCCTTGACTTGTCAGTATCGGGTATGCTTTAACTCCTCCGCTTTCCTTCCCTCGCTGAATCGCTCCAGGTTTATGGCTGTATGGTATGCGGATTGGTAGAGCAGCTGCGATGGTCCGGTCAGGTGAGCTACAGACGGCTTTCATCCCTGCGCGAGACTAACAGCTTATTGGCCTGTAAGGATCTCAATCTCGACGGGGATCTCATTTTCTGTGCCATTGAGCAGAACAGTGAACCGGCACACGACATGACCTAGTACAACCCACGACACGACTTCCTTGCCGGCAATTTTCCAGTACGAAGACGCTCTTCAAACAACGACGCGTTTATGACGTGCAGAAATGTCGACCGCACCAGCAGACCATTTTGCATCACCACAAACGCGGAACTTGCGGCGAGACCGTTCCGTGACCGTTCCAAGCGGCCGTCACGCGCTGCGCTGCCAACATGCGGTCAAGGCATGCTTGTTGGGAGGGGCAACCATGGAGTTTGGCGACGTCGTGCTGTTGCGCCCTCGTCCTCGCCCAACTCTCGTGGTCGCCCCTGATTTTTTAGCTGCCTCGACTTCGCCACCATCCGCGTATTGGGTCTTTTCGCCTGCCCTTGCGTGGCTTCGGCCGCCGCAACCATTCTCGTCGGTTCTGTCTTCGGTGGCTTTCGCTCGCCGGCTCTCGACCTCATTGATGGAAGGAAGGTTTGGCTGGGTATTCATCGTCTCACGGATTTCGCCCACGCGGTTTGCAGCAAGAACGCCGTCGACGTGGCCGAATGAAGTTGGACATTTACCAACCAGGCGTTTCAAATATACGTGTCCGTTCGGACACGGTTTCATCTGCCCAGGTCGGGCTCGGAGATCCGCGCGTCCTCGTTCTTATTCATCCATGGCCAGTCGACCTCGCTCATCTCCCGCATCCTTTAGCCGTCCGCACCGTACTCGCCCACATTCCCTTCCACCTAAAAAAATAATACTCTAGCTCGCTAACATAAACATTATATTTACATAGACAGCCGGCGTGGATATACACGGCGTCGGCACCTGGTTACTGCCAGTAGGTACACACTCAACTGGCTAGGAGGGAAGAAAGGAAGAATCGAAATATAAAATGTATTATATCTTGTGCAATCGTCTCGCTTGAAATGTTATGTTTCCACAAAGAAAGTGCATCAAGTGGCAGGTATCGATATGGTTAACGTTGAAGTCAATATATGCTCACCAATTTTCGGTGACCTACGCCTCTGCCAGGTGGTGGTCCGGAAGGATGAGCAAGCGTAAACAACGCGTAAACCGAAGAAACAATCCCGTGATTCACCGTGATGCGTGACCGTTCCGAGTCATCTTTGTCGCAAACTGCCAACTGGTTCAACACAGTTTTTGCCACAGTCTGCCCTTTGTTCTGCAAGAATCCGTCTAGCTCGTTTGGCGCAGATGGAATTCTAGAGCCGTCCAACCAGCCGACCTTGGTCTTTGTATGACCTGATTCTTGAAATCAAGTATTTATCGAGAGAATCAAGTGACTCGCGAGGTAGTCCGAAAGAGGTTGTACATACTACTTTATCCTCTGGTGTCTGCTACTTAATCAGGCTGTGTTCTAAGCCTCTATGTCTTCTTCACTCATTCGATTCACCAGAATTCTCACTGGCGCGGATCAGCCAGTTGTACAAGGTGGGAATCGGTGAGAACGTTGCCTCTTCGGAGCATTCCACTCATCTAACAACATGATGACGATTGGTCACCCAAGCATATAAAGCCGTTGAGGCGTACGACTCTTCTCCACCACGTATTGTAACCATGCATCTATCCAGCGCTATCGTTTCACTGACTTTCGCTCTCGTCGCCGTTGGCCAAGATGTCTCCATCGCAGCTGTGAAAAAAGCCTTCACCAATGCAAACGTACGCTAAATTCGTCGAAGACCCACAGCGACCCTCCCATCTCATTGTGAACCAGATCCCGACCGACTTGGACATCGTCTTCCAGCCTACTGCCCTACTCGAGGTTTCCCTGCCCCAGACCGCCGGCCCGCCCATTACGCTCCACGCAGGAATTCAGGTACCTCGAAACGGTGCGTTCCACATGCTCACCCACGATGGCGCTCTGAACGAGACATTCCGCAGACACGGCTGGACCCCCGACGTTCCACGTCGCAGGAAATGTGGGAAAGGGTCCCTTCGTTGTGGCAACCGTGGACCCCGACGCTCCCACCCCCCAAGCTCCCACGAGCGCGCAAATTCGTCACTTCCTCGGCGGCAACTTCGTCTTGAACAGCGGCGGTCTTCTCGTCAACTCCACCCCCGCGATCTCCGAATTCCGTCAGCCAACTCCTCCCGCGGGCTCCGACGCGCATCGGTGAGTTCTCCGTTCGTGTATGTACACAGAGTAGATTCAATTTTCGACGAATACGTTCCTTCCTTCTTTCTTTCAGGTACATTTTCTTGTTGTTCAAGCAATCGCCGGCATTCGCAACTCAGACGCTCGTCAATTCATCGACGCCCGTCCAACTATTCAACATCAGCCAGTTTGCGGCGGCGGTGGATTTGGGGAACCCCATCGCGGGGACATTCATGCTCGTGGCGCCTGCGGCCTGATTCTTCTGCATGACCGATATTACTATATAGACAGTGGGTCCTACGGTTCACAGTTTGACTTGTAGTTTCCCAATTCAATGGAACGATTTTAATTTGTGCTTTGTCCCATCTGAAAAACAATCTCGTACAACACTTGATCAAGAAAGATACTATGTACACATGTATGTTTACGGCGACCACTCGGCACAATCAGTCAAGAATAACTTGTCGCTGGATATTTGGGCCCATTCTGAATTTAAACCAATTTTGCGGAGACATATCCGACATCAAGACACTGGATAGAAAGACAAGAGCGGTTCGTTGAACAACTGCGGAAAAATCCACAACTAGTAGACAAACGTGCTTACGGTCTTCTGAACGGGTCCATATTCTGGCGCTGCTGCATCTCCTTGACGGCCAGGTGAAGCTCGTCGAAAAGATATTCCTTCTTCAGCTGCGCTACTATCACGTTGGGCGTGGTGCCAAGCTCGATAGCGCCTTCGCTGCCAATGCTCATCCAGCAAAGAAAGTGAGCCATGATCGCGATACTCTCTCGATCTCCGGTGGTCATGGCTTTCTCCCGGCATTTTCGGAAACG
Organism: Favolaschia claudopus; assembly: GCA_037176885.1. Lineage (NCBI taxonomy): Eukaryota > Fungi > Basidiomycota > Agaricomycetes > Agaricales > Mycenaceae > Favolaschia > Favolaschia claudopus. Next base: position 266,296 of record JAWWNJ010000167.1, on the reverse strand, counting down.
AGGTTGCGCCTCGGCGTCGGGATAGGCTATGAAGTTTTCATGCACGGGCCCGGTGATGATGTAATCGCATTGTGGGGATCTGTTGAGCCGTTCGATCTGGGTGGTGAGTAGGAGCGAACGCTTGTAGTTTCCGATCGCGGGCCCGATGATGGGAGTCTGGGAGGGAGGGTTTGGTGGAGTGCCAGCCCTATACGGCGATATTATATATAAAGGACCTGTAATGAGAGGTACCACTCTTATATATAAAGGCCTCTCATTAGAGGTCCGATCTATTTATATATCACAGTGACATACCTGTCAATATACGGCAGGGAGAGCCCTGCGGCGGCGTCGTCAGGCGCAATCGACCGCTCTGGCGCGTTTGCGGGATGGCGGGTGGCGGCTGGTGGCGGTGTAGCGCATCACCACCGAAATTGGGTGCGAAAATACGGGCTCCGCCGCCGCTGTACCGCCAATTCAGTGCCCAAGGAGGAAGCTTAAGACCTTACCTTGGTAATATAGTGCGTAGTATAAGCCAGGAAGCCTTGGGTGGTCCGCACGACGTCGGGGTATTGGGGGGAAATGGTGGGGCGCTTTTGTTTGTTCCTGTTTCATTTGCCCAATCCGATCCGATTACCGGCACCTGCCGAAACCCAGTAAAATTTCCTGCCCGAATAGCATTACAATTTTGGCTGGGAGATGTGTAGTGTAATGTTAGTATGCGTATACTGAGTCTGAAAGCAGGAGAGGGACCGTTTCAAATGGGCGCCAGGTTAATTGGGACTGTATTTGTCACTGTTTGTACAGAAATCATTTTGGGAAAAATATTGTGTAGGCCGGATTTGAATGCTCAGGAAAGGAGTAACAGGCTTCTATGCTTGTGAATCGAGCTTTCTACACCTCAACGCAACACTGCCTACACGCGTTTGGCCTCGAAATGCGACATCCTCACATCTTCGGCGTTATTCGGTCATTCGGCTTTCAGCCACACTCAAGTCGAAAACTTCTAAGTGCTAAGCGCCCAAGGCGCTTACCACCTGCTTGGACCGAGGAAATGATTGTGCAAGTCGCGCTTAGATATTTCAAGCCAAATATTGAAGTTCACAACAGGTATTCATTGAAGCAATATTCATTCTCATAGACTACAAGATAGAACATGCGGCAGATTGATTTAGAATAAAGAAAATCGTCGTAATTTCAGTTGAATGAATACAAACTAACTCGATTACTCTAAATGCAGTGGCTGGTTGAGCAGCGATGCAGGATCAGAAAATGATACAATAAATTACTTAGTACGCCTACACACCAATGATAAGATAGATAGAATATTTCCTGAGAAAACAGAGGGACTTACTTTTTTTTCGACGGGCCAGGGCGCACATTTTCAGCCTCCGCTTTGCGTTTCGCTGCCGCCGCGAGCTTCTCAGCCTGTTTCTCCTCCTTCTTCTTGCTCGCATCCTTCCGAACTTCTTCCATCGTACGCTTCTTTGGTGGTACGTAACCTTTCTTGATAGTGCGCTCGCTGGGACCGCGAAGACCGAGTACTCGCGGCTCAGGTGGTGGAGCGCGCGCGCCCAAGGCTGCGGGTTCAGCGGGAAGTGCGGCGGTGCCGGGTGGAGGAGGAGGAAAGAAAAAGATGCCGTGGTCACGGTCGCGCGCAGCTCGGTCGCGCACTTTCTGAGCTGTGGCGGCAGCGGCAGCGGCTTCGCGATTCGCATTGCGTTGCCCAGTGCCGAGCTGCCACATGTTGCCGCCCTCTGCATCGTGCCCCAGAAGGTACCCGGTGTCCACTTCACCTCCACCTCCACCTCCACCTCCACCTCCGCCTCGACCTCCACCTCCGCCTCGACCTCCACCTCCACCTCTACCTCTACCTCCTCCGCCTCGACCTCCACGTCCTCTTGCGCGTCCGCCCCGTCCGCCACCTCGCGTCGCTCCCGGGTTGGCTGATCTTGGTGCTGGAGGGGCATTCGAAAGTGGTCTTGACTCGGGAAAGTCGTCCGCTGTCAGCGCTGACACCACTCGTGCGGGTGTTGTCATGGGAACGACAGGCAACGCTGGAGGCGTCGAAGACGCAGAGGAGGAGACGGGGGGAGTTATGGCGATGGAGTCTGTCGTGGGAGCTGAGGACGTTGCGGCTGAGGGAGTAGTCGATTTGCTGGGGGTGATGATGGGGGCCGCAGGGAAAGATGAGGTCGATGGAGCCGAAGGAGCTGGGATTGAAGTAGCGCTAGCTGTGAGCACCTGGCGAAGCGGAGAAGGAGTCGATGCTCCTCCGCCTCGAATCGTTGGCTGCTGACGCTGAAACAGAGATGCGCCGGCTCGCGTTGGTGTAGACGGTGCGGAGACAGAGCTGGGAGCGAGACGTGGAACGGGACGAGGCTGAGGACGGGGCGGCACAGATTTGGGTGCAATGATCGAATGGTTCGCAAACGAGGTCGGGGTACATGGTGTCAGTCGAGGAATAGAGGACGGGGTCGATTGAGAAGGAAAATCGCTGGGGAAAACCCAATTTTGCGTAGCTGCGAACGAGGTAGCTTGCGTAGGGGCGTGAGTTTGAGGGGTTGCCGGTGTTACCGGTGAAGAGAGATCGAAAGACGGTGTATCGCCTCTGATCGGTGGCTGCACATCGAGGTCGCCTGCGACATTCGGAGTTTGTGGCGCAGCTGCAGAGGATGCGGAAAAGAGATTGGGGTTGGATACAATTTCGAAGGGTAGCGGGAAGTAGTTAAGATCCAGATCCAGTGGCGGGTACTCTTCGTGACCGAAATCATCGCCTTCCCCGGGCAGGAAGAGGTTTGGACGGGTCGGGGAGGCGTCATGAGGAGGTGCAGAGACACCAGGAGGAGGGGGAGGCACCGTATTCTGGCCAGGGAGCGCGTCTGAAGATGACGAAACGGGTGGTGGAGCTGGGAAGGGAGTTTCAGGCTGGGTTTCAGCGGTGGCGGATGTCGGGGCCTCAGAGGGAGTGATTTGGGCGGAAGTAGAGCGAGCAGGGTTGGTATCTGGTGTGTTGTCGGGTTCGCAGCTTCCCTCTGGACCAAGAGCGCGTTCACGTCGAGTTTGGTGGTCTAAGATAGAGTGAATATATATCAGGGTCTTAACAATTTGTATACGTGAATGACGCACTGAAAACCTTCTTCCCAAACTGATGAAGAGGTTTCACAACCTGGTCTTCCCATCCAGCATGAGCCTGGTCGAATGTGTGGCCAGCAGAAGTGACACCGTGGCAGTAGCTAAGAAAAGAGGTTAATCATCGGATTGTCACCGTCACAGTAACGCGTACGTTTGTGTGCCGATCTTCCCGCCTTGGTTGGGAATGGGACCGACCAACATCGTCGTCCCGACCAATCCTGTCTTCTTCTCGACGTATGCATGGACCTGCTTTAATATAGGCCCAACTTGATCGATTCCTCTACAGAAAATTTATCAAAATCTGAATAAACTGGCGATAATGAATACTCACCGCTGGAGTGCTTCAGGAGTGCTTGCCGCCTCGCCACCCCTCGAAGGTTTCACCTGATTCTGAAATAGCTCTTCCACCGTCGCCATCTCCTCCTCTGTCGCCTCCACAAACAGCCGCGCAAGAACTTGTCGTCGCAAAGTTTGTTGATCTCTTCGTCCTCTCGAAACTCGCTCCTTTCGCTCAGCAAGCGTTTCATCATCATCTCCCGGCGGCATGAGAGATTTCCAGCCCTCGGCTTCCAATGCAGCGTCAATCACCGCCTTATTGCGTTTCTCCCAGATCTCGCGACACTGCAAACGGCGGGAAGCACGCGAATTTTTCCCAAGGGCAGCTACAATATCTTCCACGGCGCTGGTACTGGAAGCTACGGCAGTGTTACCATTTAATGCCTTTTTTTCTTTCTGCGAGCGGTTAGTGTACCAATTCCGAACCACCTGGGCGACACGATGGTCAGGTTATGCTCAATAAATTTAGAATGAAGGTAAATACCTTCGTCTGAGTTAGTATTGCCTTACCTATAGCTGTTTCCTCTTCTGCCGTCCTTTCAGACGCCTCTATTGCTGCCCCGGCCGAATCGGACAGCGGTAAGCCTAGCGCAAGCTCCACCGGCCATTTTTGCAACCAGCCCCGGAAGACTTTAGGCCAGAAATTGTCCAGGTGAGGCTGTAGCTGTACGAATTCCAGCCAATATGACTCCAAGTAGGCTGCTTTGTCTTTGGGAAGCTTCGATTTTCGGCCTTTTGGCATCGTCGGAGAGAATAATGAGCCAGAGAGCCACGGTAAGACAATATCGTTCAGTTAAATGTCGCAATACGCTAACTGCTATAGCGAGCGTATGAAAGCCAGAGGAGACGAAACAGAGGCAAGTGTCGATCCCGATGTGGCTTTACCAAAATGTATCCGACTAATTTTTTGAAACAGAATTTGCGGCGAATTTTGATCTGGATTTCCGAAGGCGGTAATCTTTCGTTGTTCCAGGTTGTTCCTTCCCTAGATCTGCACACCGGACCGATTGTCGCTAAGTCAAGTACCTCAATGGGTATCCAGGTAAGTCTCATCATAGAATCTTCTGATACGTCTCATGCGTCTCTCGCTAAACTACAGTCACCCGGTTCACCTTAAGATCTGAGGCGTTCACATAATAAGCCCAATACTTTTTTTCAATGTCCCACAACCTTCAAATCGATCTCCATACCCACATTCACCACTACCTTCCTCCCACCATGACCGCCGCTCAGCCTCCTGCCTCTGGATCTTCTGCCGCCCCCCTCAGCGAGCTCCAGGAGCTCATTGCTTTGGTCGCTCGGCTCTCTACAGCTACCACAGAGGCCATGCGTCTTTCCGTCGAGGTGCAAGGTATGAGATTGTATCTTTCTCTAATTAAAATTTCCCTCACCATTCTTAACAGCCAGATTGCCTCTCGTCGTCGGCATAGAAGTCGCCGGTGCGCGCGCGGCCGCCCTTTCCCAAGCTGCCGCCGCCGCCGCCGAGGTCGACACCGACCCCGTTTTCAAGCGCCAGATTGCGCAGACTCCCGCCGACCTCGTATGGCGGTCACTTTGCACTTTTAATAAAATGTAGGTATTATCTGTGAATTTGTATGTAAAACAGGAAAAGTGTGTATAAAAAGTAGACTGACATATTAAAAATTTCAACTGGAGGTGTCGAGAATGCTGAGGGGGAGATTTGTGTTTTTTTCTTGACTGTGACTTCAAAAAACAGATGTCATAGATAAAGTTGGTGTGAGGATAAAAAAAGTGAGGTGTATGTAAAAAAAAGTTGGCTCCAAAATGAGAGAATCTTAGTATGTAGTGTAGCTTTTTTCGACAGTGTTAGAAACTTTCTCGGTGTGGCTGTGCTAACCCTAGTGATGGCTCTTCCCAATGCGGTAGAACGGAGCTTCCGGTCCTGTCACGGACCCACACTGATCCACACCGCCAACACCAAAGCCGCTTGTGTCTATCCTTGCTTCTCATTCTCTCCTTCTGCCAGCTTTCAATCTGTTGGCTCTCAATACTCAAACAAGATAGCCTCTTGATCAATCCTACAGGCTAAAGGAAAGTCCTTTCATGCAGAAACCAGAAACCACTGATTTGGAATGCTTCTGGATACTCTACAACTCTGTCTTATGTCTAGCTGTGGTTAATTTTACACATCTCCAAGTTCTCGGAGGTGTTTTTTCCTTTTCAAATGAACCCTATTCAACTATTGAGGCTGAGTGAACACCATGACCCACATTAGGGATATTCATATTGAAACCGAAAGTGGTAATGTTCTCATCCTGTATGGGAAACGTCAGCGACTTCAAGCACGGACCAGTCGGCACAAATGGCACAGCAACATCAAAGTCAAACAAATTTTTCTTTGTTCTTTCTTTCCCACCACATCAACCCTCTTTTTTTTTTGAATCGTATCTTCTCATTCCTTTGCTTAATCCTCCATGGATCCCCAGTATTGCTCTGGGTTAGATGCCCAGGGCATCCAGTGCCGTTGCCGCAGGTTCATTGAACAGCCAGGATCCTACCAGTGCACATGCATTCACCTTGAAGGATATCATCCAGCAGAGCCTGCCCCCATTGCACCCACCACAGAACCCACCGCCCCTGTCGCACCTTCTTCCATCTCTCCGTCCGATATCTTAGCCACCTATTATAATCCCAGCCAAATTCTCACACAGAAAGCTGGCACTCCCGCCTCCACGATCTTTACTCCCATTGCTTCCTCATCCAAAATCCCCCCTGGTCCTTCTACATCCTCTGCCGCCATGTCAATTGCTGTTCAGGAGACAAGCAAAGGTCTCAAGCGCAAGCAACCTGATGACAGCGGTATTTCTGGGCATGTTCGTAAAAGAGTATGTGGCTACCTGTTTTTTTTTCTTTTTTCTTCTTTGAGTACATGTCTGACTTTCTAGCAGGCCAAAACCGGTTTGAAAAAGACGGCAGGTAGCTTAATGAAAATAGCTGCTATTATTTTTGTTGTCACTCAAGCTGTAAGCCTTGCCTCATTCTTCAACAATTGCTGCTCAACTCACAAATGTAGGGAGATAAAACTCGTCAAGTATTCTTTACCCCCAAGCCGCCAGATATTGCTCACCTGGAAACTCGAGGCCTGGCTGTGAACAGTCTCAAGTCTCAGCTCGCTATCAATACGGCTTTCACTCCGGCCCAGGTAGACACTTTTCTACGCGGTCTATTTGTCTCTCTTTTCCAATATCTCGACAAACACTGCGCCTTGAAAGCTGGGGAGTTTCACTGGAAATTTCTGATTAAAAACAATGCCACTCTATCCGTTTCGCCACATTCCCCAGCTGACGCTGCTGAAATCACCCGTTACTTTGGTCCCACATCACGCCCTCAGAGCCGGAAGATTTTTTTCGGTGAGTTTTTCCGTGGAAGATAACTCTAAAACTGATTCTTTCTTCCGTAGCCACAAACTATGCCATCCCTCCTGAAGTTTGGGACCACCCGAATGGGCAGTGGAACCATGAAGTCCCTCCTGAAGACGACGTTGAGATGGATGAGGTCTCAGAAGAGGAGGGGGAGGACATCCTTTCTGTTGGGGATTCAGAAGAGTCTTGGGTCAATCCAGACGGTAATTTGGCTGCTTTCTTTCTCTGTCATTTCCCCTAACTCATTTGGTATTCAGATTCTCCTCCGAAGAAGAAGAGCAAGAAAGCTCAAGGAAAACAAAGAGCCGTTGAGCCCAGTGAGTGGGAATTATTGTCTAGCTTTGATTTGTATCTTGACCTTTCTTAGCTTCCCACTCTTCCGCTTCCGAAAGCCCTGTGATCTCTATCTCCGATAGCGAGAGTGAAGAGGGGGAATTTTCACCGCCCTTCACCCAAGCCACGACTTCAGCCCTCCCCGCACTAGATGCCCGCCCTGCCCGCCCTATTCGCACAACACGCAGCATCTCTACATTACCTAGGACTGCACCATACTCAGCCTACGCTTATTGCAGTGCCAAGAACTTTGTCCCCTGGGATGAGGAAGATCTTCCTCTGGATGACCAGTTCTGGAACGCAAGCTCTTGATTATCCCCTTGTCTATCATTAACGTCTCATTCCCACTCTCAACTACCTATCCAGTCCTCCTCTCTTACGCTAAAGATCTCAACTAACTAATCTCTTGACTCCCTGCCGTCGTCTTTCATTCCTTGCTTACTTACAATACCCCCCTCTAATTCCATACCTTAGTTTACTTCTCTCTCCCCTTTTGTTTAACCATGTCAATTAATGCGTTTCTTGTAAACTCGGAGTGAATTCTAAGAGGTGTAACAAGAAAGAAAACTAGTCAATTCTACTTCTACGTCAACTACGTCAAAGCATTTGCAACCGTAGCAGCCACTGCCTGCAACACCGTATCTCTATTTCAATAAGCTTAGTACAAGGGAAGAAAGCTAGAGATAAGACTGACTCATTGTTCTCCCAACCATTCTTGTTCGCCACCCACCTCTCCCCATATATATCAGAGTGAAGCACAATGGATATCCGAACGCCGTTGATGGGCGTATTGAAATGGGTGATCTCGCAGGAGGGAAAGATACTGACATCCCAAGGCCTGGTGCGTAAGAGCAGACCAGTCTCATACATACCCAAGTCCCCTCCAACGCCCTCTCCATGACAGTAAGAAATGACCACACAAAACCTGTGATCACGCTTGTCCCGGTGTCCGACTGTCGAGATGCACAGATTGATAACGTATCCGCCGAAAGGATAAGCAGCACTTCTTTCATTGAGGGGTAAGTGTGAAGCCCACACTTCTATGGCACTGTATTCCTCTGGTAAAAGTTTCTTGATCTTGATACTATTAGCGAAAGAGATGTAAAGATGTTACATTCACTCACATGTAACTCAATTACAGTGGTAATCAGCTGAATGAATTCCGCAGTTAGATTTGATTCCTCAGGCTCGTCTTTCGTCTCCTTGGATTCCCGAGGGGCTCGCTGAGAATGATTAACTTTGGTAACACCTTCTCTGGCGACAAGATTTGGGTGAACGTCTGGTGCTCCAGTGCCCTAGCCAACAGTCAGCAGGCTGCTTGATCTGATTAAGAAACACTTACTTGTTCGCTGTACCGATTGTAAACTGACTTGTGCACAGCACAATATGAGTACCCCGGCTCCGCTGAATTTACGGGGTAAATTTCTTCAGGATAAAGGGCAGAAAATACAGGCAAGGCTGTGGTGCGGAGATGGGGTAGAGTTTCTGCGAGATTGGTGATGACCATGAGCAAGAGCTTGTCATCTTGTCCACGTATAGTCAGAACTTTTCTGAAGGCATAGTCAAAGCACCGTCAAAAGGTGGAGTGAAATTCTTACCCTTCTGCTATTTCCGTTGGGATACAGATGTAACTTTCCCCTTGCTTCTGACCACTGGCGTGAAAGACAGACAGCTAGCAGACGGATATTGAGAAGCAGGAGTGACAAGAAGAAGAGGAGATATACCTTTTCCGCAAGATCTTCAAGACTCGCTGCTACGTACCCAGCTCCAGCCCTCTGCCTTTCAAGTGCGGTCCACGCCTCAGAGTTGTCACGGTTGACAGGACAAGGAGTATTTTCCATCTTGAAAGCAGTCCTGATGACGATCTCCTCAGCCACACAGGACTCATCCAAGTCCCACTTGAAATGGGACAGAGGAAGGGCAGGCACGAGGAGAGAGCCTTCAAGTTGTCGCCACGCATCATCAGGAGCAGGCAGTCTGAAATAGCTAACGGGAAACATTAAGAAGGCTCCGACGAAGAATTAAAGAGGGTCTTACTTGCAATCGAAAGATCTGAGTTTTTCACGCATTCTGACTATATCACCGAACGGGATTTCTTCTGGAACCCCGTCACTGTTGGGAGGAAACGTGACGACGAAAGCCCGTGAAGATTCCAGAGTCATTCTTTTCACCCACGTCATCTGGGGAATTATGAGCGTCCGGAGTATCTCCCCACAGTCTCGAGATAACATGTTTTCGGTAGTGAGCTCGTCTTTCGCCATATATTAGCTATCACGCAGAAAGAGATGAGGAAGATAAAGCACGTACTGTGAGGACAGCATAGGAGGTATCCGAGTTGTTCCACCGTATCAACAAAATCTTGCTTGCAAAGAGTCGCCCTTAATTCGCAGGAGGCGATGAGGGGAAGGATATACATGCTGCCTAGAACATGGTTAGCTCTCAGAAAAGAGTGAAGGAAGGGTCATACGCACTTGCAGCAGCCAGGTAAATTAGACGAGTACCCGCACTATACCACTGAGAAAGCTTGTCTGCGTTTACCGAGGTTGAAGGGACCTCTAGGGCTAGGTGTGCATATCCAGTACGCTCTTCCTTGCTGGAAGTTTTCTGCCGCCTATAAAGTGCAGTTTGGCGTTAGCACCAGTTGCGTGAAAGGTATCAGTAAGCCTACCACTGAATATAAAAAGCGGCTTGTATCAGAGCAACCATCATCTTGAAATCCGTCACCACTGCCTGTGTTTCAAGGCGATGACAAAGCATCATGATAGAGGCGAAAGGAGTCAATACAGTCGCTGCAGAGAAGGAGGGGAGGTTGGGAGTGAGTGCCGGGGAAACCAGAGGAAGGGGGGAATCATCCGATTGCGCAGCTTCACCGGTAGGCAACTCCGTCTGATTGAGGGCCGCCATGAGGTCGAGGAGCCTTTGCTGATGACTCTGGGATAGGGATGTGAGGCCAAGGTGAACGATACGGAACGCTGTCTCCCTGGTCGCATGTGGAGCATCCACCAGCGTCCAATCTCCCCGCTCCTTCCTCCTTCCGCCCTTGCGCTTTTGGGGTTCAGCGGCAGGCATTTTCCCCAACTGCTCCTTCATCTGAGTAGCGCTCGCTGCTATCTTCTGCCTCCGACTGCGTTTACTCTTCCGCTTGCGGCCTCCACTGCGTTTGTCGCAATTGGATTTCTTCTTGCCAGCAGCTTGCCCATCAACGTAATCCCCATCCTGCTCATCGTCATCATCTTCCTCCTCCTCCTCCTCCTCCTCCTCCTCCTCCTCCTCTTCCTCCTCCTCCTCCTCCTCCTCCTCCTCTTCGTCCCCTTCTCCTGCTCCCCCGCGTAATCGATTCGATCGGCGCGTAGGAGATTCGAGATTCGCCTCGGCTGCGGTTCTTTTCTGACCTACAGGAGCTGTCTGTTTGATGGGGGAACCAACGAGGGTGGAGGACGGAGAGGGGGGAGAAGAACCATTGAGACGTAGCGGTGACAGCAATGAGAGGGTGAGAGGACGAGAAGGAGTTATGGGATCAGCTGTACGAGGAGGTGGTGTGGTTGGTGCGGTAGGAGACACAGCTCTGAACATGAATGCGGGCAGTAAAGACGTGCCACAGGGAAGGAGCGAGTCATGGTGAGTTTCAGAGACGTCGTTCAGGGCAGAAGAAGATGAGAGAGGAGCAGAAGGTGCCCCGTCAGCCAGTTGCGGAGAATCGGAAGACATCTGGGGGCTCTTGGCCAAGAAAGCCGAGAACAGAGAAACTCCCCGCGGAAGGAGAGAGCTGACGAGGGACGGAGAAGCAGGACTGCCAGACACAATGGGTTGTTGAGAGGGGGTCAAGAAAGGAAGACTTGGCCCTAAAGCAAAGTGGATACTTTAGACGTTGTGAAGGAGAAGAAAGTTTTCACGCACCCAAAGTGAGCGCGGTGTTTCCACCACCTGATCTTAGCTGGAGTGAGGAAGGATCAAGATTATCTTCACGGCGTTGTAACGGCGTCAAGACATGGCGACTGAGCTGATTGTCGGAGCGCCGAGAGTTCGGTGCCCGCTTGGGGGTGCGCGGAGTGCGTGGCGCTTGCCGGAGAAATGAGTTGTTGTGCTCAACGATGGGGAAGAAAAAACACTTACAGATCGGCGAGTATCTCTGTCTTTTACGAGCTTGTTCCTGAAGTTGGTCATAGATAGCAGCCAAGGGATTTTGCTGGTGGTTTTCAGCGGAAGCCTGTAAGGCCTGAGGCCAGTCGTGTAGCAAACGTGGGAGGTCGGACTCCTCGACGTCGAAGTGAAGTCGGACAGGCGGCATTGAGGGAGGGACGCGCTGGGTAAGTCGGCGATCTCAGCGAAGATTGGTCTTGAGCTTGGTGACAAGTAACACCGAGCGTTACTGAGCACTCGCTGTGACGACTCGCGTCCTGGCCACAGGAAGGACGCGGTTGTCACACACGTATGGTCGTCTTTGAGTTGGGAGGTCACAGACGGAGGGAGGAAACGCGTTGTGAGATGATGAGGATACAGCCAAACAAACCGGACTCCTTCCTCTCAACAACAACGACGACGGCTTGGCGACAACACCGACGACCACAAACAACGATAGGGCCGACCTCGTACTCCACCATATTCGCCTGGACGACTGTATAGAGGGTTTTGAAAGAGTTGAGCGGGGCCACAGAGAGACTGGTTTGAAGGTGTGTAATTTTATGTTCTCAGTTCCTCTCCGGCCTGGCTGAGACGCGTCTAAAGCAGCCAGTATTCTGAAGATTCCAGCTAACGACTTGATCGTCGCTCACCGACCACCTCCTCTTCTACACACGCGCTACCGCTTGCCTCTCTCTCGGCGACACGTCTCTATCCTCGACTTCGCGCGAGCGCCCCGTTCACCAACCACACACAACAGAACCTGACAACAGCAGCGCGTTGAGGATCTGGCCCGGTTGGTCGACATCAACCTCTCCGGCCAGCCCGCCATCGACTTTGTGTCCGCCTTCTAGTAGAGAACAACGAGCAGTGCAGCGGTCCATGATTTGTATTGTATCGGCGTAAAAACGGTACGTTTTCTTCTTTCATGCGTGCCGATCCCACTTTCTGAAAAGAACTTCCCCAGATCCTGAACCCTCCGGCTTTGCCTTCTACCTTCCCGCTTGAAACTCCCACTATCAACCTCGTCGCTCGTCCTCTCTTCCAATAACCCCGCCTCTCAGCTCTGTTGCCGCCTCAACACGCCGAACGCGCCCTCTCACCACCACCCCCTCACGCTCACTCTTTCCGGCCCGACGCCGCGAGATGCAGTCGCCCATAGCCCGTGTATCGGCAAAGGTGCGTGTGACTTACCTCAACTCTTTTCTTTCTCTTATCCATCCCCTTCAGCTCAACGTTCCCACCACACGACATAGCGTCGTCCGACGCCTCGCCCCTTGTCTTCCACAACCAACTCGATCTCGTACACCCAGCGTTGACCTGCAGCAGCCGCCTCCTCGCCAAACGCGTCAAACCCGCCCTTCACACCCTTAACCCCGCCCGCATTTGCAACGTTTCAAGTTCCCTGAGAACTCGGCTCGATCCCTCCACCACTACCTTCAACGGCCATCCAAGGTGCATGATCTCCTTTTATCTTTCCTTTCGCTCATTCTGATCTTGTCTCTCCTCCACCCAGCCCACCTCCTCCCTACTCCGCACCCGCTGTTTCGTGTTTCGTCTATCGCCGAAAGAATCTGGGTAAAGGTGCGTGCCTGTTTCTTCCATGCTTTTCTCTCTCTCAACATCTCCCCTTTCAGCTCACCCTGCCCCCCACACGCCATACCGCCGCCGATGCTTCTCCTTCTTCCGTTCTCTCTCATCACTACCTCCATCTCGCGTCTCCGCTGCCGACCCGTCCCTTGCGCTAACTCGCCGGACTTCACCTCGCATCAAACGCACCAGTCTCCCCTCGGAGCCACGGCGCCTCGCTCTCTCCACCTCCCCAGCAGCACCTCCATTCACCGACGCCTCAGCTCAACAATGTCTGTTCCGGGCAGGTAAGTTTGTCGACGCCGAATGCAGAAAATTAACACTAACCTGTCTAATCTAGTAAAGACGCCGTTCCGAGACGCGACTCCTTTCTCGACAACAGTGAGGGCGACTTTGTGAGGTCAAGGGGATTCAGCCAAACAAACTGCGACTGCTTTCTCTCAACAAAGACGACGCGACACCGACGACTTTGAACAACAACGACAGCGACTTTCCGCTCGCGCGAGCCGCGCTCAGCCACCCTCAAAAAGTACACCGAAGACGAGACAGACTTGACTGGGAGGATTGGACGCACTGTGTGGCGGCAAAGCAGGCAGAGAGTCAGCGCGAGAATGATATGAGGTGCGTTATGTCTCATTTTTATTGACGAAGTTGACTTCTTTGCAGCGCCCTAGCCTCTCCAATTCCCGAGACGCTGTCGTATACTCTGACGCGGTTGCTGCCCAGGGGTTTGTAGGCGAGCTGGCCAACTACGCAGAGTACAGTGGTGCGCCCACGGAGGGACAGACCTATGAGTACGCGTGTATTGTTAGTAGGTATGCAGGTGCTGAAAATCCTCTCTTTGTTTCCCACTAACCCTTTGCTGCAGTTGATTTGATTACTCGCGGAACCCCTCATCCGACGGCAAAATCCTCATCATCGTGGTTCGTCCTTCTTATTGTCTTTGGGCCCTACTCTTACTGACTCTTTCGGTAGCCTATCAAGGTCTACAGCCCCGACACTCACATCACGGGCACCGGTACTACCACTCCCGCCGGCGCTGTGGTTGATGTGCACGACAGCACTGCTGCCCCAACCGTCGGCACCATTCACCTCACCCATCCGGCTCGCGGACACAACCCGATGACCAGATTGTCCACTTCGACACCTCTTCCTCCGCATCGGGCTCGCGCCCAGCATATCGTCCCTTCGACGACAACACTCGCAGATTCGTGTATGGCTTGCAGCTGCGTGCGATTCAGGGCATGCTCGACTTTGACTACTCATGCGGCCGCAAGGCGCCTAGTGTTGCTGCGATGATCTACCCCTTCGGTGGCCACCACATCCAGAAGTTCTACTGGGGCACGAAGGAGACTCTTCTTCCCGTGTACACCAGCGTCGACGAGGCTGTCGCCAAGCACCCCGACCCCGACGTCATCTTTGCTAGCAGCCGTAGTGTTTACTCAAGCACGCTCGACATCCTCAAGTTCTCGTCCCAAATCCGCTCAACGACGCGCCTCGCTCTCCCGTGCACTACCACCACCCACGGACTCGCACCCATCGAGTCCATGCTGCCCCGTCGCTGACGCTTTTCGCCAAGTCGCCAAGCCGCCGCCGACCCTATCCTACGTGTACAGAGAGAGGTACTTACGTTTTCACTGCTTATTCAACACCCGCCTCCGCCCGCGCCACTCAAGCTCGCCTGCCCGATATAAACGTCCGCCGACTCCTCGCGACGCTTCGCCCTTGTTCTGCTCCGTTCCGCCCTCCATACCCACGCCGCCGCCTGCTACGTCAATGACGCCGATGTCATCGAATCGTCTTCAAAAATTCCCCGCTGTAATAAGAAATGTGAGTTTCCCTGTTTTCCGAATAAAGTCACGAAATTACTCACATGTGTGCAGACATCGACGACAATCTCAACGCCACCTCAACGACGCTGCGCTCGGAATCTGCCGCCAGACTCAAACCAAGGCAGGTCATTTCGCATTGCTTTTGAACAACTCGGGAAATGGCTTACCCTCCTGTTGGACACTGCCGCGCGAATTGCGTCAATTCGGGCGGGGGAATGACGGAACAGGGGCCCCCACTCTCGCCTCCACCCCCTCGTTTCCTCGCATCCACCGAGTCCCTGCCTCCCCGCCGCCGCCGTGCTTCTCGCAGCCGGCACTAAGTAATCAGTACAAACCTATACATGGTGCGTCCCGCCCTTTCTTCTCCTTTCCGCACCTCACTAACGCTATCCCCACCTTTGCCAGCTCGACCCTCTTCCGTTCCTGTGTCGTTCCTCCTCCCAAATCCACCCTCTCTACGTCGGACCAACTCCTCCCCAACGCCACTCCCACGCCGCGGCCGCGGTCTTCGTTAACAACGGAACAACGCACTCAACGCCGGTGCCGTCGTTTCTGCACACCGACTCGCTCGAGAATGCGCTAAAGAATTGAATTCATGTAAGTCCTTTCAATTTCGACAACGAGAATAAACGGAATTACTCACCTTTGTTAACAGATCAACCCGTATGGGCCGGTCAAAAACGCCACGGTCAGCTCGCCAAGCGGAAGACCGGTGAAGAAGTAGCGGCCCTCATTCACTGTAAGACGCAGGCGATTAATCATCTGTCTCCGACGGATGGGGTGCTGTCAAGGGTGGAAGAGGGAATGGTGGGTAGGTGGGGTGCTCGGGAGGCTTGGGCTTGACTGTCTGCCTTGTAAGTCCATTCTCTTCATCTCCGGCTTCCGTCTTCACTAATCTCACTCGCCAGACTCATCATCGACCTCCTCGGCCTAACAATAGGAGATCACACCTTCCACCGAGATCCCAAGGTGTGGGGTGCGGATGTGGAATGGTTTCGGCCGGAGAGATAGGAAGGGTGGGATGGTGAGGACTTGTACTGTGGGCCAAGGTGCATCTTGAGTTATTTTCTTTTTCTTTGTTGTGAGACGCCGTTTGCTGAGGTGGAGAGGCATTCAAGGCATTGATTTGTAGGGGGATTCATGGGTTTCTCTGTGATCTATATGCATGCTGACACGCAGAGCAGCCAGTATTCTGATGATTTACTCTACGTTGTCCTCTTTATCTCGCTGATGGCCACAATCTCAATTGTAGATCTTTCACTTTCCTTTGTGCTGACCGGAACTAGATTAATAAAATTCTTCTACTATATAACTGAAGATGGTAGAGAAAGTGAAGGAATGACAAGGAGCGTATGGTAATAAAGAGTCCTACATCCTTTTAAGCTCATTCACCGCCTCCCTAATGAACTGTTCCTCCTTCAAGACAATTTCCGTACGGAAGAGAGACTCAAGAGTCAGCTTGCGGCAGCCAGAAGTCATTTGCCAGCTGATCACGATATTTGCGAGGCCGTTCATAATCTTTTCAATAGGGATGAGGTTTGGATGAACAAACCCTGCCGCCGCCCCTCGTTTCTCCGCTTCCCCCCACCACGCATACTTCCAGGCGCTGGTGCATGCCTCAGCCCCTCTGCAAGCATTATGATGAACCACAGGAGGAGCTTGAAGTGCGCACAGGGCCCGATGTTTGGAGATCCTTTCCTTGGTCTCTGCAACGTGAAGATAGGCTGAATAGCCGAGTTCCCTGAGTTGGGAGGAGGTCAAAGAAGACAGGGGTGTCCTGAGGAGAGCTCGGAAGGCGGGTTCAATCCACTCTTCTATGTGCCAATTCATAGCGAGGTTGAGAAAGTTGGCGGGGTGAAGGTCAGGACAGACAGCGAGGTGCTTCTTGGCCATCTCCATGACCAGCTCTGAATGGTATAGATCGGCCATATCATAAGCCTTGATCCAGAAGTTAGCAGGGCGTTTCTTGAGAAGGGCAATCTGGCTGGACAATACGGTGGAAGTTAGTCAACAGGAAAACATGTATATGAGCATTCACTGACTCTCCGAAATAAATGCATTCAAGGAATGCCTCAAACTCTTCCTCGGTTGCCTGAACTTTGAGGGGACAGTCAAAGGAACTGCCGTCTCCTCGCACTTCTTGATTGGTATTGGATTCATCTTTCGGCGGGGGGAGGATGGCAAGCACCCCAAAATGCGTGGCCACTTGAATAAGGCGGGTCTTCCAAACCCCGTAGACTATATCACTGTTGTCCACCTAGAGGTCACAAAGAGACAGAATGAAGGAAAGAAAACCGATTGGCGAGGACTTCAACTCACACTAATGAAAAGAGAGGCGTCCTCGCAAAAATACCGGAGACTCTTGTTAGTTCCAGGCTGGCGCAGACCAGGAGGAGGGAAAGTAGTAGCAGTAGAAGAAGTAGTCATTGATTTGAGTCGGAAAGAAAACAGAGAAAGAGAGTTGATGTTATTTGGCTCAAAGTTAATTTCGCACCGATCTCTCTCTCTCTCTCTATGACCTTACCTGTGCTCCCTCCCCTACCTCGTAACCCAGGAACTGGATGGTCAGCAAACATACAACTGGCTCACCGCTCAATTGTCGCCTCTTTTGATCATGCTTGCCGCCTTTTACGCCAAGAAGATGGAGAGGCAGTCCGCCTGAACATGGCTTTGGAAACTTTGACGAAAGAAAGTATCCCTCTGTTGGACAAGCTTGAACTGCTGGGTGTACCTCAAACCTTCACCCATGCATGTGCCCACGCGATTGGTCCCTTGGTATGTGAGCTGAAACTGGCAGCCTTAGCGGCACAGGGCGTGTAAGTTTTGTTTTGAATCTTCTTGTTTTTGAGATATCTTGACATATTGCAGGGAGCGTCGCAATGTAACTTTCTTGCAACCTGTTGAAGAGGTTCACACCGGAAAACGAGGTCGGCCAGCAAAACTTATCAACGTCGAGTTGTTGCGGGAAGCTTTCTCCAAGAAACGCAACATCTCCATTGTGGATCTTGCTGCTGTTCTTGGAGTCCATAGAAACTTCTTGGCGAAGAAAATGAAGGAGGCTGGGATCAGCAAACAATACGAGGGCTACACCGACGCAGAGCTCGATGCTCTGATCTCCGAATTGAAAGCTACGAAACCAGATTCCGGGAGGAGATATGTGGTTGGTGCTCTGCGGAACAAGGGCTTGCGGGTACAGAAGGAGCGGGTGCGGAGTTCCCTGGCAAGAGTGGATGGGCTGGGCCAGATGCTTCGGAAGAAGACCATTCGGCGTCGGAAATACTCAGTTCCACGACCCAACTACCTCTGGCATTGCGATGGACATCACAAGCTGATCTTATGGGGAATTGTCATTCACGGGTTTGTTGACGGTTACTGCAGATCGGTAAAACCCTTCTTCCTTTTTTGTAATCACTTTACGCTGAACCTCTTTGCTTAGCTACTCCAGCTATTAGCCAACTCAAATAACCGAGCAAGCACAGTGTTAGAGGTCTTTCTCGCAGCCGTAGAGGAGTTTGGTACCCCGTCTAGGGTGCGTGGAGACCGTGGGGGAGAAAACGTCCAAGTATCGGTCTGGATGATTGTTCACCGAGGTCCCAACAGGGCGTCTTTTATGTGGGGATCGTGAGTCTCTTTCAATTACCCTTGAGCTCAAATGACATCTTCTTTCAAGCTCAACTCACAACACTCGCATTGAGCGCATGTGGGTAGAGGTCGGCACTCAGTTTGCTCGGCAGTGGCGTGCCTTTTTTACCCGCCTTGAAGACCTCCATCAGCTTGACCGCCACAATCCTGGACACCTTTGGTTGCTGCACAAGTTATTTCTCGAGAGCATCAATGACGACTGTCGCCAGTTCAAGGCCTACTGGAATGCTCATCCCCTCTCAGGGCGAACTGGCAATGACAAGTCTCCGGCAGTATGCTTCCTTCCTATGACCTTGCAACTGGCTGACTCTTTCAAAGGATATACGCTTTATAGCGGAACTCGACAAAGGGATTTATCCTGATCCCATGGAGGGCGTTCATCCAGACACCATCAATCGCTACTATGGAGTGGAGGGAGAGGAGCTGGTTCGGCTGCCTGGTCAAACAGGGGCTGGCCATGTGGAAGAAGAGGACTGGGTGGATGAACAGGTAGAGGAGGAAGAGGATTGGGCAGACGACCATGAAGGTCTTGTTGCGGCTGTTGCTGAAGATATAGCCCACAATATCCGTCACCCCGCTATCAAGGTCGCTCGTCACGCTAATCCTTTCCAACAGCCTTCCACGGAGCAGGCCTTCCTCACTGCTTTACAGGATATTGTCCACCGCGGGATAGTTCCTGAAGGCTACGGGGTACTCCAGAAAGAATGGGAAGATGGATCGTATCCTGCATGGGAGGCCATTAATCCGGTGATAGGGCCGCTCAGCGGCTACGCGTGAAACCACAGAAATTTATCGATTTCTGTACCTATCAGCGGGAGGAAGTGAGGCTAGGATTACAGAAGATATACTCTACCTCGAGGGTAGTATCTTATTGCTTAGGATGGCCGATAAGCCAGCGGGACATCATCATCTGGTAGCGGGAGCTTAGCGACGTCTCCCTAAACATGGGAACGGGACTCTGACTTCAACTACTACTACTGTTGGGCCAAGAGCGTAGCGGGAAACCGTTGCCTTAAGGTGCCGGAGGCCACCAAGAGGGATTACCAAAACCCTGAAGTTAGGCGTTAAACCGCCGACCCACCATAGACGAATCAGACGGACGGACAGACGAACTCATTAGTACTGGCGGGGACATGCCGCCGGGAACATCACTTTCGGCGGGTCGATAAGACCTAGCGGGAGGACCAGATCAAGGAAGACTTGATCCTACTCGAGCAGCGGGCTTATCGCCGAGGACCCAACTAGGGACGGCGGATGGACCAGATCAAGCGGGGAGCATCGGCTGCCTCGGGTTCACCAGCGGGAAGGCCAACCGACGATGCCGGTGTCAAATACCGTTGATATCGGGGAGTCTCTCGGCGAGTGGCGAACCCCTGGATTATATCGGCTTGCCCTGCTTCTAGCGGGAGCCTCTTTCCTGATGACAGAAGAACATAGAAGAACTTGACCGCACTCGAGCCGCCGCCTGTACGGACAGCGGGAGGTGACCTTGACCTTTACTCGACCAGCGGCAAGCAGCCATTATGAAGAAGATATTTCGTGTCTCTCCTTGAAGACATGGCAACCAGCACGCCATTGCACTGCAATAAGGCGCAATACCCTCCCGCCCGCATGGACTTTCTCCGGGAGGCAGTCTTTTCACTCACGACTCGCAATCCTGAATATACCATTGGTTCCCAGCGGGCGCGGCATCAAACTTGGACACTCTCTCATCATGATTTTATTTGGTTGTTTCTGCTCCCGCTGCATGTATTTAATCTCCCGGTGTACTTTTTGTTACTCAGTCAATTACCTACCCGTAGACAAGGGCAGTTTGTAGCGGACTCTAGAATTTGAATTGAACTTTGAAAGAGACTAGACTTGATATCTGAGAGAGACTCGAGTGATACGGAAAGACTTGTGGCATACCGAGCCGCCAGAACTTTGAGAGCCCCGCCAGCCTTTGAGCCCGAGCCCTCCTGAAATACGAAGCCCCGTTTCTCGCCGTTCCGCGGTATAACCAAGACCCCCGTTCGTGCTTGATTCCGCGCCGTCGACGCCCCGTGTGCCAGCCGTTCCGCGGTATAACCAAGACCCCCGTTCGAGCTCGCCGCCGCGTAGTGGTGTAACTGCCCGGGTCACTGATAGTGTCCGCGCCATCGACATAAGAGCCCCGCTTCTCGCCAGAGCCGCGCCGGTCGTATAAGAACCCCGTCCCGCTGAGCCGCGCCTTCTGCCCGCCGGTTGTCATCCAGAAAGCTTCTTGCCGGTTGACGATCCACTACCGGGCGACGCTTTTCTATTGGCACGGAGACCCTCCCCGCTAGACTCAGAATTTCTCATTTCGAAGTCTCAGAAAGAGTGACTCTTCGCTTCTCCCGCTGCGAATCGTTTTGCCCGCTACGTTCTCGCTAGACAATCTAGTAGTTCGTCCCGCTCAAACGTAGCGACCTTGATTGATTGAAGCTTGCACAAGTATTCTGAGGGACGATACGTGCTCCCGCCACCCCGAACACACACACACACACACGTCGTATTGGATTAGATTTTGTGATTTTATATTTCGGTATATTTCACGCCTACACCTACACTCACCGTTTCATCTGGAGCCCACCGCGAGGGGTGACAGATTATTTGTGTCAAGTCGAAAGAAAATCACTTGTGGACGCTGCTCTAAACTAGCACGAACCATCCGCCGGTTGACTCGAGAATAGAATATACACCCGCCCGTTGAGCCGATAGCTCCAGGCCCGCTATAGAAGATTTTGCCATTTAGTTTCGGAAGAGACGTGGCTTCAGAAGGACGATCCGCTAGAGCACCACCACCAAAACCTCGGTCAACCAACACTAGCCTACGTGCCGCTGCCGCTGCTCTCGAACTCGAGACTGACGATCCTTCCCGCCCGCCTGTTGCTCTTGCCCGGGAACTCTATTCTCTGCGCGGACGAACCCAAGCTCACGCTTATCGTACCCGCCAAACCCAGTCGTTGAGCCCCTCTGCTCCGCTGGAACAACAAACCTCAACTCAACCGCCCGGCACAAGACCTGTTACGCCCGACGGTGCAGCTACCCAGTCGTCAACGACTCTCTCGTCTGTCTCTTCACCACTACTCAACACTTCACCAACCCCTTCAAACAATCCGATGGCTGACGACGGCAACAACAACCCTGTCGTTCGAGGAAAGAAGCGCGCGCCGGAACCATGGGACAGGAACGCCCCGCTCTTCAAAGAGGAAGAGCCGGAGGAACTCGTTCGTTTCCTGGACCATGTGGAGCGTATGATGGAATTAGATGAGACGCCGGATGATAAGAAGAACGAGTTTGTCTGCCGCTATACTGCTCAGGCAACCGCCGAGGAGTGGCGGCAATTCGCCTCGTATTCTAAGAAGTTCGACGACTTTAAGAAAGAAATCCTGGAAAATTACCCGTCCGTAGTCGACCAAAAGAAGGGCTCTGTGCAGAAATTGCACCGGCAGCTTCGTAAGTTCACGGAAGAGGGGATCGACCGGGACGATGAAGACGAACTCATGCGCCTAATGCGCGTCATGAACGTCGAGGCGAACAAGCTTCTCGATTCGAAATTAATTTCGCACCGGGAGGCTCTCCCGATGTTCTTCTCCAAGTTGAGTCCGGAGTTCAAGGAACGGATTCTGGAGAACCTCGAGCGGAAACCTCCCGCTGCCGGGGATGATGCTGACGAGCCAGAGGTCCGCACATGGACGCTGGCCGAGGTCATGACCGAAGCTAAAAGGATCGCAAAACGCTCGACCGCTAACTCTGAGTTCTTTGGCGCCTCTGACCGGGGATACTCGAGCAAGTCCAAGAACGCCAGCGGGTCTGGAAAGGCGTCGAGCGGGCGATCCATACTACCTCACCCAAACGTGACGGTAAAGAAAGAAGAGGAGGACCCTAACAAGTCCCTTCTTGAGACGATTAAGGTGTCGGTCGTCACTATGATGGAGCGGCTGGATAACCAGACCTCCCAATTAAAAGAGATCGACGCCGCGACCAAGAAGAGGATGGCCGAGTTGGAGTCCTTCTATAAGTCCCTACCGGGCAGAGTCCCAGGCGCCGCTGACTCCCAGTCTTTCCCGCGGATGCCAACCGTGCAATTCAAAGGGAACCTGGCGGATCAGGGGTGTCTTTATTGCGACAAGTTTGGGCATTTTAGAGATAAGTGTCTCATTCGGCAAGCCCACATAGGGAGTGGAAAGATGAAGGTCGTAGGGTTCAGAGACTGTTTCCCCGATGGGATACCAATCCCGAAAGACGGGCACAAGTCCAAGAAGCAGCAGGTAGAGGAGTACCGCCCGGCCGCCCAACCCACGGCCGCTGCGCAAAACTACCAGTCTGTCTTCGCTCAGCTCTCCGTTCTTGACATGGACGAGCAGGAGCTGGAAGCCGCGCAAGCCGCGTTCAGCCAGAACGAGGAATTCTACTATGACCCGAGAGAAGAAGAATTGGTTTCCTTGCGAGCTGAGCAAGTAAACCTCCAGCGGCAAGTGACGCAACTCCAGTCGCATGGATCAGGGGGTGTTCAACCACCCCTTGTGGCTCATCAAAGCCAATCTCCCCCGCCGCAATTCGACGCCAACGCTGTTGCGATCCTGCTGGCGGCTGTCTCAGCGAACTCTCGCTCTTCCAACGGGGCTGGTCCTTCCCGAACGGGGAACAGCGTCGAAGGTGAGCATTTTTAGAGAGTTCGAGGAAGGGGGCCAAGGGGAAACCCACTGCGGATAAGCCCCCGGAGAACCGACAAGCACGCCCGCCCGCAGGAAAGAAAATGGAAGTTGTGATGCCGAAGTTGCCCTATAAACCGAGGACGATACGAAAGCCCGCTGTTGAAGCACAGCCGGCGATCGTGGAGACCAAGGAAAAGGAGCGGGAGGAGACAGAAGAACAAAATGGCACTCAGCCGCCGGAACTTCCGTATAGGAACGTTCCCCCAGTCAAGCCAGCCAAAAGGCCCAACGAACCTAGAGTTCGGCCGGCGGGAAACGCGCCGCCAGCGGCCAACGAAAAGAACTACGAGTTGAAGGCGCCCGTAGAGGACCAGGAAGATGAGGAGGTCGAATCCTTGATAAAGGAGATCTTTGGAAACCTGGAAATAGCACTCCCGCTGGGGAGGCTGTTCGCTCTCAGCCCGAAGTTGCTGCGTCAGGCTAAGGCGTTGCTCTCGAAGAAGAGAGTCTCGCCCGCTGTTCGAGTCACCCTCGAGCAATTGATTAGCCACGCAGAGAAAGAAGCCGACGAAGATGATGAGTCCTCCAGCGTAGCCTTGGAGGACCTCCCTTACGAAGCATTAGTTCAGGTCTCAACTGTGGCCGATGGACTCATGCCAGCGGGAGCTCTCATTACTGTCGACCCGGCGGTGCAATATTGGCAGTCGGTAGCCGATGGTGAGCCGGTGAGAGAAATCTTCGTCGCGATCTCCGAAGCTTCTGCTGGAGAATCAGCGGCCCTGAGAGTGGTCTTCCCGCTCATTCATGGGGCCGCCGAAGTCGAATGCATTCTGGATGGTGGATCACAAATCGTGTCCATGGCCCTGTCGGTAGCCACCGAGCTAGGAGTCAGTTGGGACCCGGATAACTGTATCCACATGATGAGCGCCAACGGGCAAACCGAAAAGTCAGTCGGGTTAGCGAGGAACGTCCCCTTCAGGTTCGGCGATATGACAGTGTACCTACAAGTGCATGTTATACGGAACCCGGCATACAAAGTGCTGCTGGGGCGGCCCTTCGAAATTCTGACCGCCAGCGGTATCAAAAATACTTCTGACGGGAACCAGTTCCTGACTCTGACCGACCCCTCCACTTCGAAGCGGGTGGTCGTCCCTACCTTCCCCAGAGGTCAGCGGCGGCAGGTGCGGCGCGTACAAAACGATGCGCCCCCGGCTGCGCAGGCGAGCGGCGAAGAGGAACAAAATTTTCAGAATTCGAGGAGTTGATTAACCATCAAGGAGAGTTAGCGGTTCAGATAGAACTGGACGAGAATAATGTTCCTAGAATTTGCGCTTTGATGAAATCTGGAGAAGAGGGGTTTTCGATGGCCGAGACGAAAATGGCCTACCTAGCGGCTGCCATGCCAGAAGTTGATGACAAACCCGCTGCTCAGCTATTTCAGGAATATAATGAGCAGCTGACAGAAGGAAAGAACGTCGGCGAATCCTATGTAGCCATCGTAGCTAATATAACGGATAAAGTCAGAGAGAAGCTGAAGGACCCAGCCGCTGTGTTCATGACAGCCGGTGCCGATGTTGAGTCGCTCAAACAGGAGCGGTCTCGGCATTCAGCGGGGGAGCGCTGTCAGTGCTGTGACTACGCCGACTGGGTGGTGCCCGGGTTCGAACACAACGAAACGAAAGTGGTGTTGATGGAGGAAATCGTTCCCGAGGATCACCCGCCTGAAGTCGAGGTGAAGGAGGTGTTCTCGAAGAAATATAAGCCGGTAGCGCTGAAAGTAAAGCCGGTCCTCGAGCCGCTCCCTCCCGAATTCAGGATAGAAAGAAATATCATTGGGGATCCGCTGCAGAATCTCGTCCCGCTAGACCCTCACCCGCCAGAGTTCGTTCCCGTAGGGAGGTACACAGCGGAAAGGAAAGCGGTTGTAGACGAACTGCATAACGACGGGTTCCTAAATGATGAAGAGATGAAGCTGGTTCATCACATGTTATCTATACACGAAAATACGGTAGCATGGGATGACAGTGAACGAGGAACGTTCAGGACGGATTTCTTCCCGCCAGTCAAGTTCCCGGTGAAGGCAGACCATAAGGTCTGGGTGGAAAGAAATATTCCCATCCCGCCGGGACAGCTGGAGGAAGTCTGCAAGGTGCTTAGGGCGAGTATCGACGCCAATATCTACGAACCATCCAACGGCTCGTACCGCACGAAGTACTTTGGAGTTCTGAAGAGTGATAAGAAGTCAATTCGGTTAGTGCATTCGTTGGAGCCGCTGAACGCGGTAACCATTGCGCACTCTGGGGTGCCTCCCGGCGCCGCGGATCTAGCCGAACATTTCGCAGGAAGGGCTTGTGGGTCCACGTTTGATCTTTATTCTGGGTACAACCACCGGCTGATTGACCCGGAATCTCGAGATTACACGACCTTCCAAACTCCGTTTGGGGCGCTTCGATTGGTAAGATTGCCGCAGGGTTGGACCAACTCGGTGCCGATCTTCCACGAAGACGTAACCTACATCCTGCGAGATGAAATTCCTGCGGTTACCCGGCCGTATATAGATGACGTGCCTGTCGCCGGCGGCTTCACTCGATATGAGAAGCCTGACGGGACGTACGAGACCATCCCAGAGAACCCGCTGATAAGGGTCTTTGTGTGGTTACACTTGGTAGACTGCAACCGGGTACTTACCCGGCTAGCCTATTCTGGGGCGACTGTAAGCGGGAAGAAGTTGCAGATTTGCCGGGGAACCTTTAAGGTGGTCGGCCATGTCTGCTCATACGAGGGCATGCGCCCGGATGAAGATAGAATCGGCGTCATTGAGCGTTGGGGCCCGCTGAAGGATTTCCACGATGTGAAAGCCTTTCTGGGAACTGTGGGCGTTATGAGGATGTTCATCCAAGACTACACGGTCAAGGCCGAACCGATTCAGAAGCTCACCCGGAAAGAAGTCATATTCGAGTGGGGCCCGCCCCAAGACGCCTGTATGAAAGTTTCGAAGAAGGCTTTGCGAGAATGTCCCGCGCTTAGACCTATAAGATATGAATGGGACACCGAAGTGGTACTGGCGGTTGATACGTCGTACCTTGGAGTTGGAGTGCATGTGTACCAGCGGGATCCTTTGGACCTAAATAAGCGGTACTATGCCCGCTTCAGCTCCATACCTTTGAACGAACGGGAGTCGAGGTATTCTCAGCCCAAGCGGGAATTGTTTGGCTTGAAGAGGGCGCTAGACCACATGCAATATTGGCTGTTGGGCTGCCGCAAGCTGGTCGTCGAGACCGACGCTCAGTACCTCAAAGGCATGTTGGATCACCCGGGAATGGGACCCAACGCTACGATCAACCGCTGGATCGAGGAGATCTTAATGTTTCATTTCACTCTGAAGCATGTACCGGGCAAGACTTTCGGGCCAGATGGGCTCTCCCGCCGGCGTATTCAGCCGGGGGATCCAGAGTATGATCATCCAGAAGACGAGTTCGATAATAACGAGCCGCCGGGTCTTCATCCTGAAAGTAGTGCTTGGCCGCCTCTCAAGAATTTCGAGGATTTCAAGCACGATATTGACACCCGAGGTGGATATATGGTAGCTGAATTGGCAGGAGACGAGGCTCGGTCAGCCGCTGACTTCGAAAACGACGCCGAACAAGCCTGGGCTTACACCCGCCTTAGTAGAGAATATGTTTTCGAAGTCTTCTCTCAGTCAAAGGGTGACGACAAGCCAGCGGGCGAGCCGCTGATCCCTGACCTCGAATTGAAATACGACCCGACGAAGCGGGAACCGTATTCTGAAGACCAACGATCTGTAGCGGCGAAGCTAGCGGACGAGCGGCTGCTCCTCATGAAGGAATGGCGGCGAAACACCCTGGCTCGCCCGGATGGCATGAACGACAAGGAATACAAAGCTTTCTTGCGATTCGCCACCGGCTTCTTCGAGGATGCAGATGGAAAACTCTATCATAAATCCACGACGGGGAGCGCACATCAGTTGGTGGTAGACAAAGAACACCGAATGTATATGATGCGAGCGGCTCATGATAGCCTAGCTCATCGCGGCGTCTTTGCTACCAAATCCTTGATAGAAATGCGTTTCTGGTGGCCTGAGATGGAGCGGGATGTCACCTGGTACATTAAGACTTGCGAATTGTGTCAATTGAGGCAAAGGACTTTATTGAAGATCCCGCCCGTTGTCACCCATACCCCTTCGCTCTTCCAGGTGGTACACGTCGACGTGATGGTCGTTGGTACTCCTTCCAACGGCTTCAATAAAATTGTCGACGCCCGCTGCTCTCTCAGCAGCTACATAGAAGCGCGGCCGATAAAGAACGAGAATGCCAGAACGTTGGCCTTGTTCTTACTGGAAGATGTGATTTGTAGGTGGGGTTGCCCGGAGGAACTGGTGACAGATAATGCGCCGGCCTTCCTAGCGGCCGTAGCCTACCTTGAGTCTAAATACGGCATAAGGAATATTAGAGTTTCGCCGTATAATTCTCAAGCCAACGGGAAAGTCGAAAATGGGCACTTCTCGATGAGGCAATCCTTATGGAAAGCTACTGGCGGGAATCCCAGCAAGTGGTACTGGTTCTTCCCGCAGATGTTGTGGGCTGACCGGGTCACTATTCGACGAGGAACGGGTTGTTCACCCTACTTTATGGTAACGGGCGCACATCCAATCCTCCCGCTGGATATAGAAGAAGCGACTTGGCTAGTGCATCTGCCCGGCAGGACTCTAACGACCGCTGAGTTAATCGGCTATCGAGCCCAGGCTCTGGCTAAGCACGCCACTCACGTCGAACAGATGAGGGAGCGGGTCACCGACGAGAAACGAGCGAATTTGCGCCGGTATGAGATAGCACATAAACATACTATCGAAGATTACCATTTCGAGCCGGGAGACTTGGTGCTCATCAGGAATACGACCGTTGAGAAATCGCTGAATACGAAGATGGCCGCCAGATACCTGGGACCAGTAATTATCATCCGGCGTACGAAAGGTGGAAGTTATATCGTGGCGGAGATGGACGGCTCTGTCTTTCAATCGAAGATTGCTCAGTTCAGAGTGGTCCCCTTCGAGCAGCGGCGCTCTATCAAGCTGCCCGCTGACATTCACGACTTAATCGACCTCTCGGCAGAGACGCTAGAAAAGATGGTCCAGGAGGAAGACGGTTATTCTGGAGATGACTTCCAATTCGGGAATGTGAGGTTAACCCCCAGCGGGACGGCTGACGAAGAGCCGGCTCTGCAGGAGGCCTTGCCCGAGGAAGAAGAAGAGGAAGAGGAACCTGACACGGATGAGCCGCTGCCTTTCAAACGGAAGACTCGTTCTGCCACGAAAGCCGCTGCGCGGAAATGAATTACTGCTACGATATCTACGTTACATTTTGAAACGGGATTCGAAGTCCTTGAGTAATTGTATTGTCTGCATCTCCCGCCAGTGCGCTGCGAACAGGTTGCGCACCCGGGGAGTGTGTGGCGGCCAGCAGAAGGATGAGCCGTGAGGTGTCCGAAACGATTGAGCCAGTACCGAGGATTCTGAAGAAAGGGGGACCCGCTGGGGGAGCTCTTTGGGGACGAGTCAGGGAACATGAGCATCGACGCCGGCAGAGGAGGACTCGGGGAAGTCGCGAAGGCGAGCCGAGATCTTCTCTCCTTCGTCGAGGAGCTGCTCGCGCCGGGCCAGAGAGCTACGAAGGTTCTCGTGGATGACCGCCAGCTCGACCATGATGAAATACATCCGCTTGCGCAAGGCAAGGTGGTTGCTCATGAACTCGGTACCCATCTCAACGACGCTAGCGGCCTCGTCGACAACAGCACCTGAAGCGGGTGCCGAAGCGTAAAACTCAGCCGTTGCTGTAATAACATTCAGCGGGAAACCACTGACAATGGACGGGAAACTCACCGTGGGTGAGGAAGGAGTCCTCGTGGAACGGGACGCTGTCGATGCGGGCGCGCTTGTTGCCCTTGCCCTTCTTAGCGGGGGCCGGGCTATGCTGAAAGATTGAAATAAATGACAGAAGCTAAAGCAGAAATAACGTGCGACTTACAGCGCGCGCACCCTTCTTGCCCGCCATGGCTGATTTAGCCTTGGGACCGGTAGGGGGAGCCTTGGGAGCGGGGACATGCTCATCGTCAACGAGCATCTGGGTGAACAAACACCCAACGGCGATGATAGAAGTGTCAATCGTCAGCTCTACACAGGCCAGCTGTTAAACGAAAGAACGAACCTCGTCAGCACCAAGGGTGGTGAGAGCGGGCGATGGAGCACGAACGGTGCCTTCGTCCTCGTCCTCAGACTCAGGTTCACCCTGAGACCGCCCGCGAGTACTCTTCTAGCGGGGGATGATTGTGAGTCAATGGTGGACACGACAATAAAAGTTAGTGAAACCGACCCGGGTCCCCTTGGAAGAAGAAACGGTGGAGACGGGCGGGATCGCCTTCTTGGAAACGGTCTTCGTGAATGGCCTTGGTGATCCGCCGCAGGGCATCGTACCCAGCGGGGAAAGTCACGTCCCGTTTACCATCCGGGTCGTACAAGGAGTGGTAATATTCACGCGAGGTGAAGATTGCCTCACGAAGAACCGCGCTCTTGTCTTCCAAAATGAAAGGCGATGAGCGGGGGAAGGCGCGCCTACGAACGAAAGATAATGTTAACAAAACGAGACTGGTCAATGTAGCCGGCGGCTCTTACGAGAATCTCGGCGACGTCCTTGAGCTGGTTTTTTACGAGACTCGGGCGGCGAATACTTGACGAGGTTGGCGGCAACGTCCATAGCCTTGAGGAAATCGGCTTTGACGGTGTTGTAATCGTTTTGAGACATTTTGGAGGAAGCAGAGTAAAGACAGTAGACGAGGCTGGGGGTATACCTGTCCGCCCGCTGCTTCTTATACTCGAGCGGCCGTATTTAACGCCGTAAGGATAATTTGGACGAAATTTGGTCAACGGCCCGAACTTGGATTACCATTTATGGTAGATGCACCCGCCGGGTGGCGCAGAAAATTATTTCAAACGCACCCGATCGTTCCGTGGCACAAAAATTTGCTGCCGGGGAACCTGAATTTCCTCTGATCGATCAACTGGGGACAGTTGAGATTTCTGAAAGGGGAGAGGTGGGTCACCTAGCACGTCATTTGAGGGCAGCGGGCACATCTTTACAAGAAATAAATGTTTCCAAGGCCTCACATGGGGGCGGGAGCGTGTGTTATCGGAACGAACTATCCGAAAGTACATGTGCCTGTATCTACACTGCCCGCATCCTAGCCGGAAGATCCAGGAATAAGATTATTGGCGAGAACGTCTAACCGCTCGCGGATAACAGCAACATACGCAGCCGGGAGATTAGCCGTTTTGGCCTCCTGAAGAAGATGGAAAACCAAGCGGGCCTCGAAGTAAAAAGACAGCCGTTGGGCTGCCTCTGCGACGTTCCGCCCGACGATTACAGAATGGTATTGTTGCCAGAATGGGAACTGCGCCAGGGTCCCCTCATGAAGGACGTCCCAAGCAGCTAGTTGTTCCTTCGTAGCCGCTAGAAGCGAGCGGGGAATCAGTTGTGGCGCAACAGATAAGAAAGAAGTCGTCACTTACGATCGGGACCCTCTTTGAAACGGTGCCGGCGGGCAGCAATTTCATCGGCCAGCTCAGCGGTCTGGGTGTACGAGCAGTTGTGCTTCAGCAAGTAACAGCGGGTGCACGGCGCTCCCCACTCAGTAAACTCGCAATGAGAACGGGCGTTGAGGCACGCAGAGCATACCCGGCCAGGCTGCCGAATGATGAAAAATTACCCGAGGCAAAATGTTCAGGAACGTACATAGTACTCCCTGAGCGGGCCGACGGGGTCATTCGGGAAGAGTGGATGTTCCAGCAAAGACATGAGTAGACGGACTGAAGCAAATGGGACCTTCCCGCCAGCTTAAATATCTCTCTGAGACCTGGCGGGAGACCCAAAAACAGAGAGATCGACAGCGGGACTCATTGCACCCGATGCTCCCGGAAGATCCGCAATACATGTGGAATATCCAACGAGGTGCTGAGCTCCCGCTGGGCAAAAACACGAGGAAGCTTTGGTTTCTAAGAAGCTTTCCTAATCGGGCAGCTTGAAACAGAGTTTTAAAGATGCAAGTTCGTTTGACAGTGGGAATATATTTCCTACTACGCTTACGGCCCGATGAACATAACGGGCGGGAGCCTTGCGCCGGACTGGAGGGCTACAGCGTCTAACCTATCCCGGAGGAGATCTACAATTTCCTTTCGGACGCCCGCCCCCTTCGCGTCAAACCACAGTCCGTACAAGAAGCGTAGCTGGCCAAACCCAAGGGTACCGAGCATGGACCTGGCGGCGAGGATGGTGCAAGTACGCACGTCAATGTACCTCTTCTCGTCGAGTCGGGCACCGGCAGCCCGGGCGTACCAGTCAAACTGAGCGATCCGTCCGGCGGAGGGAGCTAAAATTCACTAAGGCCCCCGCTGGGAGGTATAAAGATAGAAAGCAGACTTACCTGGCCGAGAGGCTAGGAGAGTGTCGCGACGACGGCTGTTCTCGGCCTGCCAGACGGACTTCTTAGTGTAGCAGCACAAGGCGGCGCGGCCTATGAACATGCAGCTGAGGCAGGCTTCACCCCACTGGATCCAGATGCAATGGCGGTAGTTCTTGAGGCAGCACTGGCATTCGTACTCCGGCTAAGAAGAGGCACCCGTCAGCGGGAGAGCACTGAGAAAGAACGAAAGACCCACAAACTGAGCTTGAAGTACGAGCTGGTACTCTGAGGGACCGGTGAAGCTCCTAAAGCGTTCTGAGTAAAAAGTCGCTGCCAAAGAAAAGGCGGGCATCGCTCGAAGGACTCACTGGGCACCGGCCGCTATAAGTAAAAACCTATAGCCGACGGGTGAGTACCACCGGCTACCGGACCAAAAGCTCAGAAGGAATCAGACATCACGATAACGGCTTGCGACCGGGCAAAGAGATTTATTTGACCCTAACGGGGAAAAGCTACTAGCCTGGGTTACCGCTCGAAGGTCTGGCGGCGCGTGCCTTGGGCCAAGGGCACGACGGTCGGAACATTAGAGTCCCGTCGCCTGATATCATGGAGCAGGATAGCTGCGTCGACGTCGCACTGGGCATGGATCGAGCGATCCTGGGTACGCCACTCGCGTAAAACTCGAGATAGGATGTTGTAGAAATACAGCCGCCGACTGGAGTGAGCGGCGTGGTTTAGGTCGTGAGCAATGTCCCAGTCACGAAGGTCGCCAGCAAATTCCTCCCGCCGACGCAAGAAGTCAGCGGGCTCACCGTCCACCGAGCCTATAAACATATCGGGGCTTAAGCCGCCGAGGCGCAAGTGGTACCAGAGTTCGAGGAATGCAAGGTCGTACAAAGTGCCGCCTGAATAGAATAAGGAAGATGAGAATTCGAGGAGCGGCAGGACTTACCGCTGCGATAGATGAAAAGTGTCGGAAAGGTTGAAGACGGATAGGTATATTTGAACCAATCCACCCCGGCGAATAAGCATTTGGGGACCTTCGCCTCCCGGCACCGAGTGCACTTCGAGCCCCAGTGAAGAAATTCACAATCTTCGCCGGCGTCACTACAAGGCGTGCAGACGAGATTCGGCTAGCGGCTGGTTGGACTTGGCGCAGAAATGTGTGGAGGACAGCCTACCACAGTATAGATCTTGCGCACAAAGTCTTGACTGACCACCGGGAAGGAATGGTAGTCGATTAAGACTTCACCAATAGGCTGAGGCATGACGATTGAAGGAAAAAGATGGTTTGATTGGCTACCTACCCCTATTGACTATACAAGTACGGTAGCGGGCAGCTCGGGCCGCCGGGCCAGTCCTACTCTACGTTATCACTCTTACGAGACCAGCGGGAGAAATGAGGAACTAGACACCCGGTGGAGTCCGAGGACAGCCGCTGTCAGAAAGATGAAAAGCCGCGGGCAATCCCCGCTAACTGATGAGCACAGTGATAAGCTTTGATGCCGCTCGGCATGTTGAAAAACTTGACGTTCATTGTTCAACCCGCTCTCTAAGTCGTACTCAGCCGACGGGCGTGGGTACTTCTTCAAAATTCCTTAGCTTGAACTCTTAACTCAATACTTAAGAGGGCTTCTGGCGGGATCTTGACTTAGGAACTTAAAAAGAACTTAAGATGTTCACACATAAAAGAGCAGCGCAATTCAAAGCTTTTATTTCATCGGCTCTTTGGCCGGCACATGCTGCTGTACTATGGAAAGAATATTTTTATTTTTGAAGGGTGCAGCGGGCAGAACCGAATGTTCTGCCAGGCTGCACCGCGCGCACGAAACCGTTTGCAATCGGGTTGAAGGGACCCGGACCCTGCGATACGTATAGCGAATAAAATATTTGGGGGCCGCTCGGCCCCCTCGATGAAACAATCTTCTGGCGGGAACGAGACTTCTTGTCAGAAATTGAAAGGAAAGGATTTAAGAAAGGGGGACTTACCTCCCGCCCGGCCGAAGGAAGAGCGGAGCCGCTAGCTAAAAGGGATACCTGAGTAAGGACGATAAGGGAACTCGGGTAGAAGGAGAAATTCACCTCAGGTCATCATGTCGTCAAAGGAAGGCGGCGGCACGGTCCAATCAACAGGGGCCATGTCGTCCTCCTCCAAGTCGATGATGCCCGACTCGGGGACTTCGTCTTCGCCAGCGGCGTCCTCGTCGGCTTCCTCCTCATCCGCGCTATTGACCGGCTCGACGGCTTTCTGCTTCCCTGCCCTCTTGGCGGACATGATCGGAGCTGGCGGGAAGCGGTCTTCAGCTAAGAATTTGAAAGAAGTAAAAATAAGAAAGATAAAAAGGATGGGACTTACGATCGGTAGACTCGTCGGAGTCTTCCTCTTCCTCCTCCTCTGAAGCAGGGGCGGGAGCAGGCTTCTTCTTGGCGGGAACCTCGGCAGGCGGCTCGTAGTCGGATTCGACCGTCGGCTTGCTAGTGGGCCCCTT
This sequence comes from Favolaschia claudopus, assembly GCA_037176885.1. Lineage (NCBI taxonomy): Eukaryota > Fungi > Basidiomycota > Agaricomycetes > Agaricales > Mycenaceae > Favolaschia > Favolaschia claudopus. The sequence goes on along the minus strand of JAWWNJ010000167.1, from coordinate 232,328 downwards.
CTTCCCTTTGCCGCCGGCACCCTTCCTCTTCGGAGCGGGCTTAGGTGCCGGGACGTTGGGAATGTCGGTCACCATGCCGAGTTTCTTGAGCTTGCCTAGGAAGCCCGGCGTGTCCGCAGTATGGTGAACGGGTGAGGAAGGCCGTCGGGAGTATCGTCAGGCACGGGGCGACCTTTGAATCGTTGCAGCTCGACGGCGAGACGATTGCGAAGTTTGACGTCGGAAACACCCGCTGGCATCTTTTGCTCGTCGATGATCATCTCGAGGCAGTCGGAAGCCTGGCGGGAGAATTCAGCTTCGGAAGGAAAGAAAATAAAAGGAAAGATACCTTGACCTCCACCCACTGGGCCTTTTCGTCGGAGTCCTCGTCGGCGGGAATAAGGAAGAAACCGTAGTGCTCGGTGAGCTTGCGGTCGTCGACGGCCTGGTAGAAATCCCAGGGTGTGCGGAACGGGTCGGGCAAGTCGGCTTCCAGATCCTCGAGCGAGACATAATGCCAGACCCAGCCGCGGTGAACCTCCGACTCAGCGGTCAGCGACTGGGCCATCGCCAACTTGAGGGTCACATCCATGAGGTGGATGATCTCGGCGGGGTTCTCGCCGGCGAAGCGGTCCATGAATTCGCCATAGTCGAGGCCGCGGCGGGTCTTGAGGATGACGAGGAGCAGCTGGAGGAGACCGTAGTGGTACTCGTTGCTGGTGCGGACGGCCGTCGAGTTGGCTTCGGCGGCGATGCGGCCGAGGGCCATGGCGTTCTCCATCTTCTCCTTCCAACCTAGAAGATAGAAAATTGAGACAAGTCTCGTGGCGGGCGGGAGGAAATTAAAAACTCACCCGCGTTCGACATGTCAGCATATCTCAAGACTTCGGGCCCCAGCGCGCCGAGCACCTCGCCGCTCATGAGGAGGGAACAACTGTTGGTTGTTTTCTTGTTGCGGCAGGCGCGGCACATGGCGGGCGTCCCCTCGATCACACACGTACCGCCGAAGCTGAGGCAGTTGGTGCAGCGGGGCCCTTCCTTGTGAAAGATAATAGAAATGAGGCGAGACTATCTCTACCAAAAATAAATAAGCTCACCTGGGGGCGGGAGAGGTCCAACATTTGACGGAACCAGTCGGCGGTAATCACGTAGCGGTTGGTTTCCTCGTCGAAAGGCAGGTCCTCCTTGACAGTCGCCGGCAGCATGTTGAGAAATTGGTGGAGAGTCGTCTTGCTGGGCTGCTGAAAGCCCGTCTCATCGGGGTTGCGGTTGCGGCGGGGATGGGAGCGATTGGCCAACACCTGGCTGTGAGCGATCCCGCTGTGAAGGAAAACCGTCAGCCGATTTGAACGAAGAAAGAAAAATAGAAAACTTATTGTGGTTGCGACGGGGATGATGTCCTCTGAGCGGAGAATGCTCTGAATGAGCATCGCTTCAGAGACATCCCTGACCGCCATGGACGCCGAGATGGGGATGGGCGCTTTGGCGCCTCCTTTAGCTGACTTGGCGGCGGGAACAGCTGTTGCAACGAACAGTCAGAGGGATAACAGAAGGAATATCGGGTGAGGGCTTACCTTTGCTCGAACCAGCTACCGGGCCCTTGGGGACGTCCTTGGGTTCGATGACTTCGACATCCGAATCGCGACCTGACCGGGCGTGTTCGTTATGCTCGCAGAGGAACCTGTAGATGTTAGAGATACCTTCGGGAGCGGGCGCCTTGACGGTCTAGGATCGGAGATGAAGTCAGAAAATTTAGAATGAACCAGCGGGAGGAAGGACTTACCTTCCCCTTCTTGCCCTTGGGCTCCTCGTCTTCGGCGGGGGTGTCGGGCATCTTGCGCTTAGCGGGCGCCTTCATGACAACTTCGGGCTGAGATTTGGCAATCAACCAGTCGGGCTTGTCCCCGACCCCGGAGCCACCACCCGAACGCGAGCCGCTGGCCTGCGCGAGTTGGGACGATATCAGAAAGGAGTTAAGGAAGGAAGATATAAGGGACTTACCCTGGCCGCCGCCTTGGGCGCCTTAGCAGGCGCAGCGGGCGTCGACTTCGAGGAGGCAGCGGGAGGATCGGCTTGAGAAGCAGATGACGCTGCTTTGGCGGAGGCTGATTTCTTCGACTTCTTCTTAGGGTCCTCAGGATGGTCGGAGGCGGGAGCGATGCGCGGAGTTTGCGGAGGCACGGCCGGTGGGCTGGGTGGAGCTGCAGCGGAAGCAGGAGCGGGCAACCCCTTCAGCGCGGTCTGCGCTGTGAAGTCGCGAACATAATGGTCCTGGCAGGGGCGTCAAACTATCAAATAGAAAGAAGACTGAAACGGACGTACCGGGCAGCCTGCTTCGATGATCTTTTTCTTGGCAAGCACGATCTGGCGGAGATCGGGGAAATTCTGCTCGGGGTCGGCCAAGTTGACGGCGATTCTGAGGGAATAATGGAGAGCGATCAGCCACGGCGGGCAGCCATGGAGATTCCCCAGATCGTAGCGGGAGTCCTGCTGCAGAAAAACATAAGACAAAAAGCCGCCGCCGACTAGCAGCAGCGGGACCTACCAAATGGCCTTTGACATGGTTGAGGAATTTGAGGAGTTTGGCGGGGTTGGCCTTCTTGGCCTGCTCGGGGATTGCGATTTGCTTGACCATATTGAACTCGTCGGTGGACAGTCGGCGAAGCGCGCGATACCAGTCCTTGGCGGGCGGGGCACTCGAAGTCATGCTGGGTGTGAAACATCCAACATGAATCTAGAAGTCAGCAACAAACTCCAAAAGATGGCTAGCGGGAGCAACTCACGTTGTTGCTGTGGCCGGCTTGGGGTAAAAGAAGCTGAAAATAGACGAAAACAGATTGAAAAGAGGGAAAGTTTGATGGAACCTCGACGAAACCTCTGGCTCTTTTATACATCGAGCGGCGGAGCTTGAAATTCGTGATGGGATTCTCTGAAAATTTCAGAGAAAAACATTTGAATAGAGAAGCGCCGTCGTGAGAGAAGAAAATTCTGAGTCAGACTGCGGCTGCGGGCCTAGAAAGGTGGAAGCAGGGACCTACAACGATAAAGTTTGGGTATAATGAAAAGAAGCTGATGTACTTCCCAATCGGGAAGTCAATACATTTCCTATGACGTTTGGCGAAGTCCAGGCGCCGCGGCGAAGGAATAAGGTTCGAATTGAATGGCCTTGCAGGGTCGGCCTAAAAATAGGTCGAAAGAGAGTTTCGGGAAGGCCCGATGGCTGATTCTGGAATGGAAAACAGAAGGGAACTGGCGGGATCGTCGGGCCTCGCTGGCGGCCCGCCAGCGATAATCAAAATTATTTCAAGACGAGATTGTCTTGAAGTCCCCTTCCCCTGAAAGATGACAAGTCACTCGGCGGGCGGTACACCCACCGTCAACTCGGGAGAGTTGAAATCTAGAAAGGGGGAGATGATAGGGCCGCTCAGCGGCTACGCGTGAAACCACAGAAATTTATCGATTTCTGTACCTATCAGCGGGAGGAAGTGAGGCTAGGATTACAGAAGATATACTCTACCTCGAGGGTAGTATCTTATTGCTTAGGATGGCCGATAAGCCAGCGGGACATCATCATCTGGTAGCGGGAGCTTAGCGACGTCTCCCTAAACATGGGAACGGGACTCTGACTTCAACTACTACTACTGTTGGGCCAAGAGCGTAGCGGGAAACCGTTGCCTTAAGGTGCCGGAGGCCACCAAGAGGGATTACCAAAACCCTGAAGTTAGGCGTTAAACCGCCGACCCACCATAGACGAATCAGACGGACGGACAGACGAACTCATTAGTACTGGCGGGGACATGCCGCCGGGAACATCACTTTCGGCGGGTCGATAAGACCTAGCGGGAGGACCAGATCAAGGAAGACTTGATCCTACTCGAGCAGCGGGCTTATCGCCGAGGACCCAACTAGGGACGGCGGATGGACCAGATCAAGCGGGGAGCATCGGCTGCCTCGGGTTCACCAGCGGGAAGGCCAACCGACGATGCCGGTGTCAAATACCGTTGATATCGGGGAGTCTCTCGGCGAGTGGCGAACCCCTGGATTATATCGGCTTGCCCTGCTTCTAGCGGGAGCCTCTTTCCTGATGACAGAAGAACATAGAAGAACTTGACCGCACTCGAGCCGCCGCCTGTACGGACAGCGGGAGGTGACCTTGACCTTTACTCGACCAGCGGCAAGCAGCCATTATGAAGAAGATATTTCGTGTCTCTCCTTGAAGACATGGCAACCAGCACGCCATTGCACTGCAATAAGGCGCAATACCCTCCCGCCCGCATGGACTTTCTCCGGGAGGCAGTCTTTTCACTCACGACTCGCAATCCTGAATATACCATTGGTTCCCAGCGGGCGCGGCATCAAACTTGGACACTCTCTCATCATGATTTTATTTGGTTGTTTCTGCTCCCGCTGCATGTATTTAATCTCCCGGTGTACTTTTTGTTACTCAGTCAATTACCTACCCGTAGACAAGGGCAGTTTGTAGCGGACTCTAGAATTTGAATTGAACTTTGAAAGAGACTAGACTTGATATCTGAGAGAGACTCGAGTGATACGGAAAGACTTGTGGCATACCGAGCCGCCAGAACTTTGAGAGCCCCGCCAGCCTTTGAGCCCGAGCCCTCCTGAAATACGAAGCCCCGTTTCTCGCCGTTCCGCGGTATAACCAAGACCCCCGTTCGTGCTTGATTCCGCGCCGTCGACGCCCCGTGTGCCAGCCGTTCCGCGGTATAACCAAGACCCCCGTTCGAGCTCGCCGCCGCGTAGTGGTGTAACTGCCCGGGTCACTGATAGTGTCCGCGCCATCGACATAAGAGCCCCGCTTCTCGCCAGAGCCGCGCCGGTCGTATAAGAACCCCGTCCCGCTGAGCCGCGCCTTCTGCCCGCCGGTTGTCATCCAGAAAGCTTCTTGCCGGTTGACGATCCACTACCGGGCGACGCTTTTCTATTGGCACGGAGACCCTCCCCGCTAGACTCAGAATTTCTCATTTCGAAGTCTCAGAAAGAGTGACTCTTCGCTTCTCCCGCTGCGAATCGTTTTGCCCGCTACGTTCTCGCTAGACAATCTAGTAGTTCGTCCCGCTCAAACGTAGCGACCTTGATTGATTGAAGCTTGCACAAGTATTCTGAGGGACGATACGTGCTCCCGCCACCCCGAACACACACACACACACACGTCGTATTGGATTAGATTTTGTGATTTTATATTTCGGTATATTTCACGCCTACACCTACACTCACCGTTTCACCGGGTACCAGGGGGAAGGAAATCATAGTAGCGCTTCCTCATGAAGTCTGGCTACCTCGGGCGGTGTTGTTTGTTCAGGGACTTGATGTTATGAGCCGTTGTCTCGCACTGGAGGAGAGGAACCTGGGACCTGTGGTGCATGAGCAGTAATCTTTGATTGTGTAGCTCATATGAATGCGAAGCAGAGTTAATTTCTATTGTCTACGTGGTAAGAGAAGTGAAGATGTATTCTACATTCCGCCCTGAAGCTCCGTAAGGCTGGGAATTGTGGCAATCAAGGCGTAAACTAGTATTACTGGCTAAGACGGAGTGTAAAGCAAGTTCCCATTGCATCTGTCTTTCAAACCATTCCCTTACCGTCAACCGTAAGGTGAGCTTGGGAGGCAAAACAATGCCCGCGAAGGCGTCCAACAGCCATACCATTGAGACTTGGCCCTCAAAGATAAGGTGAACTTGCTGTAGATGTGAAAACCGGTTGAAAGTGAAAAGCGGAGGTGATTCATGTGAGACTAAAAACCCTTCAATTCCCACAGACAAAACATCAATTGTCTTGCTCACCGTGATCAATAGTAATCTTTATGCTTCGAGAGAAAAGAGAGATATTGTTGAGCAGAAAGTCTGATGCCTTTTCCGCAGTTCCCTGTACATAGCCGGTCACGAAGACCAAATCCTGTACTCTCCGCCTTCCATTTCCGACCCAATATTTCCAAAATACGGCAGCCAATCCCTTGGCATGGTGAACCTCAAGTGTGGTGAGACTCAACTTGAGAGGGGACATGAGCTGCTTCGGATGCTCTGAAAATGAGCAACGAATGAAACTCCAATGTAAAAATGAAACCCCGCCTAAGAAGGCAAAGTCAGAGCATTCTGGGAAGCTCCAGTTAAAAAGCTGAAGAGAAGAAGCTCCTAGAGATTGTAGGAGCTGGGATAACTGGGGAAGGAGGCGAAAGGGGTGATCTCCCATTGTATAAGGAAACACTCCCAATGTGATCAGGCCTTTACCGCAGAGCAGTGGTAGAGACTCCACAAGGTATCTCTCTATCTCTTGTGCTTCTCTGCTAGCAGGAACTGATTCAAGAAGATCGGTTTCTGATACTGGATAAATGCCTATGTGCAAAGAACGAATGTGCCGGGCAAGATGAGGGGAAGCCAGGATGAGGGCATGGAAGCGAGCATAGAGATTGACTTCAGAAGTTGTTTCAAGGGGGGGCAAGTCAACAATTCCTTCGAAATCCAGAAGCGCATCTGAATATCCAAGTGTAACCTTCCTAAAGATCAAAGACTGTGCTGGGTCTACCCAGCTTTGAGACACCAAAGCACAGTCGCGAAGAGACTCCAAGTCCTCAGGTAGGAACTGTAACAAAGTCTCAACCACATCTTGAGGAACGTACATTGTGGTTGGAGCAGTAGACATGGCCGACATGTGTCCGGCACATGTTACAGCCACACCGTGCTACCGCATTTGGAAGAGCCATCACTAGGGTTAGCACAGCCACACCCCGAGAAAGTTTCTATCACCGTTGAAAAAAGCTACACTCACACTCTCCAAAAAACACTACATACTCATTTTGAAGCTGACTTTTTTTTTCATACACTTTTTTTTTCACATACACTTCACGTTTTTCTACCCCCACACCAACTTTTGACAACAACATCAGTTTTTGAAGTCACACTCAAGGAGAAGCACTACACCTCACGAGTCGAAATTTTAATATGTCAGTGTACTTTTTATACACCCCTTCCCTACTCTACATACACATCTACAGATAATACCTACATTTTATTAAAAGTGCAGACTGACCGCCATAACCTCGAGAGAACTCACCCTCCGGGTTCGGGTGAGACCTGGTATGTGGTTATCCGCGGGCGAGAGCCCGGAATGTACCAGTCGGCGTGAGTTGTGTATATCTTTCTTGCAATCTTCATCATGATTGACAATATTATTCCAGCAAGGATGCCAATGCGCAGTGCAACGGGGTGCCGTTCCAGCACATGGCGAAGAAGACCTCCCGCGTCGAAGCTCTCTCGTATTATCGGGACCACTACAATCTGCCGGCTGGCGAGGGGGTGGAGAAATGGGTGGAGGTGTAATTTTTGTGTCGTTTTGTGTTTGTTGATAGACTTGTCGCAATGGATCGTTTTTTCGTCGTCTGTTGATTGAAACGGTGAAATTTGGAATGAAAGTAAATCAATTCAGCAAAATACAACAAAAATCCAATATTAATTAAGTCCGTCTGTCGTGCCGTCGACACATGTGCTCCTCCATATAAGAAATAAAACTCGGCAACCGGGGCTGTGGCCCAGGTACTGGATCGTCCTCAATTGGTGGAGTCCAGTATCGCCGTCGTATTCTGCTACAGCTTCTCGTCAGAGGTGGAAAGCGTAAAGAAAAGAAATATGTACAAATGTGATGAGGAAATTTGTTCCTCATGTTGTTCCTGATCTTGCGTAACGGGACTCAAATGCCAATCTTGGGCGTCCGATGAAGTGCTTCCGGGGGAATCCCCCGCAACCTCCGAGATTGTGCTGTCCAAGAGTCAGCGGAAGAACAATTCCGTCGGTTATCAACTTCTTACCGCGTTCCCATTTCTTCATATTCATCCGGCTCGTTCTCTTCCTCCCTCATGCAGTCCTGAGCTGAACCCGCTGATCTGTAAATCGGATATTGAGAATTAGCATTAGCGGAAGAATTTCTGAAGACACAAAATCTCTCTCTCAGTCCCACTGTTCGCTTCCGAGCGAGATGCGGTCAGAACTCACCGGTCCGGAACATCCTCCACGCGGTTCATTGATTGTCGTGAAGGCGACAGCGACGCCAAGCCTTCAGCGCGTTCCGTGATAGTGATGGTGCTTGGAGGAGCGGGAGCCGCCTGTGACGTGGCTATTCTCAGTACTTTAGGCTTGTCCGATTTACGACGATTTGCTTTAATTCGGGCCCTTCACAGCGTGTCAATGGGTTTGTGCAAATCACTTCCATTTCGCACCGTTTTTCTGCCATCTGAATCCTCCTCTTCTCACGAATTGTGTCGGCGCTGAAGCCGGTCTGAGTATCAAAAATGCTTGCCAAAATACATACACTGATACACACTTCTTCTGATAATAGTTCGCTGAGGCAATCCTCCTCAACTCTGCTGCAGTACTGTAAATATATCAATATAAGTTAATGAATTAACAGTCAGGGAAGCCGTACCTCGGATCCTTGACTCTCTTGTTTGCCATGCTCAGCTTGAGGTCGTGGTGCGAAAGAAGGTGGTGCGTGTGGCTATGCTGGCACCGAAACTCAACTGAATATAAGTAAGAGACCTAGGAGGAATTGAGACTGGTGTACAATATTCCTGTAGACAGAATTTTGATCAATCTATGCCGGTGCATTTGTCGATTTGAATGGTCTAGCCCAAAGTAACTCACCGAGCAAAATTTGATCGCTTGCTGCAAGTACAGACAAGATACTGTATTCCTTTGGTGAAAATGCACATTTAGGATGATACAGAACTCACCGTAGTTTAGCACTGCGAGATACGCTTGAGCAATCAGAGTTGTTTGCGTTGTGAATGCCGCAGTAAGTTGACTCACCCACAGGAACTGCTCATTTCGCGGTTCTACGCCGCTCTGACCTATATTTTACGCATTTTTGAGCCAGATACGATGCATAATATGCATCCAAATGATCCAGAAGCCATCCCTACCTGAAGTATGAAGCAGGTCGATGAAGGTGAAAGAAAAGCTGGAGCCGCAGTAATGTCACAAGTGTGACGAGACGCGTCAACTTCCTAATACGGACTAATGACCTTCACAACGCGACCTCTTTGGCCAGAATATCTAAAGGCATTTCACCTTCGGTTCATCCGGCCTAAGTAGTAGTAAGTACTATCTTTTCGAATCTCGATATTTGAACTCTCAGGATATCAAGAACTTACAGAATGAAGCTTGCACCCTCCGGCGCATACTGGATGAAATCCAGAGGAAGGCCGCCTCAAGTACCCTTGAGAAATATTGATATAGCCTTTGTTTCACTTAAGACATGTTTCTGTAAGTTTTTGACATACCAGCAGCAGATACCGTTGCGAATTAAAATCGAGGTTTTTATTCGGTGACCTCTCGGCAATTATCTCCTCTCTCATGAACACAGAGGATTGCCATCGTGTTTACATAGAGAAAATCTGACTCTAGACCGGTATATGATACGTCAAAATCAAGAGTTTTGACCAAGATTTTGAAATCTGACCTTTCGCAGCTGAAGGTAGATATTTTCACCGTAACAGCTGGACTCCTGGATGCATTAATTTCCTGTCCACCCGGATTTTTGAAACTATAAAGAAGACATACGTGTCCTATACTCAACTGCATGTATTTGATACGATTCAAATCATTCCAACAGCACCTCGAACCGCGGAAGACCTTGGTATATTGCTACTGACATCTTGTGTGCAGAGCCGAAATTTGTTAAGCCCCACACTGTCTTCACTTCGACCATCGAAATCAAAGATTATAGATTGTCCCTACCTTTGAAAACGACTGAATGTGCACGGGTGATTGCCACAATGTACCGGAGGTGGGTTAATGTACTTACGAGTTGCATGCTCGAAGCTTCCAAGAGTGAGCCATGTGTTCCTTCCTTTTGTTGCTGCTCTCCGAGAAGGGAATTCCAGAAATTCTTGCACGAAGCCACTCAAATTGATAGATGCAAAACTTTCTACCGCACTAGTTGCAAGCCCTACTTCTTGTTCCGAGTCGAGACTTTGAATGAACTTGTTCCGAGTCGAGACTTTGAGTGAAAGTTGTCAAGGCCAGTCTTTGTGTCCAAGTGAGTCGATTGCTTCAAATTGGGTACAGAACCAATTGGACTAGTTCGCTGAGTAAAACTAATGCATAACCAAAGCGATCGGTGCGGTTGTTGCGGGGAGGAGTCGAAAAAATGGTGTTCCCGTTCAAATTCGGGACTTCGGCCGAAAGACTGTCAACAATCGGCCGGATTCCCACGTAGCCTCTCTTGCTTTCGTCCACATTCGTCTTGGTTAAAGTCAACAATCCAACCTTCACGCGACCTTCAACACAGCAAAACTGAGTCTGAATCTTGTCTGAGTGATGCTAGGCACTGTTCTGGATCTGTGAATCGACAAAATCTCCATAAATTGCTGCGGGAGTCCCATCCATCCTCAAAACTGTTTCGCGCTCTGTTTTGCCTCCACTCGCGTCTATCAGATTGTCTACATTGACTTCGACGTTTTAAACTCAATTTCTCTCTGAGTTACATCCTTGTGCTCGCCAATAACCGGTGTTCGGGTAATACAGCTTGCCCCCATTTGGGCGCTGGCCAAATCTGATCGCTCTGATCCTCTCCGTGTCTCTCACCTTCTTCTTCCATGGCCTTCGACATGAACGACCCCGCGCAGCGTGCAATAGCTCACGACCGACTTATGGCCGGCATTTGCCCAACCTTGGGTCCTCAAAAGTCGCTCCGGAAGCGCCGCCATGCTAAGGCTGGTATGTAAGATTTCTTATTCCGTGTCTGACGCTCATGCAAGGTAGAACAACTTACTCGGGACCGTCTGGCACGAGAGGCGATTGAGCCGCCTAAGGAAGGTCATGAACTAATCAGAGAAAAGCGCCGGCAAGTCATGGGTATGTGCTTTGAAAATTATTCACCTTCTTCCCCAATTCTTCCCTCATGCTACTTTGTTTTAGAGCTCTACGGGGGAATGTGCCTTCGACCCCGGAAACCTACGCTCGTCGCCATCGCTCGCGAAAATTTAGAGCGCAGCCTTCGCCCCAAGCCAACCAAAACCGTCAAATTCGACTTATCCAAAACCGTCAAAATCGACCCACCCGGCAATCTCGGGCGCCGCCTGCAAGAAGTGCTGCCACCCCTCCCTATTCACGCTCCTTTCCGCGACCGGCTTGCCGCCTTCTTTGGGGAGCAGATCGCCATCCGTTCGGAGACCCAAGCCAGGGAGATGAAGGCTCGGGCTTACGCGGAACAAGATCGGGCGAGAGCCGAGGGCGCCATGATCAAAGTAGCGGCTGAGATTTTGAAGGTAGGAGCGGAAAAGCGTCGGCTTGAGAAGGACGAGGTTGGGCCCGCGCCCGTTGGACTGATGTTTGTGCAGGATGGGTTCGTACATTTCTTCTTTCTCTCATTTTCTTCACTCACTCACTTTGTCTCGTTCAAGGGACTGTGTTCTCTTGGCTAGAATTGACGGCGACGGCCCGCGAATCCTTTTTGGGAATGCAGACGGCATTAGGGTTGTTACCAATTAGTTGACTTGTATCCAACGACGACTAAATGAAGACTACAATTCTCATTGGACGATAAGGGTACGTGCAAATTATATAAAAGGACCTCTGAAAACAGCACACCGACGCTATAACCGGCTCCCAGTCCTGCAAATCATGGTCGTCCCGATCATCGCAATAGAAAGGTCGGTGTCTTTTGTGCCTCTGATGGAAAAATTGTTCACGAGTCTCCGTTGGGACATAGATACACGTACCCGGTTACCAATGTGAACACTGAACAAATTGAAGCCGCATGGGCGGCTGGAACCTCAATCAAAGCACTGAAGGAGATGGGCCCGGGTGAGCGGAGGGATGTCTTGGAGGACTGGGAATATTGGTCGAAAAATCAACCGAAGAATAGGGCGGCACGGCGCCGAGAATTGTTAGCAGAGAGGAAGGAACAGAAAAAACTGAGGCGGGGGAAAGGAGGGAAATAACCGGGAATAGCTTCTTACTTCTGTAAGCGGGGAAAAAGGAACCAATGATGATGTAAATCAACCGGATCTGAGGTATTAGCACAGCATAAAAGAAGCCTCCGTGTCCATGTGGGGGCCAGGCGAAGATTTTCAATATCGTAAAGCTCAATTGGGGATATAGGAACAAAACAGGAACAATGGGGAGGCAAAAACATTTAAAACTCAAAGATTTGCGTCGAAAGTGGGGTGTTCAAGAATTGACGGAAATGGAGCCCCACCTTGCTTCCGGCGAGCGATACGCCTCCACTGATATGTCGTACGTTTGCTCCCGTGGATGGTTTTGCATTTTTTCATGCGCAATCTAGAATTGCTCGTGCCGTGATGGCAAGCGTAACTCAACAGCAAAGCGCGATTGATGCGCACATCCGGATGTTGGAAGGGCTGATTCGCAGCCGTTCGTACGACAGGTGAGCTTCTTATTTCATGTGCTGAATTTTGATGACAAGCTTGCAGGCGTGTTGCCTCTCTTTCACGTTCCGCCAGTCTCCAGGCCCAGAAGGAGATTCGTAGATACCAGAGGATCATCCGGCAGTTGAGACAGCGGACTAAAACAGTGGACCTTGTTGTTTCCTATGAGGTTTGCTGCCGGGCAGGTCGTAGTCATCAATCTTGGGGATATTAGCATAGCAGAATAGAATTGTTGTCCGCGTGACGGCGAGAGGATCCCGATGCACGAAGAATATCGTAAGTAAGCTTCAATCGGGGATACAGGAACATAACAGGATCAATGTGACGTCCAAAAACATTTAAAGCTCACAGATCTGCGCCGTGCAAAGCCGCTGCTCAAGAATCTTCGAGAATTAACTGAATGGAGCCCCTTCTTGAAACCGGCGACTCGGAGCGACAACCCCCAACCGAGGATATGGTGTAAGTGTGGTCGCATGGAAGATTTTGAATATTCTCATGAGGAACTCCAAAGCACTGCTCGCGCCCTGCTGGCACGCGGCACTCAACAGCTAAACGCGATTGGTGCGCGCATTCGGATGTTGCAAGGGTTGGTTCGTAGTCGTACGCGCGGCAGGTAAGCTTCTCATTTCATGTACTGAATTTTGATGACAAGTTTTGCAGGCGCGTTGCCTCTCTTTCGTATTCCGCCAGTCGCAAGGCCCAGAAGGAGATTCATAGATACAGTAGAATGATTCGGCGGTTGAGAGAGCGAAGAAACACGGTGGACCTTCTCGTTTCATACGAGGTTTGCTGCTGGATGGCGCTTGATGCGGTGGCTCGAGGCGAGGATGGACCGGAGCTTTTCGACAAAGTGAACTGGGCGTTTCATTTGGATTGAGTCCAGATTGAGTAGTTGATCGCGATCAATCAATTGTGATTTACCGTGCCGTCAATATATTTTCCCACCCGCTTTCTCCTTTCCCGCTCGCTTGCTTTGCAGACTGATAATGGTGCTCGTAATCTTCCTCTTACCATGCTACCCCAACTCCCCAATTCTTGTCTCTCCGAAATTCTAAGGCTCTTGAATCCCAACATTCAAGCAGCAGCAATTCTCGTCTCGCGTCGTTTCGCTCGCATTGCTAGGGCCGAGTTGTATCGAGCTGTGAAAGTTGAAGGAGATCGGACTCAGAGGTTTTTTTCTGCGCTGCAAAACAAGCAGGAGCTAGGAGCTTTGGTATCCTCTCTCTCTTTTATATTCATTTGATTGTGATTGACAGATTAATCCAGGTGAAGGAGCTTACTCTTGCGGGGAACGAATACGAAGGTGACAACGACGACGGATTGCACGCAGCTTTCAGCTCACTTGTCAACCTACGCTCCCTCCACATCCACTACATGCGGCTGGGATTTACTCACCTTCTGAAGAACATCCCGGGGCAACTGGAGGATTTGCTGTACTGGCCCACGATGTGCGACGATGCGATTGATTTCTTGCTCTCGCAGCCGCACATTACGTCGGCGTTCTTTGGCGACCTCAATCTAGCTGCCCTCGACCTGCCTTTATTTCTCCCCCACCTCACCGACATCACCGCGCCGCCCGAAGATCTCGTTATCATCGTCCCTTCCCGCCCTGTGAAACACGTCGAATTTCACTATTTCGACGGCGACCAAGTGCGGCAGCCGATCATTTCTCTTCAGTTTTTGTCGTCGTCGTCGGCTCCTATCCTCTCTCTGGAGCTCCAAGTTTCTCAGTTAGTCGCAGCGGCTGCTGAGGTACCGGAGCTTCGTGTTCTGCTACCCGATATTCGACGACTGGTCATCTATCAAGATAAATCGTGGGGCTCAGCTTTGATTGCAGCTGTAAGTTTAATTTTTTTTGGTTCTCCCGCCGTCATAAAAAATATATTCATAGGATGATTTCAATGATTCAATCGATTCCGTCGTCACAATTGTTGACCAGCTGTCGACAATCCGCCATCTCGTCATTGCGTGCACCTACAGCGTCTCGCAGGCGCGTCTGATCCGACACAAATTTATCGTCAACTCGCAACTTGATCTTGATGTTCTGGTAATAGGTACAATGGATTCCATACTTTATTGGACTGATATGTTGCCTTCTTCTGAGCATATTTGCTTACCGCTCGAGCCCGCAGCTGCCCGTTATATCAGAAATCTACGATACTAAAATTCGATCTTGCTATAAATTTGTTCATTCCCGCTGTTTCTTTCCCTCGATATTTACTCAGAGTGTCCTCAAGATATATAGAAAGCTATATACAAAGTCATATTGTTACAGGAAGCCAGGTCTAATTGCGTTGAGCGAAATTATTTGCGCTCAGGTACTTTCCAGAAAGGAAATTGACCCGAGCGTGATTTGATTGTCACAAAATGTGACTGAGTTACTTTCCTTTTCTCACTCCTCCTCGATGCAAGTCGTCGAGGACACTACTTACTTGGTTACCTCTTACTCAATGCGCTGCTGTGCGGCCCATTGATCCTCTACTTGGATCCTTTCTCCGATTCTTCTCGGCTTTTGACGACGGACGCAGCTGGCTCGGTGTCAATATGTCAACCGCTCCCTCCGCATGATACACCATGCGGCGGAAGCTTTATCCGCAAATCTCTTGGCTCTGGCTTCTCATTCCTGCTCCCGCACTCATGCCCCCTCATCGTCGTAAGCATTCTGTGCTCGTTTTCATGCAACGCTCTTTTATTAATCACAATGTACTATTCAGGATCTCTTCGTACTTTTCGCGGCAACTCTACCGCCTCCACTGCGCCGGCGGAGGAACGCCGTGGCTTCCATCGCCTTGGTCGTCGTGTTCCGGGCCCCCCGCGACTGCGTCGGAGTCTGCCTTCCGGGGTTTCACAAGGTACATGTGCAGTTGTGCATTGCTATCATTTTATTTAATATGAGAGGTCTAGCCGACGCCGCCAACGATGCGGCAGCTTGGGCTGCCCTGGGCACGGCGAACGTGTCAACGTTCACAGGCGGCACAGGGAGCTCTGGGTGGGGCACAGGGTGGCCATCGACTACGGGCAATAGTGGGTGGGACTTGGACGACGACGACGATGGACCTGCCTGGGGTAGTCCCCAATCGAATTCAGTTGGATGGGGTGCACCGGCGTGGGGTGATGACTCGGAGAGGGGGTGGGACTCTAGCGCTCCCAACAACTGATTTCTCGCCGTCGGTTCGTTGTTGCCGCATATCAGTTTTGTAAAGTCTCCATGCAAATCATCGCTTCTTCCTCCCCATCCAATTTCTGCCTGCTGATTCCCACCACTCACCCCTTCCTCAACTCGATCTCTTGTTCAACGAAAGAAATGTCAAAACGCAAAAAAATTGGCAGCTTGCAAAGTACAGTGGCTTCCGACAGCGAGAGTGAAGAAGAACCGTCCATTGCGCGGAGTCGTGAGGAAGGGATCTTCCATCGCGCCATCCGAACTGATGCGCAGGGTCGGACGGTGGTGTCAACCTCTCGTCTGACTGTTCCGGCCTCACCGACCAAGAAACAACCACCTCAACGCGATCTCCTGGTTCCCGATGACTTCGAATTTCCTGCTTCTGTCGACACAGACAATTTGGATGCTATTCCCCAGGTCCCATTCCCTTTTGCTGGTGAAGAATCATTCGCATTCGATGAAGGGCATCCTGTTGAGCTTCCGCGGAGGAATGAGCGCCAGTCGGTGAGTCTTTTCTTCTAATTTCTTTCATATCTTGTTTGGATTCTGAAATACACTCCAGGATAATCCTAACGCACAATGGCTGCACAATCGCCGTGCGCGCTTTCTTGACGAGCTTCTACGTCTTGAAGGCCGCGGAGACTTTCGTCAGCAAACGAAATGCGCCAATTGTGACAGAGCAGTGGTCGACGCAATTTACCGTTGCAAGGACTGCTTTACCGATGCGTTGTCGTGCAAGGGGTGCATTGTCTCTACCCACAAAGAGACTCCTTTCCACCGCGTTGAGGTAATTAAATTTTATTCCGAGCGAGTAAATTTCTCACTTATATTTCTATATGCAGATGTGGAACGAGAGCGATTTCTTTGAATCAGTAACATTGAAGTCGTTGGGGTTGAGAATCCGGAACGGCGTATGTCCGGGCACGTTGGCGAAGAGAGTGAGGGAAGCGGACATTGCGGCGACGGCGGGTATCGTGCGAGGTGCTGAAAACGATGTGAATGCAGGACAGGCGAGAGTGCCGCACACCCCCCGAGACGATTTTTGCGTCGTCGACTCTAATGGTATCCACGAGGTTGGACTCGATTTCTGCTCCTGTTCCCTGGCCGAAGACCACGACGTCCAGCTCCTTCGCGCCCGACTCTACCCTGCCACAACTTCGGATCCGGCCACCGCAGCGACCTTCCGCGTTTTACGCGACTATCATCTAACGACGCTCGAGGCAAAGTGTTCGGCGTTGCATTTCTACAACAAGCTTGCTCGTCAAACAAACAACAGTGGAGTATTTCAGCCACGCGTAAGTGTCAGTGCCAAGTCTTTCTCTTCCCCATGCTCACGAAGTCCCGCAGAGCCGTTATCATGAATTCCGACGCATGACGCGCCAGTGGCGCAACCTACAGATGTTGAAACGTGCCGGCCGCGGTCACGCTATGGATGGGATTGCGGGTACGCAGGCTGGGGAGTGCGCGCTGCTGTGCCCAGCGTGCCCGCAGCCGGGGAAGAACTTGCCGCTAGATGGATCCTGGCGTAACGTTCCGCGAGAGAAACGTTTCATATATGCGTTATTTCTTGCGCTCGACGCAAACTTTCAGATGCGGCGAAATGACGTATCGACTGAGTTGAAGGATCCGTCTTTAGGTGACGGGATTGCATTCTTTGGACGAGTGGAGGAATATATGGAGCATCTTGAGGCTCACTGGGGACTCGAGCAGGAGGTAGGATTGAGAGCTGATTCATTCTAATTCCTCTTCTGACATCTTTTCATGCAGAAAAGCACCTGCGTTGCGCACGATGCGGTCAACGAGCCTAATAGGGAATCGTATGGGATGGCGGCCTCGGGGATCGGGACCGTTGACTGCGCGCGCCATAACATGAAGCGGCCAAACGGCGTCGGGGATCTACAGAAGGGGGAGAAGTACGTCTCAATGCGCCGAGATCTTTCTGACTACTAATCATTCGCAGATATATTAATATGGATTTTATGCTGTGGCAGAGCCTTGCAAATTACGACGACATTGTTCAGTTATTCATCTCCTACGATATCGTGTGCCAGTGGCACAAGAATATATGGCTTCGCCTCTCTCAGTATCAGCCTCAGCTTTGCCAACGTGGATTGAAGCGTTACTACGTCTGGCTTATCCCTAAATTCCACCTTCCTGCCCACATCGAGGACTGTAATATTCTCTATTCCTTCAACCTCACCCCTTTTGTCGGTCGGACGGACGGAGAGGCACCTGAGAGGGGATGGGCCAATATTAACAGCATCGCTCCCAGCACCAAGGAGATGGGACCCGGCGCTCGTCGCGATACGCTGGACGACCAATTCAACGACGTCAATCACAAGAAGATCATTGGGTTCGGCAAATCGCTACTCGAGAAGATTCAGAAAGCCGTCCCCAATATGACGGCGCATCGTTTGGAATTGTGGGAGGCGGAGCAGGGACTTCCTTCGGATGAAGTGGAGAAATGGCGGGCGGAAATGGAGGCCTGGGAGCTCGATGCTGCGAGCCCAAACCCCTTCAAGCTTACCGAGAAGCACGAGGGCATGCAGGCAATTCGTGGGCGGCTGGCGGCAGCGGCGGCGGACGATCCGGACGTGGACGACGTTCGAGGGGATCTTCACGCCCATGAGATGATCGTAATGGGGATCAACCTTGAGGAGCAACAGCGGCAGCTTGCCTTCGACGCCGGCCTTCTGAAGACGCATGCGACTGACGGCCAGAAGACGGGGCTCCTCGAGCGATCCAATAAGCTCGGGAGGAAGATCACACAGTTTCTCAAGATACGCGAATCCTTTACTCCCTCGGTCGCGTCGCTTCGAGCAGCCGACGATGTTGCTCGTACGGAGGCTGATAGACCCAAGCCCACTCCCGCGCTTCCCGTCCCCGCTGTCAAACTTTGGATGCCGTCTATGCTTGCGTCCCTGCCGCATGTTCTGGTCAAGCCAAGCCACGCCCGCTGTGAGTTTGAGCTTCGGGTCGGGCAAGCACATGCGGCGCTGGAGGAGTTGCGCCGCCTCCTCCTCGTCCGCACAGCAAAATATCAGTTTAAGACTCTGCATCGGCGGGGGGTGGCAGCTAACACGCGTGCGAAGACGACGATCGAGAGTCTTGACGAGCAGATCCGCCGTATATCTGCACAATACCGAGTCGCATACCAGAGCTTAGTGCTCCTTGGCCCAATTCTCAAGGAGACGGAATGGGCGCGCAAGCTTCGCGTTCTCAACCCCGACGATGTTCGCCCTCGACCTCGCGCTACGTTCAGCGACCCGGAGCACAAGTCTAAGAAACGGAGGAAGACGGGGTCGGCGGCTGCTGAGGATCCAGGCGTGAGGCAAGAGCGGGAGGCAGCAGCGCGTCCAGCATCGTGGATATGGCTGTCGCAGCTGTCGGAGGGCGAAAAATCGCAGGGTGGCATGACGGAGGCGCTACGAATCGAGTGGGCAAAGACACGGGCAAGGGCGTGGCGGTGGACTGAAGAAGTGGACTTACTTGAGGAGGAGATGCGTCGCGTGCTCGAGTTTCTCAAATGGAGGGCAGAATGGTGGATAGCGCTGATTGGACAACGCGTTGCAGCGCCCGACGACCCGGCTGGGACCGAGGGATTTGTTGCCTATGCACGGCGTCAATCCCGCATCCAGAGCGATCTACGTGCTCGTTTTGAGGCTAACTGGCGGGATGTCCCTCGCTTCATTCAGATGGGACGCGAGAATGTCTTGGAACCTGCGGAAGACGAGGGAGAGGACAGTGGCGACTCGGAGGACGAGGATGCCCCTGTACCGGAGGCTCCCAGATATGAGCACCTTGGGGCGTCGCTCGTGGAGGAATCGCTAGCATAATTCACTCTTGTTATGGACTCTTGCCTAGCCTCACTATAGTCTATATCTCATTCCTCGCAATAGCCTAGTTACACTATATTCCATGCCTCGCAATAATCTATGCCTTTGAATTTTTTCGAGATTTTTCAGCTATTTAAATCGTGTCTTTGAGCTCATCGTCGCAGACGATGGCGAAGGTCTTTGCTCGCCACTTTCCTAAAATGGATATGACGTGATACTTGCTCCTCGTCGTCTGCCACGTCGCCCTCAGGGCCTTGCTCATCGCCCATCACACAAAACAGCGTAGGTGAGTGGTATTATTTAATATTAAAACCGGACCTCTAATGAGAGGCGTTTATACATAAAAGTTGGACCTCTCATGAGAGGTCATTATATATAACTGCGCCATACTGTGGTGGGAGTGCTTGGCACCGTCAGCGGCGCATCGGCTTCAGTGGCGTGAATAGGCGCCATTTCTTCGGGCGTGCGGGCATGCGTGAGTTTGGGTTTCGAGACGCTGTCGAAGCTAAGAGGTTTCCCGCAAACCTGCTTGTGATTACTCTTCCAATCCGCAACCTGACATTGTCTTTGGAGAACATCAGCGACAGTTCACCCAGCAGACCGGAATTGAAGAAACGGACGTCGAACAATACACAACCTCCCGTTTCATATTTTCCCAGCACTTCTTGCAGCGAGGATACTTCTCCGTTCCGGTGTTTGCCTTCATACAGCCTACGAATGTACAATGCTCTTTGCGATCTTTCTGGCGATCTTGCCATG
Source organism: Favolaschia claudopus (assembly GCA_037176885.1). Classification (NCBI taxonomy): domain Eukaryota; kingdom Fungi; phylum Basidiomycota; class Agaricomycetes; order Agaricales; family Mycenaceae; genus Favolaschia; species Favolaschia claudopus. The sequence goes on along the minus strand of JAWWNJ010000167.1, from coordinate 212,189 downwards.
CCGCTTTGTTTTCTTTGGCGTACGCTTTCGCGCCAGACTTTCCGAGCATCATCTTAGTAAAAGCTTCGATATCGGATTTTTGTAGCACCGTGGACTGGGGATTGCGTTTCTTGCTGAACTTTGGTACGTTGTATGTGGGCAGATCCTCGCCCATGAACGACTTGAGGGTGTATTGGACAACATGAACTATGGAAAGTCAGGTCAGATCATTTTCGTTGCAATACGTGCGATGACTCGGACTCGACCTACATATGAGTTTGGATCTCAACACCAGAATGGTACCGAGGGCCAACTTTTCGCTGTCGGACGCACCCGACTGCTTCTGCTGCTCCGCATATGCATCCCAAACCGGGTCAGGGATGTAATTCGGCGCGTCTAAGAGGTCCGAATACTTCCTTCCGTTCGCTGGCATCACCAGAGACGTGAGCCATTCCAGGACAATTTCTCCGTTCGCTCTGAGGCGCGAGAGCTGGAAATCACGACCACAATAGATGCGTGCGTCGTGCAAGTTTTTTGCAATGGAACAAGCATTCGAAAGGCCGATAAGGATATGCTTTTCGCGCACAGCGGGATCGGCTTCTGTCCACTTGCTCTGCAAGCCGCCGGATAGATATCGCACAGTGTCGGGTGCCAAAGCCAGCTCAAGAGCGACCAGGGAGCCGAGGAATCCTTGATACTGGAGCATCGATGTGTCCATACCATCTGATTCCAAGGCGAGCTGCAGGGCGCTGGACTGGACGAATTGAGCGGGGGAGACGTGCTTGAATTGATTTGTGAGTTTTTCCCATTCTGAGTTCCATTTCACGGAATCTTGCAAGGCAGTGTGCATTCCCGGCAGGAGGAAAGGAACCTGAGCGTACTGCGCCATTGGCTGTTGTGTCTCAGGTCAGTGTGCGGTAAGTTTGTGGTGGAGACACGACTCGTGTTGCTGGTGTTGCGTCACAAAAGGACACAAATATTGGCACATAATTACGGCACATTCGCACAGAGTATGTACACCGTCGAAAAATTGCGAAAAATTGTCAAAAAACATTTAGACAGACGACAATGCGTGCGATATATTTCACGGAAGTCCATGAACTTCATACCCTCACTCGCTGTGGCGCATTTCTTTCCAAATTACTTACTTAGCATATTCAACAAATTTGTCGAGGCGAAGACAAAAGCGAACACGACGTATACAAGATACGGGATTCATTCACGGGAACACTGGAATCAGTCGAGAAGAACTTGTCTGTAGATATTCCCAACGTCAAAGTTTGCCCACTTTTGCGGAGATCTCAGACACCTCAAACAGGAGAACGCTGTAAGTTAGGAAACGTTGAATTGCCCGAGTGATACCACAAATCTTTTGACCGGGTCCATGTTTTACTCGACAAAGTTGGCCGGAGACCAAATGACCGAGTCTTGAGCCTGATTCAGTTTGGCGAGAGCAAGTTCCCATTCGGCGTTCCATTTCACGGGATCAGACATAGCGATTAGCGTTGTGCATTCCTGGCAGCGCGAAAAAGCATCGGAAAACATCCGGTTGTGCCATCGTCTGACGCTGCCGGGGAAGATGCTGAAGGTAAGTTAGCGTGGAAGAATTTGAAACGATATAAACAGCGACAAGCAACAGATTTGCAACAGATATTGCCGGCCCGCACGACGACAGTGGAGGAGGTCGTTGGGTCGCATGCTGTCGCAAGGAGGTCGTCAGAACCCAAGGAAAATCTGGGATAAGTAATGGAGAACAAACTCATTTCATTCGCTACCTATCGGAATAGAAGCTACACTGACATACTCATTTTCAGGCCCATGACTGCCCATTTTACACAGCTGGATTTCGGAAATCGCCCAGGTGCCAAAATCGACGGGAATTGATTTGTCCTGGACCGACAATTGAACGGGATTGTCAGGGTCAGAGCCCTCTGACAAGGCTCGTTGAAATATTTCATGATACGAGAACGCGCGAGGCATGCGGCGAGGTCTCCGATGGCTCGCATTGATGAGAGTACAGTGCAGCTAATAATCATTCGTCAGTCAACACGCCATTCGAGAGGTGGGGTATAAACATACAACCGCTGGGCGAGAGGGCTCCAAGATAAAACCCTCCTGCCGAAACCTTTGCGCCACCAGATCTAGCAATGAAACTCGAGTCGGTGGGTATCAACTTGAACGAAGATTCCGTACGCACCAAAAATCCGAATGACTTTAGTCTTTTCCTCCGTCACCGTGTCACTAGGCCCGACATAGAGCACTCCAGCCTGCTGACGTTGTGTTTTCAGGACACCCATTTTGTCCAGTGGCAGGCTCAGGGCCTCGTCGGATATGGCATTGATATCGGGAGCGAGAGTTTGTAGTAAAGCAATCGCGTCCGACACCGTTCTAACTCTGGAGTCCGATATCAACGAAGACGGAGCCGGAGAAGCCTCCGTCGAAGAGAGGGCCATGACGCCGATGGTAAGATGGAGTCTTCGTGGGTCGACAAGTATGGATTGGTCAAGACCTTCAATCACGGTGGTGTCTCCGGTAGGGAGAATTTTGCTGTGAAAGTGCCGTATCGTCTCGCACAGCGAAGGATGATGACCCTAGCAATTTCGAAACAATTTCTGATTGAGCTCCACGCGGAAGGAAGGAAGTAATAATGTATACCAAAGGAAACGACAGGACTGTACGCAAATGGTAAGATCATTCATTTCCGCGAAGTCTGGGTTACATGGCTCACAGTGCGTGGGTCGCGGTATGTCCGATTTCGCTTTCGGGGCAGATTTAGGAGCGCGGCGTGGACGACTCCGCGATGAAGAAGGGTTTGGGTGGGTCAGTGAGACCTCCATTTTCGGCGGGTTTGAAGCCAGCGTTGCACTTGAATGCCTTTCCACTTATCGAACGGGATGAACGGTCATCAGCTTCGTGCGTTTTTACTCACAGAATAATGTTCGCGTTTGAACTTGTGAGTTGGCAAGTCGGAAGCGCAAAGGAAAAGAGACCATGTGACAACCATGTGACTAAAAGGCGAGAACCTTGAAAAGAAACATGACACGCTCACTTGACGCCAACGCTCACCGAACAATTTGTTCATCTCCAACGTCCTTCATACGTCGAAGAACCCATTGGCAGCCAACTCTCCGACATTACGAGCTTAGGCTGAGTAGACACGCGCGTGAATTGTCCGATGCGCTTTCCGGACTCACCTCAAGCTTTACCAACGTTTTCCCTTCGGAGCATATGCTAGCCGGCCTTTTACCCCCACAAATGGCTCAACCTTCACCGGAACGCGGGGGCCGATCTGATAGTCGCGCTGCCGTCGGCGATCTACGCCTTCTTTTGCTCGCATTCGAAGGTCATTTGCCCTCCGAAGTTTCCCAATCACGCAATGCACTTGTCTTCAACTTTGACTCAGCGACGTCATAAATACTCGCCGCTGTCTCTCGTCGTTGTCTCGCTACTTATCTCTCTCTTGTCGTTCTCCTCCAGACCGACATGTGCGGTCTTATTTCTGCATTCTATCCAGACAGCGTCGAACCGCCCTCTGCTGAAACCCTGCAACAAAACATCGATGCCTCGCTCGAAATCATCAAGTACCGTGGACCCGATTCGAGGGGGATATATGTCTCCCCGGACGGCCGTGTCGGTGCGACCTCGCATTTTTTACTTCGTTCATATGTCATAGAATTCTCACTGGCCGGGTCAAAAATAGGCCTAGGTCACGTCCGATTGTCTATTATTGACCTCGAGACCGGCCAGCAGCCGCTTTCTGATGAAGAAAATTCGATCCACTGTGTCGTTACTGGGGAGATCTACGACCATGACCGGATTCGCGCGGAAATGGTGGCGCAGGGTTACAAGTTCCAAACAAAGTCGGATTCGGAGTTGGTTGTGCAACTGTAAATATTAATTCCTCCTTTCTCGTTTTTTGTTCGGTTTGTCAGTTGAGATCGTCTTGGCAGTTACAAACGCGATGGGTTCAACCTCCTAACCCACCTCCGCGGCGAGTTCGCCTTTGTTCTCTACGACGTGAAACGCAAGTTGCAGTTCGTCGCGAGAGACAGATTCGGCATCAAACCTCTATACTACACCGTTTCGAATGGCTGCATTCTCTTTGGCAGCGAGATCAAGACTTTCATGCCTCTCGGCTGGCAAGCAGAATGGGACATCGACAGCATCGTCCATCAGGGTGACTTTGGTGATGAGCGTACAGTTTTCAAGGGCGTCAAGAAGGTTAGTTCTTTCTTTTACTTGCCTTTGATTGATTTTTTTTTCTGACTTGAGATGCGCGTATATAGCTGGCGGCAGGCTATTATGCCGTTTGTCGCGCTTCAGGCGACCTCGAAACACGCCCGTACTGGGATCTCTCCTACTCATCTGCCACAGCGACTCCCTCTGAATCCATCGAGACCATGATTTCTAACGTTCGCGACCTTCTTGTCAACGCTGTCCGTCTGCGCCTTCGCAGTGATGTTCCTTGGGCGGTATACCTCAGCGGCGGTATCGACAGCAGTTCCGTCGCGGGTATCGCTACCAAGTTACTCCGCGAGAAGGATCCGAATGCGAAATTGACTACGTTCACGCTTGCGTATGTTGGTAAGTAGTAGGTTGGACGCATAGAAGCAATGATTTATTGAGCTGATATTTTCTCGCAGAGGATCCCGCGACGGACGAATCCCCTCTCGCGGAGCGCACCGCGAATTTCATCGGCGCCGATCTCATCAAAGTGGAAGCCACCGAAGCCAAACTGGTCGGATTCTTAGAAGACGCGATGTACCACTGCGAACATGTCACCAACACCTTCCACGGGGCCGGCAAGTTGCTTCTCTCCAAGGCCGTGCGCGATGCGGGGTTCAAGGTTATTTCTCTGTTCTTCTTCAATTCACTTCAAGTTCAGACTGATCTAAATCTAAATTGCACTATTATTTTGTTATTTTCAATATACTCTAGGTCGCCCTCTCCGGCGAAGGCTCCGACGAGGTATTCGCCGGCTACCCCTGGTTCCCCCTGGACTACCTCCGCTCCCCCGACCCCGTCGCAGCTCAGCTCGGCATCCCCCTCCCCACCGACGCCGAGCGCCACGCACTGTCAGAGGAATACCAAGCCAACACCCGCATGCCGCAGTTCATGGACGTCCAGCTGCACACCGGGAATAAAAACCTCCTTGACATCGGGGCGCATCGCACGCTTGAGGCGATTTGGAGTTTCGCTGGGGGCGCGAAGATGTTCAAGAAAGAGGTGATTGAAAGGGTGGGGGAGCCTGATGTGGCGAGGTGTATTGCGGAGGGGGTCGAGTATAAGGTGAGGGAGAATTCGGTGTCGGGGAGGTGGCATGCTTTGCATGTTTCTTTGGTATGTTTTTGTTTCATGTTGAGTCAGGCTTGAATTCGCTGATTGAGGGAAATTTTTGGAATAGTATACAACTGCGAAAACGTTGATGGGACGGACGATTCTGAACATCGCCGGCGATCGTGCGGATATGGCGCACGCCATCGAAAGTCGTCCTGCGTTCTTAGACCACCACCTCGTCGACTACGTCAACAGTCTCCCCGCGTGCGTCTCGCATCCCTCCCTTTCTTCTTTGTCTTTCTTCCTTCTCAACCGCCCTCCTCCCACCTCGCAGCTCCCTCAAAATCCGCCCAATCCAAAACCCCGACAAATCCTGGACCATGGTCGAGAAATGGATCCTCCGCCAAGCCATGCAGCCCTTCATCACCGACGAAATCTTCCTCCGCAAGAAAGTCCCGTTCAACCCGCCGCCCGCGAACAAACCCCCCGGGGACACCGACCTTGTACTGCCGCTGCAAGCGCACTTGAAGGCGAGGCTGACGCAGGAGAGCGTGGAGCGGGTGGGGTTCCTCGATTGGCCGAGCGTGGAGGAGGTGTTGGATGGGTATACGACTGCGGCGACGTTCCCGGGGAAGGGGGCGATTGATGCGAGGGCGAGGGTGTTGATGTCGGTGTTGAGTTATGTTGTGTTTCAGGAGAAGTTTGGGGTGCCGACGTATAAGGTATGAGTTCGTTGAAGTACGACCTGGTGTATACGGACGACAGTAGTACAAGTGCATTTGGCTTAAATCCTTCCGGCGTGAATCAATCTCAATAGTAATTCAATTGAACTGGAGAGGTATTCAAGCAGATGAATGAACCAACCATTCCCAACAATGTTTGGTTCCATTATAACTCTTCCCAAGAACGAATCCAGATTTCTCTGATCGATTCCAACCATTGAAAAGCATGTACATGAAACTAATTGCTATACGCAACACTATTAAGGTACATAAACCACAAAAAATATCTTTCTAGCCCAAATGCATTCTGCGAGACGAGTATTTTGATCAGAAATACCATCTAATCGACCCGCCTGCGTCAAACCTACGCACACCAATCACTCCACCTTACCCACCGCCCCCTCCGCCTTCCCACCAACCTCAAAAAACCACCGTCTCCCCAATCCCACACACGCCAAACGCCCCCTCCTCAATCCCCCTCTTCTTACACTCCTCCCTAAGCAACCTCGGCGGCTCCAGCGCATGCTCCGTCGTAAGGAACCACGCACCCCAATGCATCCCCAGCGCCCTCCTCGCGCGTATATCCTGGAACAACGCGACGCTGTCCCGCGGCGCGCAGTGCACGGGCGACATCGCGCGGCGCGGCTGGTACGCGCCTATGGGGATCATGGCGAAGTCGAATCCCGAGGCGAAGTGCGCGCCGATTTGTTTGAAGGCGGGGCAGACGGGGAGGGTGTCGGGGCCGTCGTCGGTGTCGGAGGGGACGGAGCGGTAGCCGGTGTCGCCGCCGAAGTAGATGCGTGCGGGGGGCGTCGTGTTTTCGGCACTTGAAGAAGAAGAAGTTTGAGGAGAAGAAGAAGACTCGACGACCCAGCCGCCCCAGAGGGACTTGAATCGGTCGCGCAGGCCGCGGCCGGTGAAGTGTTGGCCTGGGGTGAAGGTGATGTCGAAGGTGGTGGGGGAGGCGGCGGAGGAGGTGACGCGGCGGGCGTCCCACCAGTCGAGGCAGTGGGCGCGGGAGGCGGGGATGCTGAGGCCTTCGAAGTAGGATTCGTTGCCGAGGGGGGCGAAGACGTGCGGGGCGGGGGTGCGCGCGAGGAGGTTGGTGAGGGACGTGGTGTCCATGCTGTGGAGTGTCAATACAACGAAGGTGATAAGCAAGAAAGAAAGACGGACTGGTCGTAGTGGTTGTGCGAGATGACGATGGCGTCGATTTCAGGAATGTCTTCGAGAGCGCAGGGGGGAGCTGGGTGAAAGACGTTGCGTTATATTTGGCGCAAAAAACGCGTCGAAACTTACGGGTGTATCGTTTCGGACCCATCCATTGATTCGGCGAGCAGCGATCACTGAAAACCGGGTCGAAGAGGATACGCGGGCCACGGACGCCAGCAGTCGCAGACGGCAGTTCAACCAAGAAACACGCATGCCCCAACCACGTCGCCTTGATCTTCTGCGCGTTCTCCGCCACGAGCTTCGAGTCGGCGGTACCCCAAGTGGGTTTCTGAATCGGAATCTTCGCGACGGTCTCTTTATCGGGGAGAACGGAGGAGCTGTTAGTGAGCATGCTGAACATGTAAGGCAGCATCGTGACGGCGTCCTTGAAGCCCGGGAGCTGGTTGCTGCGGAAGCTGGGCCATGGGTTGTGGAATTCAATGGGTTTGGAGTGCAGCCAGTGGGCTGGTTGGCCGGCTTTCTGGCGCTCTTCGCGGGCGGAGGCTTGGGCGGGGGTTTCTGAGACTTCGATGGACATGGTGGTAGGAGTGAAAGGAGTGAAGGAGGGGTCCCCGCCGACGCCGAGCGCTGGCGTGTCGACTCGTCGTCGGCTACGGCTTCGATGCGGCTGACGCCGCCGCTTTGTCAGAAAGGGTGAGTCATACTCGGCTAGCCGGCTAGCTGAGTGAAATCGAACTGTGGATGAAAACAAGAGACTTGGTAGCTGGGCTTGGAAATGGGAATAGAGCCCAAGTGAGTTCCGAGTGTCTGTCTGTACCTGCCCTCGAAAATGACAGAGGTCGGAGGCAGACAAGAAGCATTTGTTTACATCTATGTACGCGTTGTGTCGTCTTGTAGACTTTTACAAACAAACGCACACGGCTCCTTTCTTCGTCCACTCGTTGAAATCGTGAACATTGGGCGCGTCCGTTCGCTGGTCGTGCTTAACTCACAGAGAACTCAGCGCTAGAACCGCTCCCACCGACGACGCTATGGCTCCGTCGCGCCGCTGTCTACGCCCGTCTTCCTCCACCAAGGTCTCCCTGCCCAGTGCCAATCGACCCTTCAACGAGACGACTTCACAGGTGCGTCTCACGTTCTTCTCCTTCCCGTAACCCACACTAATACCATCCCCGCCTTACGCACCTCGATCGCACTCCCCGCCGCCCGCGCCAAGTCCAAACTCCGACGCCGCCATCGTCGTTCTCCGCTAGCAGTCCTCGTCGTGCGCATGCGCTGCGGCTGAACCCGCACCACGTAACACCGAGAGCTGCGTGTCTTTCTTTTTTCACTCAATTTCCTTCCGCTCATCCATCACCATCAGCCGCACGCTCCCACAACTTCCAACGCGCCGTCCGGTGCCGTTTCGTCTACCACTCGTCACCATCACCACCTCCGTCTACCGAAGCGCTCGACACCTCGGCGACATCCGCGTCAATGAAGGTGCGTCCCTGCCGCCACTTTCTTCTTTCCTTATTAACGACTCCTTGCTCTCTCCTCCCTCTCACAGCACCACGCCGCCGCCTCAATGAGTCTCCACCCCACCACCGCTGCCGCCTACATAAATACAGTCCACGGATAAAAGGTGCGTTGTGTTGAAGTTTCAATTGCACTGCACGCCATACAGCTTTGATGGACTCACCTTGACTCTGTACGACGATTCACGACTCACGTCTACAGCAATACGCAGCTTCTCTTGATTCATTATCCTGATATTACTCACTTTCACTGCCTCGTAGTTGTATTTATTCTGTATGTTTCCTCAATCGATTCCCCGCGCGTTTGCAACGGGTTCCCTGCTTACTTGGACTTGCCCGATAAAATCCAACACGTTGGTCATCTCCTCTCCTTCCCGCACCCTAGTAAGGACGCCCACCCTCTCTGGCCCGCTCTCCCGCTCCTTCACGCTGTCCCCCGCCGCCACCGCCCCTCGACCGACATCTTCGCGGCGCACCACGTTGCCGTCAACGTCGACGTCGTGCCGGGCACTCCCACCGGAAAATCTAAATTAAGTGAGTCGTTTTCGTTCACTACGGCAAACAAACGGAATAAATAACTCACCTCGTACCCAGATCAATGCGAGCGGCGCGGGAGAGAGGGGAGTAGACGGTTGGATGGTGGGCCGAACGAGTCGGATAGCGTACTTGGCTACGCTGCGCTGTACGTATCTAATCGATTGGAATAAATTGAGGTCGTTGTCGAATCAAATCCTGTCTGTGGCGCGAATCGTCGTAAGCGAATGAAGCGGCGTACGAAAAGAAACGGAATGGAGCGAAAGAAAGAAAACTCACTTGAATAGCCTACATTCTTGAAGCTTGAACCTCGAGATAGCGGGTTTGCAAGGAAGGTACGAGCTGGGGCTGAATTTTGAAGAAGAGAGCCAAGAAGCGGGCACTGGGTTGGCTGAGTGGTCAGCTGCGGAAGTCCTGTAATCAACGAGGGAATGAAAAACGCGACCATGGATCAAAGTAAGACTTACCTTTCACTCGACCAGAATCGAAATCGCCGCAATGGACTTGCTCGACAGATTTGCAATAATGCCGATTGAAGCGCTAGCTTGAACTCTGCGTGACTTGAAACGAATGAAGGTGAGTTTGGATTCCGATTTTTTGAGTACATATATGGAAGGGAAGGGAACGAGATGAATGTTGGTTCATTTGATAGAGATAGAGGATAGAGGATAGTTGAGTTTTTGTCAATGCCAGTGATCACTTGGTTTGAGATCAAGTATGTAGTTGAATAGAAGCGAAAGCGAGCGAATGAACAGTGAGGGAAGGAATTTGAATTTTGAAAGGAAGAAAAGAATCTGCGTCTTCACTCACCTACGACCGTCGACGGTTCGAACGGCTTGGTTACGTTGGATTGACAGACTTCATCGATGAAGGTTGAAATTGAATGCTTGAAGCAATCCGAACTTTCTGGAGAAGGAAGAAAGAAAGAAAAGAGGTAGATCAGTGAGCAGCCAAACAGCGCCGGAGAAATGCGACTCACCTCCGAGCAAAGCAAAGAACTTGAGGAAGAGTCGACACCAGACGTCGAGGGAAAGGGAACGAATGAGTCACAAGCATGGGGTACATACTCTGCTCAATCGAATCGCAAGTTGGTTTGAATTCAACGAACGAACGAAAGATAATAGGAAGCTCACCTCAGTCCAAGGTTGAGGTGATCATGATATCAGAATCAACTATGCTTCAACTGAAGTTGCTTACGCTTATGTCGAAAGATCTGACTGACTCGGACGCTACCTGTACAAGGAAAGAAAAGAATCGAGGGTTAAGGTCAGTTGAAGGTTGACTCACGAGTTGAATTGATAGTCGAAGACAACACATAAGTATCCTCAATCGTATACGCGCGCGCGCGATGCAGATTGACCGACACACATAGGTTTGGCCTTGAGAATACAAGTCACTGTCAATAATTTTCAGAGTAAAGAGTCGAAATTGAACGTAAGTACCTGAGCCGAAACCGACATGGTTTCGGCCTTTGAGATGTAACTTAACCAGTCAGTATACTAATACAGACGGAACGAGCGCACCTGCGAGTAAATTAGCATAGTTCCGGTATTCTGGCAAACCAAGCTCGACGCACCAAATCAGACTTGCCTAGTTCTTCTGTTGAAACCAAGGTCAGGACAATGTTGCGTTGTTTCGAAGCGAGGGCTGAATCTGAAAGTAGATGTCAGTTCGAAGTGAAAGCAAATGAATGAATGTACCATTCGAAAGGAAGAAATAATAGCTATTCAGAACGAGCAGTGTCCGATTAGTTCATTGAGGATGAACACAAGAAAGTGTTGGTTCATGGACTCACAAAGTGAACACGGCCTATACAAGTATAATATCGATCTTCTTGAAAGCAGGAAGGAACTAGTTCAAGTGTTAGAATCGGATTGAAGGAATGAAAGGAAAGAAAGACCGATGCATGTATCAACTTGAGTCAGTCAAAGTAATGCTTGAGAGAGATGGCATAGATGAAGTCAAATTGAATGTGACCGGACAAAAGCACGGAAGGACATACCAATACAAGAGGTTGAAGTAGAATTGAATTGAAGAGAGTTCAAGGGGGAAAATGTATTAGAATGAATAAGTGTAATTAGACTCACAAGTGATAGGTTACCGAATCGCCGAATCCGATTAATTGGAGGCAAGGCAATGAAGTGAAAGATTCCTTGAGATCAAGTCAGTTCGAAAGCAAATGGATCAGAGAAAGGTAAGAACACAATATTGAAGTGAAGCTTATGAACAAGTCCCAGAAGTTCAAGTAGATCGTACGAGAAAGAATTGAAGTTTGAAATACCTAGACGTCAAGTCAGTTCAAAGTTGAATGAATAAGACAAAAACAAGGGCAGACTATTGAATACTTGAAGTGAAGTAGAGCGAATGTGTTTGTTGAAGTCAATTGAGTAAGAAAGTCGGCATTGACTCGCAGTGAAAGGCATTCAGCGCGAATGAACACAAGTGCCGTATTTTGAAGTGAATAGATGAAGTAGAGGTTCAACGCGTCAAATGGAGCAAGGAGATGAACCCTAGAGTAGGGTCATGCACGGGGCAAGTGCGATAGAGCAAGTCAACGACGCACCTGGCATATATACCCCAACCGGCAATTGCCGAACAGCACCCAAGTCAGCGAAAATGCGCTCCAATCGCCCCATTCTCACCAGCGTCGCCGCGCGTCCACATCGTACCATTCCTGAGGATCCGGAGTGTGGGTTCCGCAGCAGTGCCAAGCGGAAGACGGCGAAGTCGGTGGAGAAAGTGGAGATGAATGAATTGAACGAAAATATTCGTAAGTCGTTTGAAGCCGCATAGAAGCAGCAGCGCACCTCGTTGATTGTTTCAAGTATTGTTCCAATAAATATCTATCTCCGCCGATGTCCGGCCAGGGGGATTTGCGCGGTGGAGAGCGGAATGTTCAGGGAAGTATTGGGATAGCGTTTTGAGCTATTCCAAGCGTTCTGCGGCAGACAGAAGCGACAAAGAGCAGGAGAAGTGTAGCAAATACTTTTTGAAATTGAGATGGGTAGAATATGTCAGCGGAATACGGGTACACAAGCGAAACAAGTGGGAAACGCACCTAAATTCAATTACGCTTCATTCCCCCTCCAACCGCCTCGAAATTCTCCCCGCTGTCGCGCAGTAACTAGGAAACATGATTTCGGTTAGCTTGACGTGATGGATGCACCCACATGGGCACCGGACCCCAAAGTTTTTGCAAAACCTCGTAATCGTCGTTTCCGGCGTTGCCGTGTCCGTTGAAGCCAAATGGAGCGAGATACCCGTTGAATGAGACACACGGAATGAGTTGGTGAGTTTTTGAGCCTAGAGAGCCAGTGGATGTGTCGTTCTTGAATACAAACATGGTGGTTGAAAGCAAAGAGCGTGACCTTTCCCCGTTTAGATGCTGGACGAGTAAAATTCCCTTCCGCAGATACCGGTCCGCGAGGCTCCGAGAAAATCAACATAGATTCCCACGCTCCTTCAACCGCAGCAGCTTACGTTGCTTCTTGTTCCTTGCCACCACAACGCCGACAAGTCGGGCTCGGAACGCCGCCGACAACGCCTGGAGCCGCCAAAGTTCTGGGTCAACGCGGGTACCTAAACAATCCCAACACAACGGGTCGTTCTCGATAATCCCGGTGGCTCCACAGTCTGAGATTGACTGCCTGTGAATCTAGTCAACAAAGTCTAGCCGGTGTTGCTTGGACTCTGGGTCTTGGTTTTCTCGCTAGGGAACGCGTTTTTCGCGTCGTATTCGTCGTCGGTGTCGCCGAACTTGAGTTATGAAACCCACGCGCGGCAATTTTCTCTTGGCGGCGCGTCAAGTGCGCCACTTGGTCGTCAAACCTTTCCCACTGGTCCGACGCGCGAATCACATCAATGACAACACGCAAATTTACTACACAACGTCATACAGCCCACCCTACTACTTGACTTTAACTGCTCCTTCCCTTTTTCTCTCCCTCTAATTTTACCTGGGCTGCTGAGGCGATTATCTGGGTGTTCTAAATGTGCTGTGAGTTACTCTGTCCCTGACCGTGCTAAGAAACTGAACGGACTTGTTCTAGGGCGACGCCCGACGCGCATGCGTTGGATCGGAATTATCAACTTCGTAAGTTTGATTCATTCAAAACAAATTACCCTGATTGTGTTGCGACGCAGCAGCCCAGCCGACGCCACTCCAGCAAATCTGGAACTAACACAACCAAATGAGCACTTGGTTCCTTTCCACCACCATCTTCCCCCCATTTCACCCCCACAGTTTTCTCCTCCGCAATGCTGCATATGTTCTCGATCTTCCCCTTTCTCCTCAGCAGCTCCCCAATGCACTTTTCTGCATGACGGCGCGTCCTCGTCGCGTTTACTATACATCGACGTCCCACGAGCGGGATTTCGCGTATGTCTCCTCTTGCTTCAACAATGCCTTCATCTGACGTGTTTTTTCCACAAGATTTGGCCGCCGGCAGGCTAACCCCGCCCCCAAAGCGTAAAGCAACGTATGCTTCCGCTACTCATCGAGCTGTCCGAAGCTGCTATTGCTGTTGTCGGCGCCGCGCCGCGAAGCGGCGCCAACACCTTTGACTATACGTATCGCGTTCCCGCGAGCGACGTATGTCTATTCCCTCGCTCACCATGTGCTTGCGTTGACATGTTTTTCAGTCCATTTGCGCGGAGGTTTTGGCTGCCGGCAGGCAAATGACCGCCCCCGACGCGTAAAGCAGCGTGTTCATACGCTACTTTGCACGGACGTCATTGTCGCAGGTGGTGCGCGGCGCCGCGAAGCGGCGCTATCGCTTTGACTGTACGTATCGCGTTCCCGCGAGCGACGAGTTAGGTAGGTCAGTTACTCTTACACCGTTATTTCACTCACTTTGACGCCTTTTTTCGAAGGTTTTGGCCGCCGGCAGGCAAATGCCGCCCTCCAAACTTCAAGTAGCGAATACTTCCGCAGGTTCGCAAGCCTGTTGTTGTCGTCAGCGCGCCACTGCGCCGCGAAGCGGCGCTATTGTGTTGACTGGACGTTTCGTCGTCCGGCGAGCGGGTATCTCGGTCAGTTTTTATTTCTGTCTTTGTATTTTCTCCGCATCTTACGACTTCTTTACCAAGATTTTGTGGTTTACGGCAATTCTTTCATGACGTCGGCTATGGTTACGGTGGGTATATAAGTTCACGCTCTTCTCTTTCAATTGTCTCGTCGACCTTCAGTTTCGAAATTCGATTTCCGTGTTCCCGCGAGAGGCCTTCAGTACATCGTGATGTAAGTTCGTTCTCTTTTCTGGCTTGTTTGCCGCTGATTTCGTATCTCCCAGATCCAAAATTTCTCCGCTGCGCGGCAGTCTTCATCGACTTCAACCCTCCAAATCAAAATTCCATATTTCGCCGTCCGCCGAGCGAAGCCTCCAGCCTTTCAACCGTACGTTCCCCGCTCCATCTTGCGCGATTTCTCACTAACCTTCGAGCTCCAGAAACTTTTCTTCCCGCTGCGCGGGCTACTTCATCATCGTCAACACACGAATTGGAAATTCGATATCCGGTGTCCCCGCGAGCGAGGCTTCGTGTCTCGGGGTACTCAGGTGCGTGTAACCCAACGTCTTTGACGCATTACATGGCTGATTTTGCGTCCTAGCGTTTTTTTTCTTCCGCTGCGCGGCGCTCGATGATCAAAGCACAACAAACACATCAAATTGGCCAAGTCCACGAAGGTGAAGCAGTTTTCTCTTCGCTGCGCGGCTCATTTGGTGCGTACATTACTCCCTAGCTCTTGTATTCCGAACTAAATGCCTCCGTGTAGATTGATTTTTTCTTCCGCTGCGCGGCGCCGCCGTCAACACATTCAAGTCGGTTGGTTCAATAGCTTTTTTAAGGCTTCAATTGTCTGTGGAGTCGGTTGAGTGAGTTTCTCCAATTCCCCCTCCATGGAGTCGGATTCTAACACATTGAAAGGCTTCCAAAGTAACTTGACGCCTCGTCTTTTCGAGGGGTGCAAGGCAAGGTGAGCGCTGACTTGGGATTTTCACAAAGTGAAAGTACGTACAAAGGTCCCGGTAGCTAGTAGATCTAGATCTGTAAAATCTCAGATCTCCGTCGTAGATTAGCGTACGTACTTGGACCCTGAAACAGGCCGGGAAACGGGCTTCGTGAAGGGACCAAAATCAAAAATTTCTCCCCGGTAGTCAGTAAACACCAAACAATAAAATTATTCCCTTTGAGGAACAGCGCCGAGCGAGTATAAGTCTGGGGTGGGTGAGTCGCTTGCGACCTTGGTCGCGCGGCGAGCTTAGTTGCGAGGTGAGCGTGTCAGTGCTTGCAAATTGCCTTTTTGGGAAGCAAAGCAATTTTATTCAAGCTACTACGAACAATCTACACACCACCAACCTCAAAAACCACCGTCTCCCCAATCCCACACACCCCAAACGCCCCCTCCTCAATCCCCCTCTTCTTACACTCCTCCTTAAGCAACCTCGGCGGCTCCAGCGCATGCTCCGTCGTAAGGAACCACGCGCCCCAATGCATCCCCAGCGCCCTCCGCGCGCGTATATCCTGGAACAGCGCGACGCTGTCCCGCGGCGCGCAGTGCACGGGCGACATCGCCCGGCGCGGCTGGTACGCGCCTATGGGGATCATGGCGAAGTCGAACCCCGAGGCAAAGTGCGCGCCGATCTCTTTGAAGGCGGGGCAGACGGGGAGGGTGTCGGGGCCGTCGTCGGTGTCGGAGGGGACGGAGCGGTAGCCGGTGTCGCCGCCGAAGTAGATGCGCGCGGCGGGGGGAGTCGTGTTTTCGGCACTTGAAGAAGAAGAAGTTTGAGGAGAAGAAGAAGACTCGACGACCCAGCCGCCCCAGAGGGACTTGAATCGGTCGCGCAGGCCACGGCCGGTGAAGTGTTGGCCCGGGGTGAAGGTGATGTCGAAGGTGGTGGGGGAGGCGGCGGGGGAGGTGACGCGGCGGGCGTCCCACCAGTCGAGGCAGTGGGCGCGGGAGGCGGGGATGCTGAGGCCTTCGAAGTAGGATTCGTTGCCGAGGGGGGCGAAGACGTGCGGGGCGGGGGTGCGCGCGAGGAGGTTGGTGAGGGAGGTGGTGTCCATGCTGGGGAGTGTCAATATAACGAAGTGATGAGCAAGAAAGAAAGACGGACTGGTCGTAGTGGTTGTGCGAAATGACGATGGCGTCGATTTCGGGGATGTCTTCGAGAGCGCAGGGGGGAGCTGGGAGAGGGCCGGTGAGTGATTATCGAAAGTGAAAACGCGTCGAGACGCACGGGTGTATCGTTTAGGACCCATCCATTGATTCGGCGAGCAGCGGTCGCTGAAAACGGGGTCGAAGAGGATACGCGGGCCACGCACGCCAGCAGTAGCAGAAGGCAGCTCCACCAAGAAACACGCATGCCCCAACCACGTCGCCTTGATTTTCCCCGCGTTCTCCGCCACGAGCTTCGAATCCCCGACACCCCAAGTGGGCTTCTGAATCGGAATCTTCGCGACAGTCTCTTTATCGGGGAGCACGGAGGAGCTGTTGGTGAGCATGCTGAACATGTAGGGCAGCATCGTGACGGCGTCTTTGAAGCCCGGGAGCTGGTTGCTGCGGAAGCTGGGCCATGGGTTGTGGAATTCGGTGGGTTTGGAGTGCAGCCAGTGGGCTGGTTGGCCGGCTTTCTGGCGCTCTTCGCGTGCGGAGGCTTGGGCGGGGGTTTCTGACACTTCGATGGACATGGTGGTAGGAGTGAAAGGGGTGAAGGAGGGGTCCCCGCCGACGCCGAGCGCTGGCGTGTCGACTCGTCGTCGGCTACGGCTTCGATGCGGCTGACGCCGCCGCTTTGTCAGAAAGGGTGAGTCATATTCGGCTAGTCGGCTAGCTGAGTGAAATCGAAACCAAGAGACTAGGTAGCTGGGATTTGAAATGGGAATAGAGCCCAAGTGAGTTCCGAGGGTCTGTCTGTATCCCATTGTTCTAAAGATCTCAGCGCAAGAATTTTTGCCAGTCATGAAAGAAAGGACTTTTCTTCGACTTTTCTACAGTTGTGACACTGTGTAGCCTGAATGGAAGGGAATCGACCGTCGGTTTTCTAGTGCGAGTGGATAGCTACCTGAATAGTCTGAAATCATGTTGGGTAGATTGATGCGCGATAACGTTAACTAGAGAAAATTCAAAAGAAATCCTACAGCACAGCGGATTCGAGCGGAAATCAGACGGGGTACATACTCGAAGGATAACTCACGTCCGACCCAACATAACTTGGTAGTCTTATAGTTACCGCGAGGGTCCGACCGGAGTGCTGTCTTATTACATAATCTTAGATAATCGGAGTTCGAGTCGCGAAATTCTCCACCAGGCGACGCGTCTCTCATAGTTTTATTTGATAAATCTCTTCCTATAGGCATTACCTAGAGTACAACTTACTTAAACTGTCTGCTAGCGAAGAGGTAGAGAGCAAAAGGCAGACCTCGGAATAAGCATTTTTTCGGCCGATCGGCCGGAACCCGTTGAGCCCAACTTTGAAAGCATTCATGCGATATTAGCCACGCCATCCACAAAGCGACTCAAGGCTATACCCAGGTCATCTCTATGGTACCTGGAACCTAGTGCTCAGTTTTTGTAGTTGAATTCCGAATTTAACGTGCACAAAGGCCGTGTTCGGGCTTTGCCGACCTTTGACAGATTATATAATAAGATCACACTCCGGTTCCACCCCCGCGGTAAGTAACAGACTCTATATATGGTGAGGTACGAGACAATTTTATATAGAGCGTCTGTCTACGAGAGACTAATAACTTGGTATCAACCCTCGGAGGGTCGATACCAAGTTATGTTGGGTTTCAATAGAAGTTGAGGGTACCGAAGTACCAGATTTGAGCTCGTAGGCTCAATGTGGAGCCGAGGTACGAAAAAATATGGGAAGTTTGGGTCAAGAGGGGGTGTTATCCCAATGTACTAATCGAATCCGCTCTAAATCCATAATGAGCACAATCTTCAAGTTGATTAATCGAAGCCCTGACCTTTGACAATCGCAACGGATCAGACGAGGAGCGGCCAATTCTCAAAGTTTGTACCGTTTCTCGATGATCGTGTGCGACAGGTGAATTTCGAGGGTCAGTATCCAATTCCTAAACATTGTGAGATTTTTTGACCAGTGAAGAAAAGACTTTTCTACAACTTGCTGCGTGGCCCGAATGGAAGAGATTGTCTGATATTGCCAGTGCAATCTGATTAGTACTTCAGTATTTGGAGACCATATGAGATAGATCCGTGCCCGCGCGATAATGAAAAAAACGACATCTACGGCTCAGTGGAAATCAGACGAGGGTTAGAGAAGTATGTACTCCAATTTAAAGCTAAAGGTGAAAATTGGTTGAGACAGACTCGCGTCGGTCACAACTGGTGGCGCGCGGAAAAAGGACCCACTTGGCTTGTCGTTTGCAAGACTAGTAGCAGTGAATGCAAGGACTTGGTTGATTCTCAAGGCTTCAAATTTGAGTCGCGCTGGACTCGGAGAATAGAAAATGAGCACGATGTTCAAGTTCGTCAATTCAAGGGCTGACCTTTGGTAGTCAGTACAGACCAAGAGACGACTGTCAAGGTTTATGATCATGCGCAATCATGTAGTATAAATTCGAGTTGATTCGGGAACCAACAGCATCCGTAGGCATTGGTAAGACATGCTGATTTAGAACACTTCCCTGGGTTCGACTCTCAGCTTATTTCAGCTAGAGAGTCCATATGACAAAGGTCCGAAAGCAAGACGGTCAATATTATTATGTATATAGATACGGTCGAATCAGAAAGATGTTGATTAAGGTGCATTCTTGTGGCGGAAGAATAGGGAAATACAAGCAGTTGACGTGTGAATAAAATTTGAGGCAGCTGCCCTAGGAAATCTCAGAGGTCGGAGGCCGCGATTGATGATGGAAGCTTAAGTTTGAGACAAGAAGCGTTTGTTTACATCCATGTACGTGTTGTGTGGTCTTGTAGACTTCCACAAACAAACACATATGGCTTCCTTTCTCTCTCCACTCACTCGGGCCGGTCACACCGTGAACGGACGTGTCCTCACAATTCGCCTGAAGCACCCGTGCTGCAACATTGATCAAGTCTTCAGCCTCTTACCTTCAAAGCTTTGTGTTTTGCAGCGATTTTGCGATTCTGTACAAGATTGACTTCAAAACCCCGAATCGGACAGCATTCTCTGACTGATGAGCAGTCCAAGCCAGGTGCCTGTCAGGGGAACCCGTGTTCTGCACAGCATGATGCAAAGGGACTTGGGCATTTCTGCCCAAGTCCCATTACATCATTGTGGAGCCCCATCAAACTATGACATAGTTGGTACCCTTCGTTCCAGTCCAACTACGTCATCAAGGTGGGACTTAGCATGCGACCGGGCCAGGGACTATTGCCGGTTGACCCGGCCTTGTGGGAACTAGTTAGTATATGTTTGCCACACCTAGCGTGGGAATCCTTAGCCTTTCTTCTCTTTGGATTCTCCCTCACTAGGTGGCTGTAATGTATTTCTAGTAGCACCTTTAATTAACTTTGGATTCTCCCTCGCTAGACCTTCGAGATATCTCGGGTCCTAAAGGTTGCCCTTACAGTGCCTCAGAGAATGTTTGGGGATGTCTAGCTCACCCTTAGCACCACTGTGACACACTACCGAAACAAGTTGAAAAAATAGCTCTAAGCCGACGGCTAGCCGCCGCTTCAACAGCTGGCTGCGGCTGGCTTATTTTTGGCTTGGCTCCTCGGCTAGCATTAGCCGAGCCGAGCCACGGCAACACTACCTGAACTGCACCTGGGGTTTGGTTCGGTGCAGCCAGACCTTCTAAACCTGGATTCAGGTGCGGTTCAGGTTCGGTTCAGGTTTGGAATCAGTTCTGAACCTAACTGCGGCAACACTAAATCAACCTCATAATCACCTCGAAAAGTCTACTCTGACCGTGTCCTAAATGCACACATAGCGCTCAATATTTAGCTGAATACAGTCAATTACATGTCATCTATTCTAACTGTTTCTTCTCTTTTCAAAGTCACTCCAGGACCAGACTTCAGAATTGTTTGTTCCAGAATCTCAATCATGCCCATATAAATACCCAGCCATTGGTAGTCTCTCTGGATAGACACATTATTTCGTTTCTACCTCTGCTTAACTCGGAAAAACAAACCTGCTGGAAAGTCGCACAGCAAGTAAGATTCACTGCTAGCAAATCCACTGCAAGTCCCCTAGTACACAACTCCCCTCTCTGTGAAAACAGAAATCAACTTGTAGCAAGGTCAATTGTTTGCCAATGTCATGTCCAGATTGCCAAACTCATAGAGAGGTATGAATGAGGCAGCAATTGAAGGTACACCAACGAACTCGCCATGCTCGTTGAATGAAGTGAGCTCCGTGTTCCAAGCAGTGGGTTCCCAATTTGAAAAATCCTCCGAATCTGTGAATATATATTCATTTATTTGAGCCAAGAAAAACACTCAAGAGAATGTTCACCTACAGTATTGAATTACTCCAAAATTCTCATTGTAGTCTATTGGAATTGCTTTAGCTTTAAGAAGCATCTGCTCAATTGTTTTCCAGCCTCGGGCTCTTACAGCTTGCAAAGCAGATTGGTGTGTGGTTCTACCTTTCACATTTACATCTGCCCCAGCATCAAGAAGAAGTTTCGCAATTGGTTTGAATCTCAATTCATCCCATTGGTGTGCTATTGCAGCTTGCAATGCAGTTCCATACCTTCCCCAGACAATATTCACCCGTGCCCCTGCATCTAGTAGCACCTTCACAATAGGCACAGATCCCCTTTTGACTGCTGCGTAGAGGGCAGGTTCAAACTTATCAGTAACAATATTCACATTTGCCCCTGCACTGAGTAGCATTTTTACAACAGGCACAGATTGATTCCGAAGTGCTGCATGGAGGGCAGTTCCAAACACACCACTAACAATGTTTGGATCTGCCCCTGCATCAAGCAGCACCCTCACAATGGGCTCAGAGTGCCTATGAACTGCTATTTGAAGGGCCGTTCCATACTTGCCACCAACAATGTTCACATCTGCACTTGCTTCAAGCAGCATCTTCACAATAGGTTCAGATTTCCTTGAAACTGCCATTTGAAGGGCTGTTCCATCTTCGCCACCAACAATGTTCACATCTGCCCCTGCTTCAAGCAACATCTTTACAATGAGCTCAGATTTACTTGAAACTGCCATTCGAAGGGCAGTCCTATACATGCCACCACCAATGTTTGGATCTGCCCCTGCAACAAGCAGCATCTTCACAATGAGCTCTGACTGCCTCCCAACTGCCATTTGAAGGGCAGTCTCATCCTCGCTACCAACAATGTTCACATCTGCTCCTGCATCAAGCAGCATCTTCACAATGGGCTCTGACTGCCTATCAACTGCCATTTGAAGGGCAGTCTCATCCTCGCCACCAAGAATGTTCACATCTGCCCTTGCATCGAGTAGCATCTTCACAATAGGCTCAGATTTCCTGTAAACTGCGGCGTGGAGTGCAGTCCTACAGTATCCACCAGCAATGTTTGGATCTGCTCCTGCATCAAGCAACATCCTCACAATTTTTGGTTGGTTTTTTTCAATTGCATGGTGCAAGCCCCACTGTGGATTTACATTTCCCAAGCTGAGTAGCAACTGTACTACCTCACAATGTCCTCTATATGCAGCTAATGACAAGGCCCACTTGTAATGCCTGGTATCACACTGCTTCTCTGTCAACAAATGATGAGTTATACTTTGTAAATTTCCAGCTGCTGCTAAAATCAGTGCTTGAAAATATTCTTCATCTTCTGGCCATGGTCCATCTTCCCAGAAAGAAAAAGTATCACCCCAACCCAAATCTTCCCACAGTTGTCTCCAAAAATATGCTTTACTTGCAAATTTTTCTAGCTGATCTATTAGCTCCATTTGACTGTCTCCTATCCTCTGTGTGTGCTCAATGCAATATTGACCATATATTACCAGGGGGTATTTGTTTTCATCAAAACTCCACCAATGACTAATATCAAAAAATTCCAAGTACTGGAAGCATGTCAAAGCAATCTTCTTATGTGCATCCGGAAACCAACTTTCTAACCAATCTTGTGCAGTATAGTGAACAAGTCGAACAACTGCAAGTTCTTTGTCAATGGTTACTAGCCCAGCACAT
Organism: Favolaschia claudopus; assembly: GCA_037176885.1. Lineage (NCBI taxonomy): Eukaryota > Fungi > Basidiomycota > Agaricomycetes > Agaricales > Mycenaceae > Favolaschia > Favolaschia claudopus. Next base: position 189,863 of record JAWWNJ010000167.1, on the reverse strand, counting down.
GCAGCCAAGATGATATCAATATGAGGAGCTTTAACAAGATCCAGACTTGTGTCTCCAGGTTCCACAGCCAGTATGTGGCAAAGCTCTGCCACTGATAAGGGACGAATGGCATTTGATACCCACATCAATAATTTATGAGCCAATTCTTTATAGCTTTCACTTCGAGAACTGATTCGATCCATGGTAAGAAGATAGGCACCAGTGAGATCCTTTGGTAGTTCTGTTATAGCCTTTAGCAATGAGGCAATATTGGTGTGTGTGGCCAGAGAAGTCATGCGTAGTTTGGCAAGTAGAAACCTTTGCAAGAGGTTAAAGTGAATCACAAAATTGAATGATATGACTCACATTCCATTCACATCTCTTTCTACTGCTTGTATGATCTCTTTTAGCAAACTGTGTCTCCCCTTTATCAAAGATGTCACATTTGGTAATAATTGTAGCTGGTCTTCAACATAAAGTGTAATGTCTTCCCGGTGTGCCTCAATGGCAATCCTCTGGATGTCAGAGAAATGGTTTCCGGGGGAAACACTATGTGGCCGCACTGTGATCAGTAAGTGTACTGGAAATTGCTTGATGATTTTTGCCAGTTTCAATAAAAACCCAGCTCGTTCAGGATCGGAAAATTCATCAAGAGCATCAATCACCAGATACATTCTTGAATGTCCAACCAAAGTGATTTGAAGAACATCTAAGATGTCATTGAGGGTAGGTCTGGTCCTTTGAGCCAGATGTTTTGTGTATAAATTTTGGAGTAATTCAGGGATTGGCTTGTCCACCCAGAGCTGGTGACAGATACTGGCAAAGAGATTTGCTTTAGTTTGCACCTGATCCTCCTTGTAGTTGAGATATATCCAGGCAAAACCTGTTGAAGAGGCAGTGATATACATCTTTTGGATATAATCAATCACAAGTGCCCTAAACCTTGTTGTTATACTCTCAGTATACAATGATCAATTTTACTCACGAGAGAGCTGTTTTCCCTGAGCCTTCTGGAGATTGATATGAGTATAATATTTCAAAACACACAATAGAAAAGAAAACCACTCACGTATTCCCTCACACCACAGTACATTCTGAGGACTTGAAAGCCAGGTTTTGAAGTTCTGTGATGATAAAAACCATTGGCCAGTTCCCTCTTGACAGGTTTCAAGGATATCATTTTGGCGTTGAAAGAAATTGAAGGGGCTAAGCCAACCCAGTATTTTCTGTTTTGGGTCATCTTGCTAAAGATTAATAGCTATTCCATAGTGAACATTGGAGATGAACTGACCAGATTGTTCTCCATTATTCAAATGCACTGTACTGTCATGTATTGCAACATGTGGGCCATTGCCCACTCCACCGGATCCACCATGTTGACCGCCTAGCCCCCCAGGTCCCCCAACACCTCCATGCACTGATATGGAGAAAATAATGATAGAATTATTCACTGTCCAAGAGAAGTGAATGACACATACGAGTTATATTAGTTGGGTGTCCTGTTCCAAATGTCTGAGCTTTGCTCGTGACTAGTGCGAAATGTGAACTTGAATAAATATGATAGATTGTTAGGTTTGGATGAATCATTTACCTCGAGATAAGAAGTGCTCTGGGAGCCAGTCATTGATCTTTGTGTTGATAATCTGAAGTTCTGTAACACCTTGGTGTGCATCTTCCACTGACCACTGAAGCAATGATTTAAGTCCATCTGAGCTATGTACAAGGTCTTGGAAAAAGTCTTGAAAGTCTTCCAATGGACCTGCAATACTTGTGTCCAGAATTCCAGTGAGAGGTGCAGTAGAGACGTAAGTCTGTGCAGCTTGGAGCTTCATTTGAAGCTCGCAGACACAGTTTCGGAGCTGTTTGTGTTCTTTGAAGCTTTCAAGATATTCTCTGCTTGTCAGATCGCTTGGTAGGCCTTGTAGAAGAACAGGCAACTGGTCAATAATGCTTGAGACAGAGATTTGGATGCTTTCGAGAGTAGACATGAGGGGAGAGGACAAGCTGTGTGTGCCTCATGGTCACAGTGTGCCTTTCCCTTGTCCGATCAGCGATCAAAGTTTGAAACACGGTCCTGGAAGTTTCTAATTCTGGATTTCTGCATCGTGAGCGATTGATATTTTGATTTTTGTTGTTTCGCGGATCTCTTGAGTGATGTGCCCAAGCATTAGCATGCTTGTACCCTTGTCGTCCTCAGTGTGTTTGACTTTTGGCCCAATCAACAGACGGATCAATTTTGAGTCGGGCCGCAGATCTGATGCAACATTGTGTGACTGTCAGTGTCACGAAAGATCTTCTTCTTTACCCAGCCGCGGTTTCGAGGTTCCTCAGTCCGTCGGGGGAGGGTTATTTTGTGAAATTCTAGAGGGAGCGGAAGTCCGGACCGTGTGACAACTAATAACATGATGTTACTATGTCACAACTTGAATGGATGAACCTCTCCACGGCGGCTGGAAGAAAATACGATCATGTTATTAGTTGTCACACGGTCCGGACTTCCGCTCCCTCTAGAATTTCACAAAATAACCCTCCCCCGACGGACTGAGGAACCTCGAAACCGCGGCTGGGTAGGAGAATGGACTGGGACCTGAGGTGGCAGAGATTCCGAGAATTTTTGTCCGGACTCCGGTATCTTACCTCCCCTGGGAAATTCACCGGTCCTTCCTTCACGCTCCATGTCCGGTTTTGGGCTTGTTGACTCAGCGAATTAGCTTCTTGTTTAAATTCTGCAATTCTGCAGTCCACTGCCAACCCACTTTGTTCCTTGCTTTGACAGTTTTGACTGCATGTGCAAATTCAATCGCGAGGGAAGAACTCGGAAACTCCACTGTGGGTTGACGCCAATTTATCATGAATCAAAAAATTCAAAATTGTGTTGGTTTATACATAGAGTACGAAAGCTGTGTAAGAAGTCTTACACAGCTTTCATACTCTATGTATTATGGCGGTTAAACTGCACTTTTATTAATTCCCCCCATATAAATACGACTGTTTTGCTGATCCCCCTTCTAAATGGGGGTTTTGACGTGATTGCCCCCAAAAAGATAAGTAGTGAGACTAAGCAGGGTACCTACTGAGAGTGAAAATTTTGAATTGAGAGAGTTAGGTTACACAATGAAAATTGAAAGTTTATTTGGGGGGAACTTTCAAATTTGTATTTGGGGGGCAGTTCGAAATTTCCCCCCAAATGAACTCGGCGACATCGGTCGTGTCTTTTTGGGGGCAATCACGTCAAAACCCCCATTTAGAAGGGGGATCAGCAAAACAGTCGTATTTATGGGGGGGATTAATAAAAGTGCAGTTTAACCGCCATATTTGCGTGGAGCCAACGAAGGACAGAGGAGTGAGACTAAGCAGGATACTTACCAAGAGTGATACCTTTAAATTGCGGGAGTTAGGTCAAAAAATGAAAGTTGGAACTTGGAAGTTTATTTGGGGGGAAAGTTCGACTTTGTATTTGGGGGGAATTGGAAATTTTCCCCCCCCAAATACTTCCGTTGACTTGGAAAGTGTCTTTTGTGGGGGGATTATACCAAGCACCCCATTAAAGGGGGGATTTGCAAAAATTTCACATATTTGGGGGGAATATTTAAATGTGCACTTTAACCGCCATACTGTGTCAACGGTTCCGATTTATTTTGAAGCTTAGCCTTGCCGGTTGGATATCTCGGAACTGCGTTGATTCTTTTGCCCTGGAATGGGAAAATTTTGACTCGAATATCTTACCGGTTCAACTGGGATTGATACTCAAGCGCTGCCTATCCGTAATTATGCACATCCAACCAAGTTGGCAACAAGTTGGTATTCGTCGTTCGATCTATGAGTCAATTTGGTCGGGCGGCGGCTGGGAACAATTCCCCCCCCCCCAATAATCCTAACTCAAAATAAGGTAAATTACTCTAAGTATTGGGCCGGTAGCATTCTGCTACTCATAGCGCGTGGTGGGGAGAATTCAACTTGGTTGAACTTGAGCTCGGCAGAACCGGCGGAATCGGATCTGTGATTCCCACGCGTTCAAACCCGATCTCTCCTTCTTTAACAACGTCGACCTCGTCTCAGACTACACTTCCACCGCGCTCCAAGGAATCTACGCCGCCATGGATACCTACTACGGTCGTCGACTCTCTCAATGCCGCGTCGCCGTCTTCTAGACACCACCAACTTATCGGCGACGTGGTGTATCTTGCGGCTGGGCAAGACGCTACCTTTCTGGATGTTGCTGTAGATGTGAGCTTATCAGGTACGCTCTGAGTGTTTCGGAGCGAATCCCTCTGCTGACCTTTTCCATAGCTGAGCAGCTTGTCTCTACCGTGTCACTTCATGCCGACCTGCCTCGTCGGAACCTTGGCGTTCTATTCAGCCACACCTCGCCGAAAGAAGCCAGCTGCTAATCTTCGTGTATCTACGATATGATATGTGAGTGTGCATCCTTATCTTCCTTCACTTCTCCTTTTTCATCCCAATCCACCCCCTTCTTCTTCTACTTTCAAATCACTACTCACTTCTTCGTCTTGTTTAGCTTTCAGTGCCCCGTCGTACGATCTCGCTTTCTGGCGACACGCCTCTTCACTGTGGAAGCACGATAGGAACGTGCCCGCGAGCGGAATCGACCAGCTCTGTCCACAAGGACGGCGATCATGGTACGTCCCTCGTTTTTCTGCGTTTTTTTTTCGCTTGTGCGTCTGTTCTGGGGAAGGATTGCGTCGTGAGCTTTTCATCCCGTTGACATCTGTCGCTGTGGGAGGATGAGCATCTCTCCATTTCTCCCCGCTTGTTTCCTCGCTACCCGAGCGCGCCGGCTACGTGGTCTCCAGCGCATCGCGTTGTCGCGTCCCCTGTTCTACTCTTTCTTTTTCTTCCTACTTCTCTCGCTTTCCCACTCGCATCTCGTACTTCCCCTCCCGCCCCCCCGCCGCTGCACACACTGCCGTCTTCATTGCTGCCCAATCATGCAGTCACCTGTAGCGTGGCGGTTCTTGGGCTCGCGCTCGGACGGTGAGGTATGCGTGTACCCGTTTGGGCGATATGCTTTGTAGGCATGCGGATGTCGAGGTGGGCTCGGCGGCCAGTGCGGTGCGGTGTGTGCGAGTCGATCGCAAAGTCAATGGTCATTGGGGTCTCCACTTGCCTCGTCGAAGCGGAGATGGTGTCGGGCGTGACGTATCTGGGGGCGCCGCGCGTCGTTTAACCTCTCTCCTTGGACTGGATCAACAGCAGTCGGTGTGGGCGACGGCCTTAGCCTACATCGTCGTATGCCGACACGATTAGCTCATTCTCCCAGACCGCACCGTCCTTATCTTGGGACACTTTTCTCTTTCCTCTCCTTACCTTTTAATCTCCCTCTCTCACAATCCCTATACTAATCCCTTCTTCCTCGTCTGGTCCAGCTAATAATATGCGCGTGAGAACGTATATGCTACCACGACCGCCCGCCGACATGGCACCCCTCACGAAGCTCTACCGACGTGACTTGAAGGCGGTATCTCTGCACTCATTTTGTTAGGAGCGTCCGGGGTGTGGTGCGTGGATGGGATTGACTCCAAAACGCCGACTCGGACAGCCTTCCGAGGACCGGCCCAAGCATCGCCTGTATGATTCTGCCCTGGACTTCGCGCGCGCAAACAGCGGACTTCCGAAGATCATCAGACGACGACCCTGAAAGGCTTGATTGCCTTGTATTGTATCGTATTCCAAAAACATACGTGCGAAGCGCACAAAGACCCTGCCGACCATTCTTATCTCTATTCCTGGCACGCATCTCCAAGCTTCCCGTCTTTCTTTCCTTCATGCTCGATGTCTCCCTTCCCCCTCCCTTCTGCCTTAATGCTGCTGCTGGCCGCTTCCGCCCTCGCACAAGATAGCAGTACTAGTAATGCAGGGAAACCACACATTGACGGAGGGCAGGACTCGACGGTCGCGATAACGGGTGTTGTCATCGGTGGTGCGTCTGCCTCCGTCTTCCTCGTCCCTCTATTCACTTACTTACTCGGCATCCCAAAGGCATCCTCGTCGTCATCGCCCTCCTCGCCGTAGCCATCTACGCCATCGACCAATACCTCTACCGCCGGCGCCTACAGCGGAGGCATCAAAGCGCGCCGCCCACAAAGACCTTTCCCTCTACCTACAATCACGGGAAATTCACGCGCATCCCGACGGACGACGACGACAAATTGTATCGATACCTCATCCCGCTCCCGCCCGCTGCCGCTACATTATCGATCTCCCCAACGAAAGCGAATGCGAAGAAGGATTACGGCCACGGCCCGTTCTACTCAGTAACCCCCCTCAGTGCTGGTTCCACCATCGTCGGCGGCCGCGCGTCGACGAGTCCTCTCTATCCTACACCTCGCAGCAGGACAGAGTACCGACACGATGATCCTGAAACTAGCAGTACAGACTCACAGACGCTTTACTTCGAGCCGTACATCCATGCCTCTTCATACCCCTCCGACCCAGTTTCCCCCAATTCGTTACCACCGGGTGCGATGTCGCCCCAGTCGGCGGCGTCGTTCCGCTCGATGCAGAGTCTGGTGTCGGTGTCTGGTGGGAATTCGGTGGTAAGCCTCGTCTGTTCTCTTCTGTTTCTTCGGACGCTGATTACCGCTGTTGTTGTTCCGTAGAGGAGCCCTCGTTCGGAGTCACAGCATGGTCGGGATGATTCGGATTCGGGATGAGCATTTGGAGTGTAGAGCTCAAGGTGGACCCGGCGTATACGGACAATGAAATACTCAGTCGGTCGACTTTTTGTAACATTACTCGCATCATTTAGCACAGGATATAAGTACATAGCTTCAATATGAGAAGCAGAAGCCATCCCAAGTCTGAAGCTACTTGAGGGAAAAAATATTGTTGATGAATCTTTTTCGGCCGAACGAGCCGAAGCAGCCAAGCTTGTTCTCCACGACCACCTCATGATCACAAGTAGCGCGTTCTGGTTCGTTCCTCGTCGTGCTCGGTACTTGAACGATATGAACCCTTCTCCCAGACGCGTGAAAGCCACCGAGCACTCAGGCCCGTGGCAAATTCTCTATATATATCGACGTCCGTCGAGGCTTTCTTGGATTCTTCTCGGAGTCCCTCCGTCACCATCGAAACATGGAGTTTTGCTCGCTCTCTGACCAGGAGCCGCTTCAATTGACGGGGGACTGGAAGCGCAAGCAACCAGGCTGCAATCAAGTAGGCAGAAAGGGCAGAGAGAGAGATAAAGAGAGAGAGGTGGAGGTCCGAATACCTATAGGCCTTCGTTACTCGTATGGCACTCCTCTCTTTCCTCCTTGCTGCGTGGTGTTTGCTAATTACCTAGTTAGTAGCCTCCCCAACGTTAACCCTGATCGCCTTGCCTATGCCAACGGCGACTTCTCTTTTCATTCTAAAACAACAATGCACGCCGCTCCCAAACTCAGAGCCACCATCTCAATCTCAAACTCAAACGAGGCTCGCTGGCGCGCGACGCGATTCCCACTCGTTCATTCCATCCAGCGACGTATGTACTCACGTCGGGGAAGCTGATATAGGAACCTCGATGCGTATGGGTAGGTTACCTTTAGTCAATTGCCACGCACTACTTAATCATGCTTTGTCTCCTGCAGTTGGTCCTGTTCCTTGCTTCTTTCACAACAAACATGGTGCTGCCGACTATGGCATACATATACGACTTCTCCGATTTTTTGGAGAATCGCTGCTGCGTGTCCGCATCGCTCGCTCCCCACTCAAACGACGGTATTGATGCGGTGGTCTGGCGACCTCAGAGTGATGGATCGAAGGCGGAAATGTATATAATACAGGCTTGCGGTATGGTTATCCATCTGCGTCGTTAAGGCACCTTCAATACTGACATTCTCGCTCTCCTATCAGCTGTGCCCCCGACGCGGATTCCCCTTCCTCGTCTGCGTCTGCGTCGAGCTTTGGCCGCGTCCACCCCACATGATGCCTGTACTAGGGCATGTAGCCTGGGGTGGAGGTGCACTTGGGACGCCAGAAAGCGAAGATAAAGGGTGTGTGTACGCTAGCCGCGGGGCCTTTTGGCTGACTCTTCCTCCTCTACGAGCCTCTCGAATCTGGATCGGCTTCGCTTCGAAGGGGACGAGGCTATACTGCATCTGCTCCGCCCGTCATTTCGCCTCGGGCGTCTGCGCGGCGCTATTCGTTCATGGGACCGAGACTGTGTCTGCGGCTACTCTGTACTCAAACCAGGCTACCTGCGCTTTGTTCTCTTCTCGCAGCTGCTACTGCTGCGTTTCACCCTCGCAAACGATGTTGTCGATTTCGTGTCCTGGCGTACTCGTGAAGAATTGGGAGACGGGTGGTATCATTCTTCGCCTGCGGCATCGAAGGCGCCTTCCGTGCTGCTGTTCTCGCTCTCCTCTGCCTCCGACGTGGACTGCTTCCTTCGTTTCTCGGGATTAGATGCTGTTTCTGTGTCGATTCCGCAGCTCGTCTACCCTACCGTGATGCATGCCTTATGTAAACGAGACAGCCATCCCTAGGAGCTCGGGGAGCTATAGCGTGGGGTGGATTCGTTGGGATGACAGGAAGCGAAAATGGGGAACGTACACCCTGCGCTCCTTGTCTGAGAGTTCCTCCTCTACGAGCCTCCCGAATGTTAATTCCACTTCGCTTCGACGGGAACAAGACTACACTGTATCTGCTCCGCCCCGTCAATTTCCGCCGGGCGTCTGGCGGTGCTATTCGTTCTATGGGCACGCCATCATGTGTTCTCAGGCGAAGGCGAAAAGTCCTCGAGGCGCAGCAGTAGCAGCGGCTCGCCAGGACGATCAAGCAAGGGTTGAGATTGATTCGAGTAGGTTTCAAGGGTACACAGACGACGGTGGTGGGGATGCGAGAATCAGCAGAGGTCTGGGTCCAAACCGGCGCGAGGGCGACGCATTCCTGCTATCCCACTACCATCAAGACCTCCTCGTCCCTTGGTCCACACGCCGCGCTATCGCCACTCTACCCTCCTCACCTTACCCAGTCTTACTCTGCTCAACGTTCGACACCTTAAGTACCCGCCTTCCCTCCGCCTCCCACGGTGGCTGTGCTCGCAATCCATATGCACTTTACCTCGTCGCCCTCGCACCTTCTGTTCCCTCCCAAGCGGACCTCCCGGGATGCGTTTCTTGATGGTCTGCCCTGCTGCAGCTGCGGTCGCTGTGTCCTCATTCGGTGTGCAGGGCTTGGGGTTAGGTAGCCGGATGCTTCCGATTTTTTTGGATTTTCGAGACGACTTGGTTGCTGCGTTGTGTGGAACGGGATAGTAAGCTTTGCAGAGCTGAGTGCTGCAGTGCATTGCGTGCGCCAGAATTGTCCTCGTTGCTTGATGGGTAACGCATTGACGTCGTTGCCTGTGGAATCTGGATTATGCATATGGGGAAGGAGGCAATGATCGAGTGAGTTGATCTTCGAGCGCAATTGGTTGAAACTGAGGTAGAAAGTAGCTTGGCTTCCCTTTGGTGTGTCCAATATATCTATTCCATGTCGAAAATCAAGTACACAGATCAGCTAATTCCATTATTATCGCTCGATACCGTCCCAAGCCGTCGCCTCTATCGGAGTTACGAGTTCATATTCGAAGAACACATCAATACCGCGATCGCGAAATCGACTGGTGTCTGGAAGTGGAATCTGGTCAACGGAATCATATGGATCTTGGCAACAAAGGTGAAGATGAAGCCGACGAAAGCTGGTGCTGTGATCTAGATGCGCTTGCAAGAACTCCTTCCACACCGCCTCCCGACAGTGCTCCGAGTACACATGTAGATCCATCAAGCTCGGACAAGGATTCGAGGTTTCAGTCGGAGTGAGAGCCTTGAAGAGATCTGCTTCATCCAAGGCCACCATATCATGATTGTCGCTTTTGAGGACAAGTGACAGACGTTCGATGTGTGGTAGGGCCTCGAGGCCCTTTACAACGGAAATCATGCCCGCCTCATCTATCAAGTCCAGATGCAGGTCAGAGACCAAGGGAGACCGATCTCTGATGCGGACGAGAGGATGCGCCGGAAGGGACCCGGACTCGTCCCAGAATTTGAGATTCGTGAGGTGCAATTTGGTCAACTCGGGTAGGATGAAGTTCTGGAAGAAGTATTCCAGCAAGGCGAACGTGGTGCCATGGTTGTGGATGATCAGCGTTTCGAGCGAGTGGACTAGGGGTGTCTCGCGAATCTCGTGCCGAGGATACACGGGATCTCTAGCGACTTCAGCTTTTGGCACCCCTCTAATAGTCGGCAGACATGGGTGTTGGACAGCACGACGTCTGTGGGGCCTGTCACGGTACTTTGCAGGAGTGTGAGGTCGGTTATGTGGTCCCAAGTGAACGGCGCAACTGGCACGAAGAGCCTTGGTTCGGATAAAGCGATCGTGATCTTCTGTGGCAGCTTTGCGGCAAACATCCTCGCCGCGAACAGATTGTTTGCATGGTTGTGGTCGATGTATTGGTCGGACCGGAAGGCTATCCGTATGTCCGCCAGCTGCGGTGCATCGCGTACTGCCGCTAGGAAGAAAACGTCGGTGGCTGGAGTATCGTATAGATGAAGGGCAGCCCAGCGGGAAGAGAAATGGTGGATGAAGGGGAGGATGGAATGTGCAACAAAGCCGCTGCGGTCGTATTGAGCCGAAATGTAGAGTGGAAGCGGGGCTGCCCTCCTCAACCACTCCATGACAGCATTTGTGCGCGGATCGGTCGTCAAAAATCCGACAGAAATATGCAGTGATGCCCAGAGTTTGGGCAGCGCCAGTGCAATTGAACGCCAGCGACTGCAGATGTGGCCCAGAAGCAAAGGAGCTTCACTGGCATCCATCACAGCATTATGAGCGGTCGGAAGACAATCCAGAAAGATTTCTGCTACGATATCTTGTGGAAGGCGGCGAGGCTGCGATATCAGAGCTTTGTGAGAGTCTATGTAGCTCTTCAACCGATCCCGCTGAACGGAAAGTGCTTGAATTTGCGCTTCCAGCTGGACTAGTTCCATCTCGTGAGGCACAAGATGAGCGCCGATCTGGCCGATTTCAGTGTCTGTTGGAATATAATTGGTGCCAATATATTCTGAGAAGGGGGATCGAGGAGCAGCAGCACTTTGGGTGGCGCCTTTGGCCATCGTGGTGGAGGGAAAGCAGCACTGACGATCTCCTGGCTATTGTGATCAAAATTTGGCACTGCCACCGCCTGCGATCTCTTTCTCTTTCCACCACCTCGAAATCATGAATTCCAGCTACGATCTCAGCGATCTCTCAGATTCCCCGTTCTACGAGTATATGAATACCAACTACATCCCTACTGACTCCCAAATCATCGAAATACGCACCCATTTGATCCCGCACGAGGCTGAGCTAGCGCGAATAGAATCACTCCTCGCGGACCTCACAGCTCAGCGGGCCCGAGTCAAGAGCTATATAGCCCCGCACAAAGCTCTGATCTCGTGTCCTCGCCGCCTTCCCGGGGAACTCGTCGAACAGATATTTGTTGACTGCCTTCCGACCACTCACAATGCGGTGATGAGCGTCAGAGAACCGCCGCTACTTCTGGGACGAATCTGTAGCGGCTGGCGTTCGATTGCGCTCTCTGCACCGAAGCTATGGAACTCATTGCACATCTATGCACCCCTGATCTCAACTCAGGAGATCAAGCGCGGCATCACAGAATGGTTGACGCGGTCTGCCCCGCTGCCCATCCTCTTCTCGGCCCAATACAATTCCATCGCGTACCCAAGGACGTACCCCGAAAATGACACTGTCCTTCCCCAACTCATCCCATTCTCTGCTCGCTGGTCGGACCTCAGCCTCACCAATGTTTCACCTGACGAAGCATTCTCGCTAGCAGAAGTGAATGCCCCATTGCTAGAGAACGTCAAGCTTGATTTCCGAGATGATTTTGACGAATTTGACGGAGATCGATTCTTTCGCTCGCAGATATTCTTCGGAGGCCATGCACCGAAGATTACTATTGCCTCGCCTATTCCACGTTGCATTGTGCCGAACACACATTTTACTTGGGAACACATCACCCACCTCGCTCTCATCTGGGAACGCCCCGCTCACAGCTTCTCCGGGGATTCAGTCCTCACTGCGGAGATGGCCTATCGGCTAATGAGCAGCTGTCGATTCTTGAAATCGCTCGAGCTTCCCCTGTATTACTCTGAACTCGATCAAGTTGTCGACCCTCCTATGAGCTTTCCAACGCTCGAATCATTGAGGCTCTTGAGCCATGTCAGCACCTTACCTGGCACTATGTGCTTCCTTGATGGCCTTGTTCTTTCGCAGTTGACCACACTCCACCTTACGATTCAGGATGCCCGCCATGATTGGAGTCAAAGGCATTTATTCTTGCTCCAATGCATCGAGCGTCTCGGGGTTCGCTCTCCTTTGATAGCGGATTTGCACCTGGAGTGTAAAGATCTTCCAAGCACGTTGGCTTTTGTGCGAAACCTTCATGTCTTCTCGCGACTTCACCGCTTGGACCTGGCTCTGTGGAAACCCGGCAATGATTGGTGCAATATCTACAATATTGTGGAGACGAATTTCTTTGAAGCTCTTGATCCCACAAAGGAATCGAACCCCTGCCCAGAATTAAGGGAGCTATCGGTATGCTCTCGGGACTTCGGCGAAGGAGTATGGATGAATTTCCTCCAAGCGAATATCGATCTGCGTACCAATTTCCGCCGACTGCATCTCAAACTCTGGTATCTTTACGATACCTGGGAGATGGATGACCCCGACGTTTCAGAATACCGGAGTCGCGGTCTGGATGTCGTTGTTGAATACATCCGGGTCCCTGTGAACGGTGGATATGCCAATTCACGCTCGGCCTGGGAGGGGATCGAGCGGCACTGATTCGCAGGAGGTCAGTCAAATTTCAGGGTCACTGACTTGTGTACTGATCAAGTTATAATGAACTAGGGCACGAAAGAAATCGCTCTGTATCTGTTCTCCTCCAAAATATAAGTACTCTCTTATGTTTCGTTTGTCTGCAATCTCGATAGCGTTTGAATACCTCCATGTTGTTCGGTATCGGACTTTATGGATTTATGAAATACCGCGAACTCTCGCTCTCGTCATAGTTCAATTTTCTCAAAAGTTCAACCGTGTTTATCATTCGTGATGGACATCGCTGGCCATCGATATTGATCTCCCACGCCCGGATAGACCGGAACCACCATGTCAACCTCATCGTACGCTTGACTATGTAGTCTCGCAAGAAGCAAGATGTTGGAACCGCGTTTTCCGGGTTCGAGGGTACTTATCTGGGCGACAGTGGTATTTCTAAATTCTCATAATACTATTTACCTTCACGCATCCCCCGAGTCGATATGGTCGCCCTTGGAACTTTCCTTTACCTTCTTCCTCTGCTCAGCGTAGAGGCGTCGCCTACTGTTCGCCTTGGTCGAACCGTGCTTACTGGACGAGAGATTGTCTCGGTGCAGCAAGAGTTTTTCGGGAGTGGGTCTTGATTTTTTTTCTCGCAATTTTCTTCTTATGAACTTCCTTCTACTGTTACCCTCAGACATCCCGTACGCCGAACCACCCGTCGGAAACCTCCGCCTCAGACCACCCGTCCCAAAATTCTCGTTGAGGACGGATTCGTTCGATGCAAGAGAGTATGGCCCGGCGTGTCTTCAAGTTGGCACGGTACATACATGCTTGCTTGTTCTTGGAGTCATTCTCTTGATCAGTGACTGCTTGTGTATAGGGACTTTCTCCTGCGGAGATGTCAGAAGACTGTTTGACGCTCAATGTGTTGAGGCCGGCGGGGACGACGGCGCGGGATAGGCTTCCTGTTGTACGTTTTTCGTTTCTTCTCGTTCGCACTGGTTGGTTTCAATCGAATTTCTTATTCAGATGTTTTGGACGTGGGTATCTGTTTGAGAACCCTTCGTTGTTTCATGGCGGCGAGAGCTTATTTATTCAATCATGCAGATACGGCGGCGGCTTCCAAGGCGGGCAGGCAAGCACCGCCAACGCAAGTCTCATTGTCGCGCAGAGTGTCATTCGAGTACGTCGTCTCAGTTACTCTCTTCACACCTTTCTACTCTTCCTCTTTATCTGTATTTCCATCTCTTATACACACATTTCGAAAGGGCACCCCGATTATATTCATAAACTTCAACTATCGACTTGGACCGCTCGGATTCCCGCAGGGCCACGAAGCGGGCGCGAGTGGGGATGTGAATCTGGGGATCAAAGACCAGATCGCGGCGCTGGAATGGGTGCAGCGGAATATTGGGGCGTTCGGTGGGGATAAAGATAAGGTATCTAAGTATTTTCTTTAGGGTATTGGGAGGCGAATTTTGGGCTGATTGAGCACGAATTCGAAGGTCACGCTCTTCGGGCAAAGCGCGGGGTCGGTGATGATGTCGATTTTGTTTTTGAATCCGGGTGTTATTGAGGGGTTGGCGAGAGGTGCTGTACGTCCAATGTCCATCTCACTAATTCATTCATCCTTCAAAGTACTCACTGTAATTGTTTTCTTTTATATATTTCTTCAACAGATCTTCGAATCGGGATTCCAAGGCACTGCCCCGCTCTTCCCGCCTTCGCGCGGGGAAGGAGATTGGCTGAATTTCGTCGCTGGCGTACCTTCCTGTTCCTCATCCTCCTCTTTGTCTTCGAACTCCACCACCTCAACGCTCGACTGCCTCCGCTCCAACTCCACAACCACCGCCTCCCTTCTCCAAGGCTTTGCTCTCGCTGCGTCTCTCACCGTGAACCCCAGTGCCCCCTTTCCTCCCGTGCTCGACGGCGCCGGCGGGTTGATTCCGGAGCTGCCTTCGGTGTTGTTGGGGCGAGGATGGTTTGCGAAGATGCCGTTTATTGCGGGGACGGTGTTGGATGAGGGTGCGTGCGTCTGATCTTTATTTCTTCCTGAATTCTCTCTCCCTTATTTTTTTTCCTTTCATTTTTTTCGTTCTGTTGTGCCTTTCATTCTGTTTTTGGATTGGATTGGATTGATGAGAGGTTAATTTGTAGGAACGACATTTGTGCCGCCCACGATCAACTCCACTGAACAGCTATTTGCTTCCGCGATAGCTTTGTTCTCGCCTTCCGACTCGCCCGACGTGTTGGAGGAGTCGGTGAAGAAGCTGCTTGAGCTTTATCCGGATGAGCCTGCGTTGGGTTCGTTTAGTTGCTCGATTTTTCAATTCGCTTGCTAACGGTTGCGAGGAAGGTTCACCATTCAACACTGGAAACGAGACGTTCGGGCTGAGTAGTCAGTTCAAGCGTGCGTCTGCTTTAGGTTCGGATTTGTTTTCTTTCATTTTCGGCGACGACAAATTTTCATCTTGCTCAACATGTAGTCGGGGACACTGACTTTCAAGCACAACGCCGGTTCTGGATGGACACGGCTGCGAATGCGGGGGTGTTGACATACGGATACCTGTTTACGCAGCCGCAGACTACGACTCCGCCTGCTATCGGTGGTGCGTCCGATTTTCCTTCAATCAAATTCATTCGAATTGATATTCAATACTTAATTGTGTGGTAGTCTTCCATGCATCTGAGCTGCTCTACGTCTACGGCAAACCCGACGACACCTCGCCGTCTTCGGAGCAGCTGAGTCGGATTATGACGGATTATTGGGTATCGTTTGTGGTGAATCTGACGCCGAATGATGGGTTGGGTGTTCCTAGTGCGTTTTTTTGTTCCATTTGAGGAACGTTCGGAAGGTGCTGAATGAATTTGACGCAGAACCGGAATGGAGGCAGTATACGCCGGGGGATAAGGTGAATGAATTTGAGCTTCTGGTTTTCCTGCGTCGTCGATGGATGAGTTTAATTGTATTGTTTATGAAGGTCCTGATGGAGCTGAACGGCGAGAGCCTTACCATGATTGCGGATGATTATCGTCAAGGTGAGTGTTCTCGAATGTATTCGAAGAGCACACATAACCAGGCGACTGTTCGAATCGCAGAACAAATCGCGTTCTTCAACTCTAACCCAGCTATTTGGCGGCGCTAGCGCTAGGACGGATGGTAATGGACTCTTGATATAATACGAGCTTCTATCTGCCATTGGTACAATATAGACACCGAGCATTTTCTCTGTTATCACTTGAGGTTGACTGGGAAGATCCAAGGCTGGCGGAAACGAGCGATGAAGAAACTTTGGCCGACTCCTTAGTAATATCGTCCCGGGAACCAGTTTGAAACATCTGAGGAGCCTTGATGCGTCTTGTCCCGCCGTCAACAGCAATGGAACCGAGTTGTAGAAGGAATTCAACCAAGGTTGCCGGATTGATGCCGGTGGCCGGCAGTCCCCGGCATCGGGGCGGTGGTCTTGCTTGGCAGTAACTTTAGATGTGCACATGTGACACGAGGCTTTTGTCCGCAACCAACATGGCTTTGACCGGTTTATCCACCTATAGCGAGCTCTGGCGACTCATAGATGTCTTTCCCAGTGTACACCCCGACTTTTCCTTGGATTTGAGTCCGAAACTACACGACCGATGACACGCTAGTAAATCTCGACGGTTTTCTGGCTTTTCCTGAAAGATCTTCGACTGCTACCTTGCGAATTGAGATAGCTTTGGCATCATTGTACCGCCCGCATGCTCCCTTCTGCACCTCCTCTGTCAAGGCGCGCAGCTGTTCTCTAGTCAATGAGTTCTGGCGCCTGGGGAAGAGACGAGTCGGCGCCGACGACTCGACGACGCGGGAACATTCAATTCGCGGTAACGAGATACGTTTTCGAAGCCTTGCTAGTCGCTCAGCGGGCCCCCACGTACGTTCTCGTTTCTTTATCTCCACCAATATCGTTTTCAATCCGCCTCAAGGCCTGACAGTACACAAAATTGACTTGCGTTCATCGCGCTGCGTGCGCGCTGAAAATCACGCGGTCGGAGTGAATATACTACTCTCCCCTCCCCCTCCCAGAGTGACCCGACCGACTCGTTAGCGGCCTGCCTAGGAGCTGCAAGAGGTCTCTACCAACTCTACATGGCTTTTCGAAAGTCAGGGCGGGACCCCACCTCAGTAACACAGTTTATGGTTTCCGGCTACGTGTGCGTATATACTCTCCTCTTCTCTCTTCCCCTCAGGCCTCACGATTTCATCCTGCCCAGAAACGATCTGGTGTGCCTGTCGATCGTGCACTTGGTCCTTGCGTGTACGCCGTCCCCCCTCGAAGTATACACCGGCACAATGACTGTCGCAAACCCTCCATCGCGATGGATCTCCATCCTTGCGTCCCGCCCCCTCGGGACTGGGTGGCGAGGTCGTTGTGCACTATCGTCCTTCTTCAGCTGCGCCGCGACAATCCGAATCATCTCCCGTCCCACCATCATCTATGCATGTTCCCGCCGCTCGTACGTGCTTCCCGTCACCTCGAAACAACCTTCCTCTCACGCGGGTCTCCTTTCGAGACAAGACCACGACTACACGCGTCGGCAGCGTTGCCTCCTCCTTTCTCTCGTCGGAGAGTCGGTCAGGAATACAGCAGACCGACAGACGGTCGCTGCACGGCAACGGCTATTGTAGATGTGTGGCATGGGGGTGCGGAACGATATGCTGCCCGCACGAGCTTCCGGAATCCGTAGCGTCTCAGCTGCAGCTTGGATTCTATGTGGTCTTGGGGGGCGTAGGAGTGGCGAGAGAGGAGCCGGTCGTTTCGCTCCAGAACAGGAGCAAATGGAAGCCAGGCGAGATTGCGGAGTGGAGTCCGCAGGAGGTGGATCTTTTGAGGTCTCGATCGATCTACGTCGCGTCGGAGTGTTGAAGGAAGGCCGTGGTGCAAATACGCCCGTTTCGCTGCGTTGTATCCGTGTGTATCAGCACGCACATACGCATCGACCCACCGTCGGGCCATTCTTATTTCACTCTCGTCGTTCTCTGCCTAGCCTCCATCACGGTCTTTTCTTCTCTCGAGCCTGCGCTTCCGACCGTGGCGCACCTTTCGACGCTCCGGCTAGCTCTCCTCCGCATTCTCCTCCTCATGCGAGCGGGCTCTGTACCCTTCATCGGACGGGCATAGCCTACCTCAAGGTCGGGATTCAGGACACGATTAGGCTACGCGTACCATCCGTCGATCTTCCCGTCTCTTTGTCGTCCTCGCGCCCTCTTCGTCTTGAGAGCGGTGGTCATACCGATACGGGCTCTCCCCTCTGGAACGACTGCAACAGCACCGCCCTGGATCTTTCGATCCTCTTGCATCCTCGACATCCTTACTCGTTCTCCTCCTGGGATCGTGAAGGATAGGTACCCCTGACCTTGTAGTAATTGAGGTGCAGCTTTCGACCGGCGCCGGCTCTGTCGTGTCAGTGTGCTTCTACATACATCGTGAGCGCGGTGTCGATCGTCAGAAGTTAGAGCTGTACGGACCAGAATCGTACGCCTCCGTATGCTGTGTTCTTGGTCGATCCACGTATCGCCTCCATCCGATCCCGTTATCGTCTTCAAGAGCTCTGGGTGGTTCTCCTCGGCGCCAGTGGCAAACGCTAAGCGTACGACGTAGATGGGACGGGGAAGGGGAATGCGTTGGGGTGGGCGGGGATGGGGATGGACCCCGATGGTGATAGGCTCGAAGCGGAAGGGGAGGAGAAAATCAAGGGCTAGGAGAAGGAGGAGGTCTGTTTGATGAATGTGGAGGGACCGCGCAGTGCGAGGCGGTCATTCGAGAAGCATGTGAGGGGAAGTCGGGCTCGTTGTCAATGCAGAAGGGACGCATTCGAGGATGCTCAATGCTCTCCTCCTCCTCTTGTGGCTGTGCTACCTGCATCGACACACTTCTCCTTTTTGCCCACTTAACCTAACCACTCTTTCAATCGGATACCCCGGGATACACTCCTCGACGTACCTACCTGCTGCTGCTGCGGTTGATTGGTTCTACGTTAGGATATCCAGCTTGGTCTTGGTTAGCCGGGCCTAGGCGGCGGACTTGACCATGATTTCTCTGGGTCTACTGAATGCGTTGTTACTTCGACTTGGTCGGGACGCTCATTGCTTTAGTCAAACTGCCTTCTGAGAGCCTCACGAAGAAAAGAGGTATGCCACTTCTTGGTCTCATCTACGAAATCCGGATCTGAATCGCAGAGCTACAATACCCGCTCGACAGACATGATAGACTGTCTCTATACAACGTATCTAGGTTTCTTTTATACACGTTATTGTCGCACCCCAGCCTGGAGGCGTTGT
The DNA here is from genome assembly GCA_037176885.1 of Favolaschia claudopus. Lineage (NCBI taxonomy): Eukaryota > Fungi > Basidiomycota > Agaricomycetes > Agaricales > Mycenaceae > Favolaschia > Favolaschia claudopus. The sequence goes on along the minus strand of JAWWNJ010000167.1, from coordinate 170,764 downwards.
TTTGGTGTCTTGTCTCGCGAATTGGAAGGAGGATTAATGGACTTTAATAATCTCTGGATAATTTTGTCGACGAGCTGTTGATTGCAGAATTTAATTCGAGGCACTACTGGGTCCGTTTCCCTTAGAAATCGATGGGTTTATTGGGTAGCCTGAATAATTTTTAATACCATTATACTGAAGGAAAAAGAGATTGCCGAGCCGCGGCTTGTTAGATCACTGATGAATGGCGGCTTGCAGCTTTCCTCACACCCACAATTCATGTCGCTACCTCGCCAGGTGAATATCTATGTCCTTGTGTGAATCGGACCCCTGCTCTTTGTTAACTTCAGGTTTAGCAGTTAGAGATCCTTCTTGTTATCTGCGGCGCCGGTCCTCTCAAGGACGTAACGAGCTTAATATCTCAACTTAACGCACGAGGATGGAACGTCCAAGCTCTAGCAACACCCTCCGCGGTCGATATGGGCCTTTCTCTGAATGATCTGCGCCAACAGACAGGTCGCGCCGTTGTCACCTCACCATCCATCCCTCGCATTACCTCTTCCCCCCCAATGTCATCCTCGTCGCCCCAGCTACGGTCAATACAATATCAAAACTAGCTCTCGATATTCGAGATACCTATGCGGGCGGTGTTCTTGGCCAAGCCGTCGCCGCGAAAATTCCCATGATTATCCTTCCTTCTATTAAAAAAGTCGACTTGGAGCGCGCTGTTTTCAGGAATTATATCGAGAGTTTACGAAGGGAAGGGGTAAAGGTTCTACTCGGTGGGTCGGATGGTATTCATCCTACCAATGCCAGCTCCAAGGATGGACCAGTTCCACCATTTCCGTGGCATCTTGCAGTGGAAGCAGTCGCAGCGTCTACAAATCCGCAAGAACGAAATGTAAGTGGAGAATTGCTTTCCCTTGCTGTACTTGCCCTCACGCCGCACCTTAGCCTCGGAGGTCTGACCTTTCGTATCTAATTGGGCCGTTTTACTTCCTGGCGGTAGCAACAGCCACTCTCGTCTTCATTCGCTATCAACGATAGCTGATTAAATTTCACTACTATAAGATTCTAACAAGGCTCTGATTTCAAATTGCCCGCCTACACATCTCTCAACATCATATCCGCACACTTCTCCGCCACAGCATAAACCACGGCCTGCGGGTGTACCGCCGGCGACCCAGGCAACACACTCGCATCCGCAATCCTCAATCCAGCCACCCCATGCACCCGCAAATTGGCATCCACCACCCCCGGCAACGCATCCTCCTCACTCGCAATTCGACAGGTACTGGCATAATGATACTCAGTCTGCAAACCCCTCCTAATAAACACATCCAGCTTCTCGTCGTCGCCCAGATCCTCTGGGATGGCAGCCACTTCGAGCGGGTATCCACGCGCCTGCATCGTTTTGCAGAGCTGCGCGGAGACGCGGATGGCGGTGCGCAGGACGGCGTAGTCGGCTGGGGCGCTGAGGTAGTTCATCTCGCAGAGGGGAGTGTCGGCGGGATTCGTTGAGCGCAGGCGGAGGGTACCGCGGGATTCTGGTTTCATGAGGGCGATGGTCTGTGCGAATAGGCCTTTGGAGTAGTCGACGCCCGGGACGTTGGGCGCGGCGACGGGAACCTGGCAGGTATGAGTGCGTTGGAGAAGCAGAAAGACGATAGATTCGACGTACGCTGATGATCGCAAAATCCGGACGAAGCTCTGGCTTGAGTTCAGCGCCTCCTTTTAGCTTCCCGTCAGAGCCGAAGAGCGAAGCCGTGCCGAATATTTCCATCTCGACGATAGTCCATAGCAGAGCACCGGTTCCGAAGATGAGGTACTTGAGCAGCTCGGCGATGAATAAATAAGGTTGTTTCGCGAGACGTGCGAAGGAGTCGGGGAGTGGGCAGTTGTATATGTTGGTCACGAAGACGTGATCATGCTGGAGCGAAACGAGGTGAGTTTCTGTTTCCGAAAATTGAAGAGAGCTGGACCATTTACCAGATTGGCGCCGACGCCGGGAGTGTGGCGGATGACTTTTATTCCCATGTCCTTGAGATGCTCTTGAGGACCGATACCACTGACGAATGAATACCCATTTAAGCAACGAGTCAAACAAGGTGAAGGTTGGATTTCACACACCTGAGCAACAAAACCTTTGGCGATCCCAGTGCCCCGCAAGCCAACACAATCTCCCTTCTCGCCTTCACAACTCTCGTTGTATCCCCGTCACCCTTGGAAGCATGAATCTCCACCGACTCGGCTCTCAGCCCCTCCTCGCCATCTTTCCCTTTCCCCACAGAAAACCCGACCTTCGACACAATCGCCTCAGTGCAAATATGCAAATTTGCCGTCGAGTTGACATAATCTTTCGGAAGGTAGGCGCGGAAGGAGGAGAGACGGGGCCCATCGGCGGAGAGGGTGTATTCATCTTGTAGCAGCATGTGGTTGGGAGGGTGGGGTCGAGTAGGTCGGAAACGGCGGGAAAGCCGAGGTCTTTGGCGGCTTGGTTGGCGCTAGGGTCGGTGTGAGTGTTTCGGATTTTTTTTTTGGGACTGTTGGCGGCTTACACTTTTGCACACGGGTAGTTAAAATTCTCAGGCGACTTGGGATCTAGGTGGGATTAATTCCGAATCAGACGCAGTTTAGAGGATCGAAAGAGAGATGACATACCTGTGACTTGGCTACCACACACCAGCTTCTCCGCTTTCAAAAAATACGGCTTCATATCAGCAAACGCCCAACCAGGCCGGCCCTCTTCCGCCCATGCATCAAATTCAGCGGGACACGCAGGTGTGTATTGGCCGCCGTTGATACGCGTCGTGCCGCCGAGACCGACGCCGTTGACAAGACTCCAAGTCTGCGATGGCCTGGCATCGGCGAATTTCGAGTCGGAGACGCTCTCGAATTTATTGCTGTGGACCGGGTCGGGTGAGGAGAAGTGGTTGGAGGTGAGGGGAGTTTTATGTTTCCATCTTGGAAGGTGAAGAGGAAAAAAATTAATGATTAGAGCAAATAGAACGCTAGATGAGCGACAAGGACGTACGAGTCGGCCGCATCACCTTGCTCGACGAGTAGAACTGTATGTTGTCCGTTTTCGCTGAGTCGACGAGCAAGAACGCATCCTGCGGTTCCGCCTAAAGCGTCACGAGAGCAATCAGCCTTCGCTGGCTGCAAATTGCTGCAGGAAACGCACCCCCGACGACAATGAAATCGTACTCATCCGCGAGGGCTTTGATACCGAACTCGCGAAATGGAGGGTCAACTCGGAAAGGCCACATTGGATGAATAAACGAGAGCCTGCTGCTAAGTAGGTAGAGCTAGACTTCGATTGAGAGCACTGGCAGCGGAAGACAAGAGGAAAAAACAGCGAGCATCGTGATAAAATGGACTCCAATCCGAGTCCGTCCTTCTCCGGTACTTACGGAAATTCGAGGAAAAAGGATCAAGAAAGGCTTGAGAAAGGAGGAGAAAGGCCGCTTCAAGGACTCCGAAGGGAGATAGACGGAGAATCGGATATTTAAATGATGTGTCCAACGGTCGGCTTGGCTGGCGATCAACTCCATCAACCGGGTGGCCTCGGCTTACTCACACGAATTCGGAATCAAACACGATGACCAAAACTATCATCGCTACTGGAGCCTCTTCTGGGATTGTGGGTCCATTGTGTCTTTCTGCGCCGGTGAGTCTCATTCTATCTCAAAGGGCTTCGAGGCAATCAAGCAGCTGCTTGCTCAGAATGTACAGCGATATAAATTCATTTTAGGCGTTAGAGATGTCGCAGCGGCGCAGGCAGCCTATGATGTCCTGGATTTCGACAAGGCTCGACTGTCGCAAAAATCGGATTTCAATTATAACCGATTATAACGGGTTATAGGTCTAATCAGGCTTTATAGGCAGTCATAAGCCAAGATCGAAGCATTCGGAGATGGGGTCATAAATTTCTATGTCGGTTTATAACCCGCCTATAAACCCTGATTAGACTTATAACCAGTTATAATCGGAATCCGATTTTTGTGACAACACAGCGTGGATATACTTCCGCTAGAACTGTCTGATATGAATGGCGTCAAAATGTTCGCGGGGAAAGTGCTCGAAATGCTTGGTGATGGGCAAAGTTTGAACTATTTGATGCTCAATGCTGCGAGGACCCATCCAGCTGACGGGCCGGGGCCTAATGGCTCCAAGTGGTGCGAGACTTACATCGTGAACCATCTGTGTAAGATCTGCCTGGATTCTCGGGTATCTACTGAATGATTGCTCATAGCGCAACACTATCTGGTCCACTTACTCCGTCCCAAACTCGTCGAGTCTTCCTCGCGTCTTGTCTTCGTTTCCTCTGGCGCTGTTCGTGTGGTTAAGGATACAAGTGTGTTTCCTCTTTTCATTAATCTGCGTATCTCATGCCCCGATACTCAAGATTCATTGACATCGATCCTGAAGGCAAACTCTGGTGCGGATGGCAAGGTTGTTTATCCAGCTTCCAAGCTCGCCGCCCTCTTTTCTACTCACTGGTGGCGCCGCACCCTCGCCGGAAAATGCACCGTCGTCGCTGTTTCGCCCGGCCTCATCCCCGATACAGGGATCGCCCGTGGCCTTGGAGGGTCAATGGATCTCCCACCGGAAATCATGAAGGATGCAAAGAGCCCTGCCGTCGGTGCGTCTCTAATTAACCATGCTATTGGTGACTCATGAAACCTCGCAGGCGGTGCAAGCGTTCTCGCAGCGTTTACGCGTTCAGATTTTCCCGAGGATCCAGATCGCATTTTCTTGACGAGTTGGGGCGAATGGTGGGGTTCGGACATGATCGCGAATTCTCTGGACAAGGAATTGCAGAATGAATGGTCTCCGTCAAAGGAGGATATTGAGAGGGAGGAAGGAGTCGTGTAAGGAAGAACTAGGGATGCTCAATCGAAGGGGTGTAGCAGTTAATATTCGCTAGGAGTGAGCTTTCGTTGAGCGAGTACTAACTAACCATTTGTCAACATTTCCCAGCAAAACTACATAACAGGATTACCAACTCTATCTATTTCCTCTAGACCTCAAACCCCATTCAAATCAACTTGAATGCGTCCCCCTCTGCCTCGACATTAATATTCCGCATCACCCACTCTCCTCCCGCCTTGGTATCTCCCCCCCAAACCACGAAACCATACCTTGCCCGCAGCGAATCCCACCACTCTGAGTCCAGGATTAGCCCGAGCGAGAACCGCAAGGTATTCCCAGCATTGTGCGTCCCCGAGTGGGCGTGCAGCCATGAGGGCGGCGTACCACGCTCGGTAGGCGCTGACATATACGCCGTATTCGTCATACTGTCGGCGGTATGGGGATTCGGCGGCAGCGGGGCGAAGCATGAGGGTGTGCAGTGCTGGAAGAGCGAGTTTTTCGGCGAGGATGTCCTAAAAGAGGGCAAGCCGCAAAGAGATGGGTATTATATATTTCGGTGAGTATGCGGATGGGAGCAAGACAATGATACTCACGCGTGTGGGGGCGCCGTAGTGGTAGACGAGATTGAGACGTTCGCAGTGCGGTACGGCTGTTGGGAGCTCACGCCACACGGCGTCTGACCATGTCACCAAGGTCAATTTGAGGCTGCGTACCAGCGGAGTGTTTGCTTTGATCGCGGTCATTACCTCAACAGCACTTGCCATCGAAAGCATGTCGCGAACGGCGAGCACGTTGAGCTCTGGGGTGTGAGGAAGGATCTGGAGTGCCAGCTTCAATGAGCCAGAAAATTCACAGAGGGACTGTGCGGGTGCGAGAATAGGTCGTCGCAGCGAAGCACGGCGCGAGTTGCCCGTTAAACCGTCAATGGAAAGACGGGCGAGACAGGGCAGGTGTACGAGAAGGGCCCTGGCCTGAACCTCCGCATCCTCGATCGCCCCAGATGATATGACCTCCAATAACTCGACGCGCCCAAAGAGTTCGGATGGCGAGGAAATTTCGACGAATTCCCGGCTCAAGACGACATCGTGCAGATGGATCTGGGTGATAGCCAGTTCGAGTTGCGGAATGAGTTCCGAATTCGGATTCGGGTTCAGCGAAGGCAACGATTTAATCCAGCAGAAGTGGAGGTGCAGCTCGTTTAAGTGCCGAAGGTCTCGAAAGGCATCAAAGTGTGCTGGAAGAATCTCCCCGCCTGTGAGGGTCAGAGAGCGAAGGTTGGAAAATTGTCCAATTCCGCGGATAGTCTCGTGCTCCTTTCGGTAACGTCTTTCCAGACGATGGCTGCTGTCGGGGTCAATTGTCTCATCTGAAAATTTATTGAGTAACGTATCGAAGCGTACATAGCGACGCACATGAGTCGTTGTCCCGGTCAAGCTTTACCGACAAGGCGCGGGGAATCCGACATTTCTCTGGGCGCTCCAATAACCCAAGGAATCGTTTATGGGGCGTATTTCCTGTGGTGTCCCAAACCAGGATCCGTAGAACTTCTTCGAGAGCGAGAGCGTAGAAAAGCTGAGAGGTTAACAGGATGGCTTTGAGAGTCGCTGGATCCTTGACAGAGGCGATGATCTGCATCCAGAGTTCGTTGGGGAGAATCATCGGACGAGGGTAGAAACTGGGGGAAAGAAAACAGGGATTGAGACAAATTGATAACATAGGAGATGATCGAAGAAATGAAGCAAGATCGGGGGCGTTGCGATCTCCCTCACGTTGGACCTAGATTCGATACCTTAGCATCCGCTCGGTAGTGAAGGTGGCAGCTAGTAAACCTGCATAAAATCGTGAATCCGTACCGCGTAATGAATTCAGGGCACATACTACAACAAAGGAGGGTACTATGGTTTGTCCATCCATCCAAAGAGAAAACCGGCTGCGACAAGGCGCAGAGAAATTAAGGATACAGCAAGTAATCTATGTACAAGAACAAGAAATTAAGAGCTAAAATCAAAACCTCTGTGGGCCTAATTTTGAAGAAGGTGAGATCGCATCCGGATGCTCCTGGTGGGTATTCATAACGAAGGTTTTCTCCGAGGCTGTGTCGAATGTTAGCGTCGACCTAGACGCAAACATACCCGATTGCTAAAGTCAACATAAGTCACCGATACTTAGAGGAAGATCGATCCGAGATTGAAAATAACATACCGTCCGACTCTGGGGCTAGGTCAAGTTAGTATCTGATTCTGGATGGAGAAATTCGCGACATACCGATTGTGCAGCGCCGTGGAATGAGCACTGGGGCACCGCAGTCAGGGACAAAGGTTTGACGGTATTTTGGTCGATGGTGGTGAGCATTTGAACTGCTGTACGACTGGTCCCTTGCTCCGAATCCGACGACGCCTTGCGTTCATCGCGAGAGTTCAACCTGAGTTTTGTCAATTTGATCAGTGCGTGCGCTTTTGACATATAGCGAGCCGACGTACATTGCTAGGATCGATAAAGTATACAGAGCCGAGAGTGGGAAATCCACGATAAAGTTGAAAGCTTTCTTCTATGGGAGATTACCATGAGGAGTTAAATTTGTCAACAGAGGCGTCGAGAAGCTGGCGTACGGGAAATGCAATGAACAGCCCAACGTCGATCAGCGCTGTGAAGGCTGTCAAGGCACCGGTTTCCAGAGTCACTGTTGCACACATATTCTTAGCATCCAGAATCATAGTTCAATCTGGGGTGAGACGCGTACGTACATCGTATAATCCGGTTTATCTGTCCATCGACAGCGGTAAATCCAGTTTTGCGCGTATACTACATCAACTTTAGCGTTGTCCGCTCACATGCCTGCGAGGTAGAACGTACCAGAGCGTGACTCATTCCAATAGCGATCACAACGTCGCAGGTGGCCGCCAACACCAGCCAGACGATTGCCGATGACGTGAAGTTTGAGAACTCTCTGAAGTTGGGGTTACTGTACACAGAGACAGACATATTGATTCCGCTGGCTGATCATTGCAAGGGAAGGAAGGAACCGAAGCTTTCAATACAGAGTCCTTCTGATATATGAGAAAAACGCACCGAAAGCGCCAATTGCGAGGATGGATATGATCGACGGGAGGATGTACGAGCGAGTGATAACTGTGCAGGAGATGGTTAGTTGACTGACAGTATGTTATGGTCGGCACGCACCGCTGATTCGCCATGCCGTGAAGAGCTGAATCGGCGCCGAGACTAAAGACTGGAGCGCATGTTAGAGTTTGTCGGGAACGGGGGAGGTTTGAACACCAACAATGATGATCGAATCTAGTCGCATCACAAGAATGAGCTTTCTACGCAACATTGTCATCACACGGACACTTACCTCCAGGCAGGACTGATTGGAAGATTATAATGAGCCACAATTCCACACGAGTTTGCTCGAAAATAACGCACGTTTAGGAATGTGAAGCAAGGCGGATTGTTCACCTGGAAGAATGCCCGTTAGTTGAATGCGCCTGGGGGCAGGATGACGACACGCACCATTCCTCACAATCAACGGTTCGTAGATGATGCCGAGCTCGACGACAACGTTGGCAATTTCGACAAGGAAGAGGTATAGCATCTAACGCATTTGAGGCCGTGGGTCGTCTCAGGCGATGGACCAATTACTAACCAGATATCGAATCCAGACGAAATCGCTTTGAAACATTCGTTCAGATAGGGAAATGAAGCGGCTAGACAATCACGCACTTGTTGGCAAAACGTTGATAGTATTGATACATCTGAATACGAATTCAGGCCAAATCTGCCATGACGGCGCCAGACATAAATACCTGCGTGACCACAGCCTATACTGTTCGCGTGAGTCGACACTCGCTGAGAAGGAAATGACGACGCACTCCGAAAAGCATCAGATTTAATGCGACGCCTAATCGTCCCCGCTCGATAAGCTTTTCCCTCCCGCAACCATAGACGCGCACCAATTAGCATCGGACCAAAACTGGGTCAAATTCGTCAGTTCCGAGAAACGGACCGGATAGAAAGCACGCACAGGAGGTCGACTCCAGCCATTATCGAATTAGAAGGGCAAAGTGAAGGAATGAACAAGAATCCGACAAGCGGAGAGAAAACGCCAGCTAACGAAGGCAAAAGGAAGGAAGAAAAAGGTCCTGATCCCAACGGTGGCCATTGTTGACCCATGCGTTATAAGTTCCCGCGCCGCGAGATAATGATGAGATTGAAACGACCGGCTCTTCGACTTCGATCTGTCATTCCTAAAGTGGTGATTTGCGGACACGCTGCCATTGCTTGCCATGGGTGCATTTGCCTTCGTATCGATTCATGTATCCGCTGGCCACTGTACCCCTCCCCGTTGTCTCGACGGTGCGAAAACAGACAATTTCAAGACAAGCTATTTTCTGGCCAAGACCGAATTTCAAGGGGTGATCATCAGATTTGCTCGGCGGCAGACGGATGCAATTATGCCGAGGGTAACAACAGCCGGGACACAACAGCATGGATGCAGGATGGGATTGGGATGGGATCGCCCGGAGGCTAATCTCCCGAATTTCGAGCGCAAAAGCTGGGACGCAGGGAAGGAAGGACTCGGAGTGGAATAGTACATGACGGTTTTTGACCTGACTCGCGAGAACGTCTATCTAAAATTTCTCTGGCATCCACTTCGACTCAGGTGAAATAATCGTCCGGGGACGAAGCGCCAATTGCGAGTGAACTGCGTCGGGGGTCTTTGGCCGGGGGTTCGAAGGTAGTGGGCGCCTCTGACCTACAGCACCATGGCTGGAGGATCTTGTCTGGGGTTTACTTGTTTCCGGGCCATTATAGTTGTAGTTGTATCTGGTTGGTTCCGACGTGGGCAGAGTGCTGCTGTCTGGTCGAGGGATTTGATTCAAGTTGTCGTTTCCTGGCACCGAGTGAGAACGTGCATGTGACGAGGGCTTCGTTCTCTCTGATGTAGGATATTCCGCGGCAGCTATGACCATTGTCCTAGCAGTATCCGGCCTTCGAGACTGGCTGTCTGCGCTGTTCGCGGTGGGAACGGGATGAGCGGGATTCAATTGTGGGACGAGTGTTGTGGCGCGGTCGGGTGCCAGCCACGAATCAATGCTGTTGTGGTCGGGCGAAACCATCTTCTCCGTGGATGTCTTCATGTAGATCTCGACCTAAAAATACCTATCAGCATCGGTTGAGAATTTGAAAGCTATCGGCAATAAGCACCACCGATTGCGCCTATTCCACAGTTCAATATGTTTTCAGAATTCGAACGGTGAGGCAACAGAGAGACGCACCTGCGGGAAAGGAGCAACGTGATTTGACATTGAGCGAGAGTGAGGCATCATATGGTGCTGTGAGAGCATCATCACATTCGTCCCCGACCCCTCGGGGTCTGCGCGTTTTCGTCGATCGTCACGACTGTTCAGCCTGATCATGAATAATCAATTAGCCGGCTGTCGAGATACCGAAAATTGACCGATCCCACATTGCGAGCATCGAACAGGTATACAGATTGGAGAGTGGGAAGTCCACGATGAAGTTGACGCTGGCTCTCTAAGAATAGAATACCCGGAGATCAGGGAGTTGCAATGAGAAGATTCATTCTGACGCACTGGGAAAAGAAGAAAGAGAAGAACGTCTATAATTGCAGTCAGAGCCGTCAAGGCACCCGTTTCCAATGTCACTATAGAATAAACATTAATATAAAGAAACGGGGGTAACCAGCTCAACTTACACCGGATGATGCGATTGATCTGCCCATCGACAACCCCGAATCCTGTCCTGCGGGAATACTATATAAATTCGAGATTAGCTTAGCTGATCGTGAGACCTGAGGTATAGAGAATCTGCAACTCACCAAAGCGTAACTCATACTTACAGCAATGACGAGATCGCAGAACGCGCTCAGTGCCAACCAAAGAATAACTTCTACCGAAAAATTGTCAAAGTCCCGGAATGCAGCGTTCATGGCTACTTTGACAGAAACGGTGATTCCGCTCGCTGATTATCCACTTGAGCAATTGTTGAGCAGAAATCGCGTTGAACGCACCGAACGACCCCAGGGACAACAGAGCAATGAATGCGGGGAGCCAGAGGGATTTCGTTATGACTGGATGAATCGGATATCAGCGAAGAGTTCTTGTGCGATTATTCTACGCACCATTTATGCGCCAAGCTGCAAATAATTGAATCGGGGCGGAAACAATGGACTAGAGGGGAAGAGAATCAGTCGTTCGAAGGCTCGACTTGAGGCTTGACACACAATGAGCACAGAATCTGGCCAGGAGGAAATATTATTGAAATGGGTTGAAGGTAAGTAGAAGGTGCAAGCCTTACCTCCCGGTAGAACTAAGTCATAGTGAAATTAGTGTATACATATCATGGGGGACATAAATCGAAATGCGTACGTCTCGGCGAAATCGTGACCGCAGCCGCCGTCCCTGTATTTTCGGGTACGTGTCGTTCGTAGATGCCAAAAGCTGAGGTTCCTCACCGTATTGAATAATGAGCGGCTGGTAAATGATGCCAAGCTCAACGACTACGTTGACCGTTTCGACGATGAGGAGGTACACCATCTGCAATGCCAGAATCAGTCATTGATGGAGAGTGCTGAACATTGTTGAAACTCGGGAAAGCATACCAAGGATCGAATCCACGCGAGATCACTATGATTGATTGCATGAAGGTTAGTTGGCGCAGGACATCCAGCAATGTGTCACTTACTTGGGGTAGCGCTGGAAATATGCGCAGGTCTGGTTTCTTAATTAACGAAGAGAGAGATGAAGTTTAAGATGCGCATTTGCTCACCTGTGTGACCACAGCCTGTATTGCTATTAGACGCACAAGTTAACTCAGGGAGATACCAGACGTCACGCACCCCGTATAGCATGAGATTCAAAGCGACGCCTGATCAATCGTAGAATGTAAGACATTTCCAGAGTGAGTGAGTATGTTCGCGGCGACAGACCGATGAGCATGGGTCCAAACCTGCGAGTGAATGAGGTTAGAGGATGAATGAAGCTATTGGAGTACGACGCACAGGAGCTCAACTCCGGACATGGTCGAACGAACGCGCCAAACAGAAGAGAATGGGAGGGAAAGAAAGACCTGCTCCAAGATAAAAATAAAGCTGGAAGCCGCACTTAAATAAAGCACAGCCCCACTCGAGTAAGGTGCCAGAGAAAGCCTCACAACGGACGCGGAAATAATGTATGGGAGCTTTTGTCAAATAGACAGAGGTAAAGGCGAGTGTGTAGCGTGAGACGCATCCTACAAGGAAAAATGGATGCAAAAACCGAAATCCAAGAACCTGAAGTAGCTCAGCAGTGACCACATCCGTGGTCCATTTCGACTACGCCACCCGGGTGAATCCAGCACTCACAGTCACCAAAGTAATCATCATGATGCGGGGCTAAGAAAGGATTTGAAGAGACCCGCCACTGACAGTCGTGGTAGACGTTCCCTTGTGGACGCACGTATTTCTGGAGCATTTCTGGGGTGACAAGGAAGATAGCCCGCGGGATCTCGCAATTGCCAAGCTACAACCGTTCAGGACTTTCTAAATTGTTCAGCTTGATTCCTTCCCGGATGACGAAGGCATGTGAGCCAGCTATCACCAAGGCCAGGAATCCGGGAATCGTGGTGACTTCTGAAGTTCTGTGGCACACAGGCGTCGAACTTGGTTGAGAAAGACACATCGGTGCAGGCAAGTAGCAGTGAGAAAGAGCGTATCCAAGGGAATCATAGGCACCCCCACTGCGCGCTAAGGAAGGTTGGAGAGGAGGAGAGCAAGCACAAGATGATCAGATCAAAGGACAAACAAACAGTCGAACGCGGTCACATGACCTGCATCAGACGCGACGGCTTCAGCAACCCCCTACCTGTACAACGTGTCTACCGGGATGAGGAAATATATGCAGTTTAGTGGACCGAGCTAGTAATTTATTCTATCTCGACGCAACACCATGAGCCCCCTTTCAATGTTTTAGCAGTGCGGAAGAGGTAAATTTCTACAAAAAAAGTTGTCTAAAGTTGGTCTAAGCGTTCGCTTTCATAAACTTTGATTTTCGAATCGGTTTCGAACACAAATACTTATGGCTACGAGTCAAGTGCCTGGAGCCGTACTATGTAGACCGCGCATAGATATTTGCATGCTCCTATGTCATCATAATTTCAGGTTACATCGTAAACTAGCGCAGAAAGCCGTGGAAACTGCATTCTCGAAAAGTGTACATCGAATCTTTCTACCGTGAATCGAGAGCCACCGACAAGAAACCCGCATCTACGTATACTATAAGATCATTCCGTTCGCTGCCGTTTCCTCGTCTCCTCTGAGGCAGCCAACAGCCTCTGCTCCTCCATCATTGCCCTCTGCTGCAACTCAAGCTGCTTCTTCCTGTCGCTGACGATCCGATCCAATTCCGCGTTCGAATCCTTCAAAGCAACCTCAAGCTTCGCAGCTTTATCCTCCAACACCTTGATTTTCTCACCCTTCGTTGCGGAATGCTCGATCCACCACCCTATCTTCTGCCGTAAGACGCCGTTCTCTGCAGTCGATACTTCGATTCGACGCCTGAGTTCCGAACGGGTTTCTTCATGTCGGGTGACGAGGTTGGAAATAGAGCGATTGAAGAGGCTAGACATCTCAGCGCAAAATTCATCAGAAATAGCCGCTATGGCGGTATCACCGTCGTCGTCACTGGAGGACGCGGAAAGCACGGCGTTCGCCTGCATGTTTGAAGGAGCATTTGGTTTGCTACCCGTCTGAGTGGACTGCGACTGGGTAGCACGAGGAAGTTCTGGATCTGTCTGTATCTCCTTCTCGGCTTGATTTTGTGCAGCTTTCTGGTTGCTCGAACACTGCTGTTGTTTTTGTGAAGGCGCCTTCTCAGAAGGCGAATTCATGAAGGCAGTCTGCGCTTTATGGGTTGGTGCCGGGACATCATTCGACTTGGGCTTTCTCGACTTCGTCTTTTGCTTTTGTGACCCTTCTGTTTCTGCATCTCTATCAATTCTAAGCTAAAAAATCAAACGAAGCTTGCCTACCCTTGGGTGGACGATAGGTGGGATCTGCCTCCTCGTTGTCCTCGTCCATTGCTTCATAATCATCTACATCTATTGTATCGGTAAGTTATTTGAGAATTCAAGGACAAAAATGAAGCGCACCCATCTCATTACCCGACTCATCGTCTCCTAAATCAAGCCCATCCTCATTCTCGTCGCCGTCCTCATCGACCGATGTGTTCCCATTCATCCCCTTCAAGTATCCGCGAAATATACTATCCATCCTCTCCTCGGTCGACCGGTCGTCTTTGACGATGTTCGCAGCCTCGCGTACCAGGGGGCCTAACCAGCACAGACAGCGCTTCTTCTCCGGATGCTTCGGCCTCGGCCTCGCGAAAGCGAGCACATTATTCTCCTGGTCAAAAACGACGTCGGGTACGGACAGACCGTAATCGCGTATCGTCACATTCTCCTCGGGGACACCTGGCGCGACCACCGACATCGCGAGATGCAGGCGTATCAAGTACGAGGCAGCATCATGTACGATCGGCCGGTCCAATAGCATCTTCCTCGCGAGGTCTTTCGCGTCGAGGTAGGCGCCGGAGTCGTGCATGATGCGCCATGCGCTCCACGAGACCGTCACAGCCTTGAGCCCCAGCTCGTTGATGAGGCCGTTATCCGATTTAGTGGGTTGAATCTGCATGTTCAAAGGGATCTCGGGGTGGAGCTCGCGCAGGGCAGCGTCAAACGCAGCACGGTAAGCTTTCGCGCCGTCCGCATCGTTAGTTGGTTTGACAAGGCAAGAAAGGGATTCGGAGTGCTCGTCGGAGAGAACGTCGAGTGCTAAATGGACACCCAATTCGGGAATTGTGCGGAAGCCAAGGTCGGCTGCCCGCGCAAGCTCCCGACGATAGGTATATACCGTTACGAGGTCGTCACGGTCTTGCCGAATGGCGACGCGGTCCGCGGTGATGCGGAGCGTCCCATGGTAGTTTATCGAGATTTTGTTGAGGTAAAGACCGGACGGGACGAGTTGATCGCGGGAGTAGAAGAGCGCGGAGGGCGGGGTAGCGCGTGATTGAGCGGCAGCAGCAGAAGCATTCGGAGTACCAAAGTTTTCTGGTGCCATGAAGAACTGAACGGGAGAGTCGGGCACGCGCCATGCGCGTTCTGGGGGAATGATACCATAGATCGCGCGGAACAGATATTCAGGCTGGAACGACCCGTCGATGCCCACTACCGTAATCGCCACTTCGTCAGAAGAAACCTGCTTCCGCCCGACGTTGCTGAGCAAATTCTTGTCTTCGCGCTGGGCGTCCATTCGAAATCGGACACGATCGTCGTAAATTTTGTTGAGGGCTTTGGAGCATTGTGTGCGGAATTTTTCTGTGAATGTCACGGGCTGACTAGAGTCAGAGTCCGAATCGTCGCTGTCACGTCGCCGCTTCTTCTTATTTGCGGCTTCCGTAGCTGGCAGAGTTAAGTCATAATATTCAGGAGTCACAGAAATCAAAACTTGCCTTTCTTATCCATATAGCCGTCAAGAGACCAAGGAGTGAGATCGTCAAGCACTGCGTATAACACCTCCTCCGTATCGTCATATTTTGGATCTTTCCAGCGCAACGTTCCGATTTGATGTCCTACACGGAACGATGCCCCAAGTTTTACGTCTTTTGGGACATCGGAAAGACTTTTGAAGACTTTTTCTGTGTGCTCCTGTAAAAATTGTGTCGCCAATATGAATCCCTTCCCTTTTTCGCCGACTGCGTAATCGCTCTGCCTGCTGGTAGACGCTCCATCCACCGTAAACGTAGAGAATTTGGCATTCCGATCGAGGTGATTGTTGTACGCGGAAAGGGCTGTGATTTCTAGCGTCGTATGTCGCCAGAGAACGAGTGCAATTTGGAGGTCTTTCGACAGATTCCGGGAGTTTTGGCGTAGGCTATCAAACGGGATCCGTGAGGAGAGGATGTACCACGGCTGCCAGGCCGTGAGACGCCTGATTTGTGCACCGTGCGGCCCTGTCAACAACCCAGGATAATCTGAGATCAGGGAGGCTTTGCGCAGTTCGCGGTTCTTCGGCGTCTCCTTCTGGCGGATGGAATCAGCAGTAATACAAATTGAAAAGGAAGGAGCTCGTTAGCAAAAGGCAGGCATGTTCACATAGCATGATACTGACCCTCATATCCTCCCTCTTCCAAGCACACCACTCTCGCGTCATTAGAGCTTTTAAGACTTGCCCTTGAACGTTCTGTACATATTCTTTCAATGCAAACGGAACGTCGAAGCCATCTAGTTCAGCGCAGTCGCGTGTCTTCCAATCGTATGTTGGTTTGCGGGGCGCCATACCACGGAAGAATTGTAACAATGGGAATAGGTAAAAACTGGGTAAAGTCGGTGGTCCACGATTGGGTGCACAGAACAGGGAGGAGTGGCGTAGTTCAAGCAGGCAATAAGCGGATGAGCTGTGTAGAGTGCCGCGCGAGCGAGATATTGAACGATTCTCGAAGTAAGAGAATCGAGATGCTGGAAGCAGACGGAAAGACAACGTTTCGTCATCATGATGATGGCGGTCACGGCTCGTGACCGCCAGTGGCAGTAACACCACAGAGGTGGTCAACCGCGGTCACATGACCGAAACACATTCACAACATCACTTCTCTACGCCTCGCATGCAATGCGACTGTCAAAGAGATAGTTCCGATTTGATAACAACAAGAAAGCCTTTCATATAATTGGAATACGGTAAGTATTAGGAGAATTATCGTTTGAAATTTTGAACGGCAAGCTATAGAACTTCGCAAACCACGGCACGAAGGTAAACGCGCGAGCACCAATTGAGGCAGGGAAGAGGAGACATAATGTCTGTTCAAACAGTGCTAAAGAATGCTTAGCGTGGTTCCCCGGAATTTAATGCTGAACCCACTAATTGTACAGGCCGTCTGACGGTAAAGCCTTGCGAAGGGAAAACGTATACTCCACCGAGACTATTAAACCATGTGCACGAAACCGGTGAATATCCGGAACGACCTGTGGATTTTCGATCGAGTTCCATATCCCTAGATTTTGCAATTTGGTTTTGTATTCCACCTGCAATTCAGCTAACTTGACCCAAACTTTGTCGTCAACTCTACAGTGAATATGCAATGTTGTCAGGGCTGAATAGGGATTGGGAGTGGCTTCGTCAGGGGCTAGAGCCATGACCAGCGGCGCGTGCGATTCAGCGAGTTCTGGATTGGTACCAGAATTGAGATCCAATGTAAGTCGAGTGAGATGAGGGAAGAGGCGTAGAGTCTGCACGGAGGTCTGACTGCCCGTCGCCGCTAAAGGGATCCAAAGGTCGCGTAAACCGGGAGAATGAGCGGCAAGATGTGAGATGACGGGTAGGCCGAGAGATACACCTAGGATTGATGGTCCGGGCAGTTGGAATGAATGCAGCTGGGGCATTATAAGATGCGTGATCAGATTGGCGAGGTCTGTGGACTCTAATGACGCCTCATTGGAATGCGTCATCGTTTCTATGATGAAGACCAAGGATTCGAGGTAGGGAAGCAGAAGCTTTTCCCCAACCCACGCTTCATTTGGGTCTTCGAGAGACAGAGCAACGCTCACTGAGCGGAGATTTTTGCACCCTTGCAGCAAGCGAATGGTCGCCGTGGTCAGGAGTCCCCGAGATAGAGGATCATCGGGTAAAAAACGTCTCTCCGGAATCCGTTTGAGTGTGAGGTGTTGCAAATGGTTCCAAGAAAAGGCTGTAGTCGGCACAAGCACGCTGAGATCTCGGAGCGAGAATTCAACACGAGCTGTTTTCATCTGGCAAAACAGAGGGGCAGATAAAATAAGAGCTCCGGTGTCCGCATCCAGACCATCTGCGTTGAAGTCTCCATCCATGTCTACATCGCTCCAGTCGTATACATTTTGATATGCAGCCTGTACGTGCTCTAGAAGCGGTGCATCCAAATGAGCCATTGCCTCGAAATCTGCGTGAGACATGTTGGAGGTGCAGAGAGTTCCCCAGCGTGCGGAGAGCCCGAGAATCGAGGAAAACGCATGGCGAGAGTCAGGAATATTGGGGGGAAACACAACGGAGAGATTGAGGGGAAGCGGAGCGGAGCGTTCCAACCAATCAAGCATGGCAGCTTTCCTGCCCTCCTTGAACGCCACGAAAGCCAATGAGATATGGAGTGAAGCCCAAAGTTTTGGCATCGCGAAGGCAATGGAACGCCACCCACTGCAAATTTGTCCCAACAGCATCGGCGCCTCACTGGCGCTCATGATGGGGTTCCGCTGTGTCGGAAGGCACTGGAGAAATATTCCCTCCAGAATATCTTGAGGCATACGGCGGGGATTAGAGATGAGAGCCCGATGCGATTCGACGTAAGATTTGACTCGGTTTCTTTTTTCGGTCAGATCTTGGATGCGAGCCTCTAGATGAGCGAGCTCGGCTTCATGGAGCAGCAAATGAGAATGAATCTGCTCGATTTCCGTGTCTGTTGGAACGTAGTTTGTGTGTAAATATTCCGCGAATGGCGACACCTTGAACCGGTCTGCAGCGCTGGCATCTATGAGCATTGTGGGTGTTGGGACGAAGATGAGTCAAGTCACGTTTCTCGCGACCGACTTGCCGACTCGCAGCCGATTGATCTCTCCATTGATGGATGACTCAGCTGCTGCCACATTTTTCTCCTCCTGCTCACCCATTCATTGCTACCGTTTGCCTGCAGTATGGCGCCTCGCAGACCGACGTACGACTGGAAGGCTCGCGCCTGCGCTGAGCTAGACAACTTTGATGTTCCCTTTGCTTTCAAAGAATACGTACAAAATGTCCAGGGGCAGGTCTTGAAAGGTCTGAGGACCCGCGAGTGGTCCGATTGGAAAAGAGAGGATTTAAGGGTGGGTTTCATGTCATTCAAATTCTCGTTGCCTGTGGACAATTTTTCTTCGCCTTTTATCATTGATTCGCTTTTATTTTTCCGCAGAATGAGACACCGAAAAACCGCGACACCCGCAAAAAATCTCTGATTACAGAATACCCCGGGTTGCTGACAGGTCCACACGGCGCCCAAATCAAGCGGCTGCCGGGATGGCAGCCATGGTACATCCTCTCAGCCCGTATCCCTTTGCAGAGCCTCCGCTACAATTCCCGTCACCTATATAAAGATCTGCAAATCGCGCTCGTTCTCTGGCGACATACGACGCTAGAAATCACAGCCCTTTCCGCGTACAACAATCACCTCGATCGGAATGCCAAATTCTCTACGTTTACGGTGGATGGAGCGTCTACCAGCAGGCAGAGCGATTACGCAGTCGGCGAGAAAGGGAAGGGTTTCATATTGGCCACACAGTTCTTACAAGAGCATACGGAGGAGGTGTTAAAGACTCTTGCTCCGGCTGATGTGCCCAGAGATGTCAAGCTTGGAGCGTCTTTTCGGGTGGGACATCAAATCGGGACTTTGAAGTGGAAAGGTACAAAATACGACGATGACGTGGAGGAGGTTCTAAATGTGGTGCTCGACGACCTCACTCCTTGGACCCTTGAGGAGTACCTGCATAAGAAAGGTGAGTCTGAGGCTGCCTTACATCTGTGCGGACGCTGTCATGTACTCATTGCGATCACAGTCAGCGAAGCGGCAGATAAAAAGAAACCCCGCCGTGACAACGATGAGTCCGACTCGGACGTTGACCAGCCAGTCGCAATCACAGATAAATTCCGCACTGACTCCCAACAGGCTCTTAAAAAAATCTATGAGGCTCGCGGGCGTTTCCAAATGGACGCCAAACGTGAAGACAGTAGTTTGCTCAGCAGCGCAGGGAGTCAGTTGGTTTACGAAGACGAAGTGGCCATCACGGTTGTCGGGATCAACGGGTCATTCCAACCCGAGTATCTTTTCCGCTCCATCTACGGAATCATTCCCCCCGAACACGCGTGGCGCGTACCAAACACTCCCGTACAGTTCTTCATCTCACCCGCCAACTTCGACGCTCCTGATCGAAACGCTCAACCACCTGCCGAATCATCTGAAGATCTATTCGAAACAGAATCCGGTCCCGCTGCGCTGTTCTACTCCCGCGACCAACTCGTTCCCTTCGGTCTTTTTCTCAACAAACTCTCCATAAACTACCACGGGAAGCTCCACATCACCTCCGACCGCGTCGCCATTCTACGAGACTACCGCGTCGACGTCTATCAAAAGGATCTCTCTCTCGCCGCCGACCTAGGATTCCGCACAATCCCAGAACTCGCTGTCGAGCTTGCGCTGGACGTTCTCTCCTGCGACCACTCCGACTCTCTCTCGCAATTGATCAAACCCGATAACGAAGTAGACGATTCGGAGGGCACGAAAGCTTACCGCGCTGCCTTCGAAGCAGCCTTGCGCAAGCTCCATCCCGACATCCCTGCGAGCACACGGATCCAGCCTACGGCCTCCATTAAGAAGGAGAAGGATCTCATTGAGGAACTGGGGCTTGAAGCTGTAGAGGTATCGGATAGCGCGTGGCGCATCATTCACGACTCCGGCGCGTATCTTGCGGTGAAAGACGTCGCAAGGAAGAGACTCTTAAGCCGGCCCGCAATAATCGATGCCCCCGGACGCCTGAAACGCCTGCGTCTCGCCATGGCGAAGGTCGCGCCGTACGTACCCGAAGAGAACGTGACGATACGGGATTATTCGCTCTCGACTCCGAAGGTGGTGTTTGATGAGAAGAAGAATCTGTTGGCGTTTGCGACGCCGAGGCCGTGTGGAAAGCATACGGAGCAGAAGAGCTGCTTGTGTTGGTTGGGGCCTGCAGTGTATGAGGCTGCGATGAGAGTCGGTGGGGATAAACGATCGGCGGAGGAGAATTTGGATAGTTTTTATCCGGCTTTTTTGAAGGGGATGAATGGGAAGACGGCGGTGGATGAGGAGGAGGAAGATGCAAGTGATGAGGACGATGACGATGACGATGACTCGGGAAATGAGATGGGTATGTGTTTTTTCTCTTCTCTTTGACGCCTCAGTCGGTCACTAATCGTCCCTTCTAGATGTGGACGATAATGCTGACAAGGACAATGAGAAGGACGATCCTACCTATGTTCCTCCCAAGAGTAAGCATGTTTTCTTTCCCCACTCGTTGAATCTGTGGAATTGACGAAAAGTGCAGCAAAAGATGCGGCGGAAAAGCGGAAGAAGCAAGAGGCAGAGACACAGAAGAACGGATCGAAGGGGTCGAAGTCAAATGACGTCCAGGCGACGAAAGAGAAAGCGCAGACCCCCGCCAAGACTCCACTCAAGGAGAAGTCGCCATCCTCGCGCCAGGAGAAGGAAACTGCGAACACTCAGAAATCTCCCACAAAGCAACCCGACGCGACTCCCGAAACGCCTCGCGCCAAGCAACCCGAACAGACTCAGACAGCCAACAAACCAAAGGCCCCGACCAACATGCAGGTACATGATTCTCCCGCCAAAGCCTCATCATCTTCGACCTCCATCGGCGACGATGACGGCGACGCTGTCATCGCGGCGGTTTCCGGGCTCGCGGCTCGCCTCAAAGAGTCCCGTGTTCTCGTCTCCGACCTCACGCGCCAGATCGACGTATCGAATACCGAGATCGCCATCTTGCGTCAAGAGATGGGGAGGCGGTTGACGGTGGAGCAGTCTGCTGCGAAGCAAGCGACTATTTGGGCGCAAGCGGAGACGATAAAGAGGCTTGAAGGTGATTTGAAGGATGCGAATGAGCAGTTGGATCAGTTGCTGGAGGAGAGCAAGAGGCGGCTGGAGCTGCAGCAGGCGGCGGTGTTGGACGCGCAGAGGTCGTTGGCGGTCTCGCAAACGCGAAAGCGGCAGCGGACGGAGTGAGGCGCTCGTAATTCTGCGCTTGATTCAGGAGGAAAACAGGGAGGAATTTCTGTATATATATTGGAAGGAATCGTACAGCCGGAGTCTCGTTGGCCACGCTCGATGCACATATAATCTTTTACGGGAGACATCTGTACAGTATCATAGCTTTATTCTTGGATTTTGTTTGGCTCGACGTCAGGCATACAGTAATCTTTCGTTCCAGATGAACTCGATAATGACACATTTATGTTTCACCTCGCAATATAAGTATAACAAAGTCACGGAGTTTAGCTATGAATCCATACGCTTGTGAAAGTCAGTAATTATGCAAAAGAATGAATAGATTGGTCCCAGTGGGTCCGCTTACTTCAATCAACCGCTCTCAAGTGCACTAATACTCTCACCATACACTACACGCGTCACTCACTCACTGAAACCACCCCCTCCCCCCTACTCAACCTCCTTCCTCCCCCTACACTATCTCTCCCACTCCCCGGATCCAACGACGTTCGAATCGTCTCCGCGGGCTATCACTCACCCCAGCTCGCGGATGCGGTCTGGGTCCGCAGGCAAGTTCGCGCGCGTGAAGGCGGTGAGGATAAGGGCAATGAAGAGGCATTGGCCCAGAGAATTTCTAAAATCAAATCGTACTCACCCTCTTCGACATAGCATCGATACCTTTCGTATCCTTCATCGCCTCGGGCTGGAGGCTACTTTTACTGGTGGCGCTGGGCATGCCGCGAACGATCTGGGATGAGACCGGGCGAAACGACTGCGACAGTGCACGTGGGATTAGTTGAAATGTTACAACTTTAGGAAGGAAGGAAGGAAAAAGGAATAAAACACAAAAACACAAAAAGAAGGAAACAAAGAAACTCGCAGACATTCCCCGTAAGTTCGGGGCGTGCGAGCTTGGAGGCGGGGTAGGCTGTCATGGGTGCGGCGCCGGAGTTGGCGAGGAAGACGGTGGAGAGGGTGGCTGTGATCGAGTGAGGGGATTAGAAGGGAATAGAGGGAGAGAGGGACGGAGAAGGGATTAAGGAAGTAAGAGGATGATGCACTGGGATGTTTGACCATGTTGACAGCGCCGGAAGAGACAAAGACGAGTCGGGAGGCGGAGGCGATGAGTTTGTCGCGCAGGAGGTGGACGAGGTAGTGTTGTGCTGTTACGGGCAATTTGATTCAATGGATTGCCAGAGAAGAACAGATGACGAAAGCGAAACAAACGCGAGAAACACTCACAAAATTGATTGATCACATACGCCTCACACCACTTCGCATTTGGCCCCGGTCCCTCCGTCGCATGCGGTCTCACGGCTGCGAGTATTATCATAAGGTAATCGATCCTTTCACTTGGTACGCGGCTTGGGTGGTGGGGACGTCGCGCATGCCGAGGATGAGTTTCTTGAACGAGGAGGTGTTGCTCACTTCGAATATTTAGATCGGCGTCATGGTCAGCAGATTGAGCAGAGTTACCGGGCGAGTAGAAGAATTACGCACGAGCCCGAACGAAGCGGCTGTTGTCCGGCGATTTTCGCAATGGACGTCATTGTGCAGCTGCGAGGCTCGACGGTAGAGTGAGGGCATTTATATGCTGAGTTCTGCGATTCTGAGCGTTAGAATGTTGTGGAGATGCGGGTGAGTTCAGTGCGGGTGAGCATCGAGCTGCAGCGAGCTTAGACTTCCGAGTTGGTTGAGGAGGATGGACGTTATATCACTGAGTAAGGCGGCAAGATGGCGTGGGAGAGGACACGTGTAAGCGGGGTGAACGACGGGCGTGCTCTCAGTCTGCGATGTCGGCGCCAATAGCTTTTGTGGCGCCAAGATGGAGGGAGGGTGGAGGAGGAGAAGGTTTGTGCATGTTGATTTGATGTTGATTGTTTGAAGATTTGATGGCGGCTCACCGGTCCTGAGTTTACCGAAGGCCGGGTTGAATTTCGGCGATTTCGGCGATGTTCGACAACAAAATGCTCAAAATTCACAGTTGTTCCTGCAATCGGACGAGGGGTTGAAGACTTTCCATGACCGGATCCTTTCCAGACACAAACGAGCCTTCATTCCTTTGCCACTGAAAATTCAGACTGTTCGAACGATAGTGGACCAGAGGCGGACATATAGCCTACAATGTTCAATCTTTGAGATTTCTTTCGGCGTCCGAGATGCAGCGCGAAAGAGTGATGGTGGCCCTGAGATGGAGTATTATCTCTGTGCAGAAATAGGTGAAATGGCGACAACCCATCCAGGAAACTGTTTATTTATCCAAGTTTATCCGCAAAGCTGCGATGCATGCGATGACGCGATGCAAAGTTGAATTTCGGCGATCTCGGCGATGTTCAGCATCAGGTCTTTGTCAACCGTTGAACTGTGGTTCCATGAGCAACGTCAACCTCCACACTGTATCCAGTTATCAGTGATTCTGGAGAATATATAATATATCCCTGGCGAATCGCGATACATGCCAGATCAAGTAGGCCAAGCATGCATAGATAGTTTCTGCTAACCGTAACCTTGAACAAAGTTACGGAGATTAGCTATGCTCCCAGCGCCCAAACAGTACACTTATGAAAAGGGAGTATCGGAATTGATTGTAAGTATATGTTACAGCCAGGGATCCCAAGATGCAGGAACGATAAAACACTTATCTTCGCTGCCAAAAAAAAAATTAGTTTGATGTCTCATGTCCCGGCGCTGTGTCACTCACAATCCAGACCACACCGTCAAACCTGACGATGGCAGCTGCTTGCGACGGGGTACAGTATATTCCACCCAAACATTCAAGCCCCGGGCGCGAAAGTTCCCGACGTCTAAAACAACATTCGGGCGTTCTACTCCGTTGTAAATATGAAGATCTTGCAGCTTCGTGTGATATTTCAATTGATTCTCAGCCAGGTTAACCCAAATTTCGTCTTGGATCAAGCATCGAATGCAGAGTTCTCTGAGAGCGGGGAAAGGGTTTGGCATGTCCGTATCAGGACCGAGAGACACGACAAGCGTATCATTGGTTTCAATGTCTCCTCCCATGAGAGGATTTTCGCGAGGAATGCCGAAGCGCAGCTCTAGTCGAGTAAGACAGGAGAATAATCGAAGGGTTTGAAGAGAAGTGGCAGTCGCGATGGTGGATAAAGGAATGCAAAGTTGGGATAGAGAGGGCGAATGAGTGGCAAGATGTGTGAGAACAGGCATCCCAATCATTAACCCCACCTCCAAGGCCATCCACTCGGAGTGCAAAACGCGGAAAATATCGAGGTGTGGAATTATCAGATGTTCCATGAAGTTCACAAAATATGCGGACTCCGTGACGCCTTCTGCAGGGATTACCATCCCGTCTATGATGAGAACCAATGAAGCCAGGGATGGAAGCACGATGACCTCAGTAATCCAGGCATCCGGCAATTCTAGGACGGCCAAAGAAACACGGAATGAACATAGATTTTTGCATCCTTGTAACAGACGAAAGACGTTGGTTGTAGTGAGCGAGAATACCTGGGACGACTGTCTGTCCACTCTCAGGACGAGAGTGAGGTGTTCCAGATGATCCCAGGAGAAGGGTGTTGCCGGCACGAGAACATTGAGATCTCGGAGCGCGAAGCCGACGGAAGCTTTTTTCATTCCGCGAAACAGAGGGCCAGACAGGATAGTGGATCCTTTTTCCGCATCAAGACCGTCCGCGTTTGCATTGTCGGCCACTTCTAAGCCCCTCCAATCGTTAACATTCAGATATGCCACTTTTAGGTCCTCCAAAAGCGGTGATTTTATTTGCGCCATTTTTTGAAAGTCTTCGTGCGTGATGTTGGAGATCGAAAGGGCGCCCCAACGAAGGGAAAAGCGTAGTAGGAGATGGAATATGTGGTGACAGCCAGGGATATCCGGTGTGAACCACATTGAAAGGTTGAGTGGGAGAGGAGCGGACCGCTCCAGCCAATCAAGCATGGCGACTTTTCTCACAGTTCTGGATGCGATGAAAGCTAACGAGACATGCAGCGCTGCCCATAGCTTTGGCATCGAGAACGCGACGGTCCTCCAGGTGCTGCAGATGCGTCCCAGCAGTAATGGCACCTGCGCGGCGCTCATGGTCGGATTGCGCTCTAGCGGTAGGCAGGCTGCGAAAATGCCCTCCAAGACATCCTGTGGGAGACGACGCGGAAGAGAGAGAAGAGCGCGATGCGATTCGATGTAGGCCTTTACGCGGCTCCTTCTCTCTGTCAGATCCTGGATGAGGGAATCCAGGCGGCCGAGTTCTGCTTCGTGCGGCTTGAGATGCGCGTCGATGCGCGGAATCTCAGAATCGGTGGGGATATAATTGGTGTGAAGGTACTCTTGGAATGGGGAATGCGCGAGATTTATGCTGTGATCAACGTCCGCAGACATTGTGGGCGTCAGAAACAACAGGAGGAGTCACTTCCAGTCACATCAGATTCACGGAACACGAAACACGATCACATGATCTGAACTTACTTTAGGCGTAATCTTTTGTTGGCGGCGTCTGTACAATGCCGTGAAGTTGCACTCGATGAATTGAGATCGATATATCATAATATCTTTTGAGGGTTGCTTAAGAAATTCGCGTCAATTTGAGAGAGATTCAATTTCTGTACATACATATTTATCCAAAGAACGAACGAACTACACAAAGACGGGACACATCAAAAGGAATACACTGTATTTGACTATTTACCTGCATTATTCGATTTATATGTTGATTTGTTCAATTCCGAGCGTCAGAAAGTTGGCGATATGCGGCTGAGCGTCCGAAATGAATTTTGAAAGACTTGGTGCTAATTCCAAGCTGATTCCTGAATAGGCCGGAATCCAACCTGAATCCTGATTCCTGAATACGATGGGTCGCTGAGTGAGGCAGCAAGATGTGGGAAAGGACGCGAGTACAGTACAGCCGAATCGAGTCGAGGATGGGCGGAAAGACGGGTGCGCTTCGTGATGGGGACACAACCGCTTCGTAGCGCGAATCGAGAGAGCGCTGCAGAAGGGGAAGGTTTGTCAATGTTAATCTCCAAAGCTGATGTGACGCCGCACGGCCCGCAACGGGGTCCGGTCCTGAGTTTACCGAAGGCCGGGTTGAATTTCGGCGATGTCGGCGATGTTCAAAAACGAGCCGCGGACTCTTTGCGAACGGTAAGACTGTGGTTGCATGATCAAACTCTATGTACCTTGTACCCAGTTGCCCTAGTGGCTTCGGTCAAAAAATGACACCTGTTCACTCAGACACAGAGCTCGTATCCGAGATTCCGAATCGAACGAGGGGTTAGAGGCTTTTGAATCCGATGAGGGATATCACATCATACGTTCCAGACACACGAGACTTGATCACCTTCGGACAGATGCTTTGAGCTGTAAGGTTACGCTTGCAGCCTTTCGCCATTCTGAATCACCAACAGCGTACGAAGGCCGCATCAACGAAAATACTTGTATTGGAGACAAAACACATCGGCTCAGTATACTACACAAACGCCGAGAGAAATAGATACTACGCGCCAAGTACTCCTAAGCAGCCACCATCGGATCACTGCGTCGTCCCACTCAAAATCGACTTGTATGTAAGATGAGTGTAGACATTACCCGAGGCATCAGTGTCAATGCCTTTGAACTCGAAGACGTCTCCAGCCTAAAAACCCGTGAGTTTGATTTCCTGGGAGAAATCGACCATCGACTCACAGGCATGATAACCTTCGTGCTGAGCGCCTTCAACCCATTCGTGATATTATCGCACCAGCTCTCGCTGATAGTCAATCTGAACATCCCCCCGAAATAGAGCGACATCATGTCGGTGCAAGCGCTCCTGTTCAGCGAATGAATCAGTATCCCAAAGTTCGGGAACAGCGGACATGACGCACCTTAGGAAATCCTCGAACGCGACCCAGCCCTCCAAATGGTGATCAGCAGAGAAGACGACGTTACCGCTGGAATCGCGGGGGAGATTGATGCTCTGGGCAGACAAGGACGGGAAGAAGGCCCAGGTGCCGTCCGAACCAGTGTTGAGTTTGAGGGAAGCAGACCAGCTGGAAGCGAATTGATGAGCATTGAGATGTGATAATACTTTCTCAAAGAAAGAGCAGCTCAACTCACTTCGCGTCAGCCCAGTAGTTCCCTCCGTCATTCCAAGGACCGCTTCCATCCTTTCCGCCCGCAGGTCCTTTCACTGTGGTCCAGCAATGAATATTGAAGTGGACAGATCCAGCGATTTGGATATGCAATTCCCTGCGATAACGAACGATATGGAATAGGCATGTAGACGGTGAAGGAATGTCGAGCTACACTCACCTCGCAGTATCGTCAGAGAACGCCTTGGTAGGATTCTCTGACAGCGTAGAGGACCAAGTAACATTCAATGTACTCGTTCCCGTACGCTGAATCCTCCTCCAATCCAATCCCTCGTCAGTATACTCGTAATCATAGGTGAAATTCTGGGTATTGTTGTAATGAGACCCCGAATCGTCCACGCTCGCAGGGGTGATTTGCGGAGTCATCTTGTTAAATACGGGAGGCTGGACTTGGAATCGCGAAACATACTCCTTGACGATGTACTGCTTGTCGAACAAGTTACGCGAGAACGCGAGGGTCCCATTACTCCCCGCGCTCTCCTTGGTGAGAGCACCATACGAAGTCGATATAATCCCAGCGTTTCGATTCTTTCCCGGATCGTTTGCGTTGTTCAGAGGTGTGCCGAGTCCAAGCATACAGAAGTTGAGCGTCGATTGGTCGGGGAGGGATGCATTGGGAGTGGTACTGAAGAAGAACGTCGCCGGAACCATCTCTGGGATCGCAGTGCTCGGAGCTGGGATCGTCTGCTGAACGGTATATCCGAGAACGTAGGGATTGGGATTGCTGGGGTCTGTACCCAATTTACCGAAATATGCGGTGATGGTGTTCATGACGGTGGTGATGAGTCCGAAGGTATCCTGCCCGGCAGGATCGGCCACCACACCTCCGGCGCTAAAGTCGAGCACGGTGTGAGCCTGGTTGGCCCAGACGTACTCGTCTGTGAGAGGGTTCTCTGCGTCTCGAGCATAAGCAGTGATTGCGGCGGTGGCCTGTGCGTCCGTCACGCCCGTCTGAGCTGCGCGAATGTGGAAGGAGTTGACGATTTTGTCGTTCTCAAAGAGGCAGAATACGGAAGATATCAAAAACGCATTCGAAGGCAGGCCCTACACGAGAGAAAAAAATTATAATCAGAATTCCCGCTGGAGTAGTAGAATTAAGTAAGATGAATATCTACCTGCGCATTCCCGGTCGTGAATACATCGTTGACTGCCGCCTTTGCACCAGGCGTCAAAATTTCTGGCCCAATTCATCAGAACAAGGTGAGAAAGATTGGGAGGATACGCACGGGTCTCGACGTCGGTGATCGATGAGCTATCAAGGTTGACCATCCAGCTCATGATCCAATTAGCGAAGAAAGCGCGTTCGCCACCAGAAGAGGAGAGATCGGCCCATCCACACTTGAGAGGTACGTTGAATCGCGCACTCTTATATTGATCACCCGTTGACGACACGGTGCTGTCCACGAATCCTATGTCAAGGAAAGGCGGGTCGATCCAGGCAGTCAGGCCGACTTTGCCGGGCTCGGGTTTGTGGGTGAAAATATTGTTGATCTCCGGGTAGATTTTGAGAACTGGGTTGATGAGGTTTTGGTCAGGGTTCTTGGAATCCGGTGTATCTAATAGTTGATGGTGAGCGAATGGTCGATGGAGGCAAAGCGATAAAATACAAACAGTACAAGTTCGCAAACTGCTTGTTGACCGCGGCTTGGTTGACGCTAAGAACCATGTCCATTTCGGACAGCGTCCCGACAGTTGGAGAAGACATGTGTAGTGCTGAGAGACTGTTGAGGCAAATTAGACGAGAGTGAAACGACGATGTTCGTTTTGACGAAGATTGCAACAACACACCGGGTCTTTATAGGTTTCTGGTCGCATTCTGACAGTTCAAGGCTCGTTTCGGTGAAGTGTCCCTTCCGACCTATAAATAGAGCGATAGGATGTCAGAAAATTTCCGACTTTCCCGGGGACAGAAGGAGCCGATACCGCAATAGACACGGCCACGGTATGCAGATCCTCCTGTTTCAATAATCAATTCATTCGTTTCTGTATCTGCACTGAAGGTCACATACTAGGGGAGATTCGGAGTACAAGCTTCCGAGAATTGCGGAGAATTTTCAGCACTGGTCTTCGTGCTAGGAATTCTTAAAATTGACATGAGAGTCGCAGGAAGCTATCAGCAAAAAGGGACAAGAACAACCATTTAAGGCCATATTACTTCGAAGTGAAGCTTCCGTTTTGCCCGGGAACGACTTCGCGCATTTGTCAATAGCGAGTTTGAAGAAGACATGGGAAAAGAGACAGAAAACTTGAGAGGAGAGAACTTCCGCCGTAGAGACGCAACTAGGATGACACGAGCCGCAAGTTCCTGACATTGCGGCCGCAAAGATCTCGCGCCACTATCGATAATAATTCGGGTCTTGTGGTCACGAACTTGACTGCGGCCGCAAGTCTCGGAATATATTGTTCGAAGCGAACTCTTGAGGTTGACAACAGTAATTCAATAGACTGCGAACGTTGAGGCTTGATCTAAGTTCCTGAGGTTGCGGCCGCAAAGATTTCGCGCCACTATTGAGGATAATTCGGGTCTTGTAGTCAAGAAGGTGTTGCGGCCGCAGGTCTCGACATATTTTGTTCGAAGAGAAGTCTTGAAGCTGACAATAGGAATTCATTGAACCGAGAATGTTGAGGCTAGATACAAGTCCCTGAAATTGCGGCCGCAAAGATTTCGCGCCAATACCGAGGATAATTTGGATCTTGTGGTCAGAAAGTTGACGTTGATTCTTGAAATTGACAAGAGCAATTCACTAGAGTGAGAATGTTGAGGCTATTTTGACGTCGTTGGCTCTTCGTTGCATATCGAAGCCGGCTTGGAGCTCGGAAGCCTGCGAGGCGGCGAACTTGAACCGACGTTCGGAATAGAGAGAGGCTAGCCGCACATGCTAGCAGCTGCCAGCTATCGACAGTGTGGTTTGTGAACAAGAAACCTCCCGTGGCTGTCGCTGATCGAAATGGGGAGAAATCCGTCGTGAACGCAGGACGCAAGTTGTGTGATGTGTTACAGTGGTCACTGGTGTCACATCATGTCTAATGCTAATCACCGGCCGAGCCGACCTTGAGCGGCCTTGAGCCTCCTCGAGTGGAGGTGTAGCTCACCGACCCCACCTTCTCAAACTGACTGCGCCAAATCTGTTGGGGACCTCAGCATGTTACGGAATTGGTAGTATTGAACGAGCTCGAAAGAAGTCCGAAAGTTGGGATTCAACGAAATCGTAATAGAGCATGGAGAGTTCTATATGGTAGCAGAATATATAGCCCGTCCCACATCCGCATGAAGTTCAATATTTAGTAAGTAGTCGGTGCTTTCCTTTTGAATTGGAGCGCCAAAATGAACCCCTTCGGCAAATGTTTACGGATCACGGATACTTTGATCCCGTCAAATAGGATCGGAAATTTAACCAGGCTTGTCTTCCACCATCATGGCAATGGTCTTGCGCCTTCCCACTCGAAACGGCTCCGCTCAAACGCATGTTCCATTTGGATCGGAATCCGAATCGCATGGACTCGTCACAGCTATTCCCACAACGGTCGGCCGCGACGGTCGGCCACAATAAAAGGTACATACCATCTGTCAATCTCGGAATAGCTCAAGCGAAGACAATGACTTCTGGTGTATAAATTTCAGGCTGAACCAGGAACATCCACAAGCGAAACGATATGTCTTCGGTCACCGCGAATTCCGAAACCGCCAACCTCACTCCCCCAATCACTATCCCTACCAGCATCCCGTTTCCATTATGGACGACGACCGACCCATCGCAGCCTCCAACACGTTCTCTGAGCACGACAAAAACAATTACGGCCAACGTCTGCTCTGAATTCACGCAATATATCGCACCGGCGACCCCTGTTAGTGCACAACATAAACTCGCAATTGTTCAAGACGGGGGCGGAAATCCAATCGTCTTTTCAATTGGAAGCGACGACGTAAGTGTTTCGTCTTTGAAAAATTCTCGTCATCAACTCGTTTCGCAGAGGTTGTACTGTATTCAACATATTCCCGGGGCCAGTAGCGGGTGGCAGTCCGTCGACATCACGCCAACAACTCAGACCGGGTACCGCGCCGTAGCCTTCGACGTTGTTCAGGACATGTCAACCAAGAACGTCAATCTGGCTGTAGCCGTCACCACTGGCGCTACGGGCTCCAATACCGACCTCTACACCGTCTTCGGCCTGAGCATCTTTTACTCCCCCGTTGACTGGGCTCAGCTTGCCTGGAATCCTCGAAACAACAATTTAGGTCCACGCTCAGTCTCTACTATGCAGTTATCCGAAGTCGCAGCCGTTCGCGGTGGAGCGTATCCCTTCGTGCTCGTAGGTACCTCAATCAGCGGTTCCTCCGACCTCCTCGCGTCGGACTATGTTGTTTCGCTCGATCCGAGCAGTACAACGCCTTGGTCTCAGGCCCCACTCTCGAAAGTGGCTTCCAGCGTCATTCAAGTCTCGCCGGGTCATATGCGTTTGCCGTTCGGACATGGTGTCTTCACCTTATTCCAGGACGCGAATTACATCAACGAAGGTTTTTTGACGCAGTACGGGAAGGACGCAGGAAACTCCTGCGCGTTCAACTCCTTGCCGACTTTGGATGCCAACGGCAACGTCACCGATGCTGGGACTTTGGTCGTCGTTTTGCTTAGGAAACTCGGCCAAGTCGCTCGGGGGTTCACAACGTTGGTTAATAGCAAGGGGTGAGTTCAATATCGTCTTCGTGATAAAACAGAATCGTTGATTCATTTTCAGCGATTCTGACCTCGTGGTAGCTGGAGTTAACGGTCTCGGTTTCTACCCCTCCGCCAAACTCGATCAAGACCCAACCGCCGTCTTGCTTCCAAACGTCAGCTTCCACCAAGTCACTGCAAGCCAATGGGGAACGCAGATCTCTATTCTCGCCACTTCAACCTCTGGACAGCTCTATTACATCCAGGGGTCGCGTACTTCCGCTACCGCAGACCCTACCTTTACCTATTCTGGATTTCCCATCCGCACGGGTGTTTCGATGCTGGCTGTGCAACGCAATGCTATGCTTGGTGGAGGTGCCACCGAGTTTGTTTGCGTGGACTCGGATGCAGGGGTTATGCACGTTTGGAAAGATCCTACGTCGACAATTTGGGGCGAGCAAAAGCTTTTGATTGCTAGTACAGAGAAGCAGACGAGGTACCGAATCATTCGTCGGTGTGGATTTTTGTCTTATCTTTTCTTTTGTAGTATTCCGGCGTTCATCTCTCAGATCAAGCTTACGGACGTCGATGGGAATGGACTCGGAGAATCGCGCCAAATCGTGAGTTCCTTCACCTTCTTTTTTCGATGTCCGTATCTCAAAATATTCAGGATATCATCTCTTCCGACGCGTCCTACTTGACCATCAATAACTGCACATACCAAGTTAACCCTCGCACCGTGACGACAGTTCCGACCGACTCACAAGGCCAACTTAGCATCGTCTATCCGGCAGATGTCACTCTCACAGCTCCGACGCTTACTCTCCGCTTCTCCGAACCAACCCAACCAACTTCACCCGTCGCTACCTTCGACGTCTGTCCTGTTCAGCGTATCGCGCGCAAACTTGGTCGAATTCAAAGCGCATCGGATATTATGAACGCTGTCGACAACAAAGGCAATAAAATATTCCCTCCCGGCTCCGTTGATTCGAATGGGAAGCCGCTCACTGAAGGCGCTTTCGATGCCTTGTCGTCGGTTTTCTCCAATGCGCCGAGCCTCTTTGCTTCTCTCGGTGCGAGCGCGGAACTTCTGGGCGAGGATATTGTAGGGCAGGCGAAGGATTTGTGGGTCACGATTAAGGACGATCCGATTGCAGGGTTCGAGCGTGATATGAACTCGGATACTTCGCTGGGAAATAAAGTGAAGGATTTCTTTGTGGATACCGGAGATTTCTTCGTGAGTGACTTGTTCAACTACGTACGTGTTAGTCCTGAATTCTGATGGCTTCGCAGGTTAGCATTGGTAAAAAGGTTGTCGCTCTCGACCAGTTTGTTTTATCGGTGGTGGAAGACGTTATAGTCCTGTATCTCGAGGTGCAGGGTACGTTCATCAAGTTAGAGATCGAGACTGTGGCGGCGTTGGTCAGAAGGCAAGAATAATCTCTTCGTTTCATGTCCTATTCAAACAACCAACGATCTCTTAGCTTTGCCATCATCCTTCGCGAGGTGACTGGAATAGATCTGGTTAAATACCTCGACTGGCTGGGCTTCCTATTCGATTGGGATAACATCATGAAAACTCAAAAGGTTAGTCCCCTCAAAATCATCATCCTGATCTCCTCTTCAATTCATTGTCCCAGATACTGGCAAATTACGCTACGACAAGTCTGAAAACCTTCGGCCGCGTGATGTCGGGCAACGGAGCTTTCTTTGCTGCCATGATCAAAGACATCAAAGCGACAATAAACGAGGTTATCCCGGATATGAGGGAGGTCACAACTGATACCAGCACGAATCCTTCGGCGGATGGGGATGGTTTGTCGTCCATTAAAGCCATTCTCGGACCAGTCTTCGACGTCCTGTTCAATAACCCCATCGCTTCCGTCTTCTTCGATATTCTCGGCCGCCTCATGGAGGCATTCTCAGGGCAGGATGAAATCATCGTTCCGGGAGTAGATGCCCTCTTCACCGCGATCGACACGATTGTCTCAAAAGCGTTCGCATCGGGAGTGGATAATATCTCCAAATTTATCACCGACATCTGTGCTAAACTCAATGATGTTTGCAACAAGACCATCACCATAGGGCAATGTAAGTCATTCACACGATTTCCCGTCGACTCGGTTTTGACCCTGTAACTCGGACCAGTTGTCATGGATTTACTTTCCGATACAATCTGGACGATAATCGACACCCTTGCCATGTTGCTCACGGATGCGGTGGATGTCTTCGATTCGATCGTTGTAGCTCTCATCGACTTTTTGACCGGGGCTTGGACTGTCCCCGTCCTCACCAGCCTCTGGAAGTTCGTCACCAATACAGAGCTCACTGTGATGAACGTCCTCACTATCCCGGCCGCATTCGCCCTCAATGTCGCGGCGCAGATTAAATTCGGGAAGCTTCCTTTCGACAACGGTGCTTGGCCCGATCCGACGAACTCTTTACCGAGCTTGTCTTCACTGATCTTGGACCCCTCAATCTTCCAAAGTAACCCGCCAAAACAACAAGTAAAAGCGATGAAACTAGCTTCTACTGCCGACGTTCAGGAAGGTGGTGCGGAGGAGGAAGAGCCCGTGGACCCAGATGAGGAGACTAAGGTGCGAGCGGCTTCGACGTCCCGGTTTCAAGCATGAATCCTGATCTAATCATGATCCAAGCTTCGCAACTACCGTCTCAGTGATGCTGCCTGCGGGGCCGTTGCGAATCTTTTGGGCTGTATATCCAGCATCGTGGAGATCTTTTACATGTCGCAAATGTCCCGGCTCAATAAGGTGGCTCCGAACAATATGCCTGCCCCTCCCAATGGCCAAGTCAACCAGATCAACCCAAATCGTGAGTACAGTCTGTATCTGCGGGCGGAGAATCTGCGCCTTATATGGTTCTATGATAGCGCTTCTCAAATTCGAAGTTGCGGAGCAGAAGTATTCGGTGCGATTCAATAGTGTATCAAAGGCGTTGAAATCCTCCGCGAGCAACATCAAGCTGGTTCTGGATGTTGGGCTTTTGATTACGCATTTGATTAGTGGGAGCATTATGAGTCAAGTCGAGATGCCTTCTCCCCGACGAAAAGCATGGGTGGGTTTTCTTTGTTTCCTACCTACAACAATTGATTGACATTGGCGGCGTTCTGGGATTCAGTTGGGCATAAAGTTCGGTCTCGGAGTGCCTCTGATCATAGCCGGCGCAGGGTGCAGCTACTATGCATTGAATAATGAACCCGGATCGCCACCAAGACACCGTTGGCTGTTGGCCGGTGGAGTTTGTACCGCCCTAGGCAACATTTGTCACACAGGGGTCACAGGAATTTGGGAGTTTGCATTATGTGATAAGAAGCCTTGGGACGATGTCAGGTTCGTTGGCGATTTGATGGAGACTGTTGGAGCAGTGTCGGGATTAGGCGCCAGTTTGGCGGATTTTTTCGACAACGAGGAAGTGGCGCTTGGGTGTTTGGTTGGGGATCTGGGTATCAATGTTGTAGAATACGTTTCCATCGGTGCGTGTTCTTTGATTTTGGAAAGCCCAACTGACATTTCGTTTGATGAAGCGCCTATTCTTCTTGGCCAGTATGTCAGCAATCCAGTTAGCATCGAGGAGACGGGGAAGTTGAAGACTGAATAGACTCTAACCAGAACATCAGTCCTTGTATTTCTTGTAGCGCGGTACAATGCGATATATATGTGTGTGTGCTTTAGTTTTTCTGAGACTATGAGATCTATCGTGCGTAATAACTTCACTGTCTGCTCGTTCACACAGAACATTAACCAAGACACTCCAAAGCCCAAGCACTTGCATTCAGAAAACGCTGCGACTATATTGACAGAGAGTACTCATTATAAAGAAATTCTTCTCAGTTTGACCATGATTTTATTTTGGGACATAATGATGGGGTCCATGTCAATCGCGCGGTATCTTGTCTCAAAGTCGACCCCTCTTCCTTCCCCAATGTACACAGACTTCATGTCACTGGACTCCCCCTATTCCACATACATCTGTAGAGAAACTATACCCCGTCTCAAGGCCATCTCTAATACGCGCCATCTCCATCCGCATGTGTTGAGAACGCCGAAGGTGAAGTTACGGAGAGATATCAAGATCGAACATCGTAAGTAATGTTGCCCAGTGTTAATTTACCATCTTCTCAACTCTAAAAATAATCGGTCCGGAAGTAATCAGCTCGTGTGCGTCTGGGACGTATCCGCTCATCGGAACCCTTCGGCCCCTCGTTCGATTCGGGGATGAATTGTGCATGTAAGTATCACGATTCACCATCAGGGAATATTTTTGTCCAGAGCCACTGACAACGTTAACTGGATACAAGGTAGAGTTTGCTTGTGAAATAAAAGCTCGAAGCCTGCGCGGCTTGATGTTGAACATCGCCGAGATCGCCGAAATTCAACTTTGCATCCAGACCGGCGCGCATCATCGCAGCTTTGCGGATAAACTTGGGTAAACATTTTCTGGATGGACTGTGGCCATTTCACCCATTTCTGCACAAGAATCATACTCCATCTCAGGGCCACCATCACTCTTCCGCGCTGCATCTCGGACGCCGAAAGAAATCTCAAAGATTGAACATTGTAGGCTATATGTCCGCCTCTGGTCCACTATCGTTCGAACAGTCTAAATTATCGGTGGCAAAGTGATGAAGGCTCCTTTTCATCTGAAAATTATCCGCTCATGGGAATGTTCAACCCTTCGTTCGATTGCAGGAACGAATGTGAATTTTTGAGCAGCTTCTTGTCGAACATCGCCGAAGTCGCCGAAATTCAACTCGGCATTCGGTAAACTCCGGACCGGTGCGGCGTCATCAAAGCTTGGGGGATCAACATGCACAAATCTTCTCCTTCTCCTTCTCCCTCCCCCCATCTTGGCCCCACGAAGTTGGCGCAACCATCACGGACCACGCCCGTTGTTCCTCGCGTCCTCAACTCGGGTGTACGCGCGTCCTCTCCCACGCCAGCTCCCCGCCTTACTCAGCGACCCATCTTATTCAGCACCAATTTATCTCGGAAGCTCAGCCGCATCTCGACAAAGTTCTGACGCTCAGAATCGGAGAAATCAACATATAAACTCGCTCGCTCTCCCGGGCGCCCACCGACGAAATGGCATCCATCGCGAAAACCGTCGTCGCAACAGGCGCTTCGTCCGGACTCGTGCGTTTCCCATGCTCTCCTCGCCCGCTAATTCTCCTCCAATCTCAACTCAATGCCCTTCTTCTCCCCTTTTAGGGCTTCGAAGTAATCAAACACCTCCTCGCCCAACCCCAGCCCTACAGATTCATCCTCGGCGTGCGCGACGTCCCCACCACCCAAGCCGCGTACAACCGCGTCCAGTACGACAAGTCGCAGCACACGCTCACGCTCCTGCCGCTGGAGTTGTCCGATTTGCGCACGGTCAAGACGTTTGCGGGGCAGGTGCTCGAGAGGCTTGGTGGGAATGGGAGTGAGGGGATCGACTATTTGATGCTGAACGCTGCGAGGTCGCATGCGGCGGAGGGGCCGGGCCCGAATGGGTCGAAGTGGTGTGAGACGTATGTGGTTAATCATTTGTGTGAGTGATCCATTCGCATGTCTTTCTTCCCGTGTCTTTGTTCTTTTCTTTCCATTGCAATTAACAGAATCATGATACGCATTCAGCGCAACACTACCTCGTCCACCTCCTCCGCGACAAACTCGTCGCCTCCGCCTCCCGCCTCGTATTCGTCTCCTCCGGCGCCGTCAATATGGTTAAGGATCCCAGTGCGTCATTCTCCCTCCCTATTCCCGCTTCTCCTCGCTGATCGCGCACCCAGGCACCCTCTCCACCACCCTCCTCGCCAACTCCGGCGCATCACCCATGACAGTGTACCCCGCATCCAAGCTCGCAGCGCTCTACGGCGCGCATTGGTGGCGCCGCGAGCTCACAGGGAAGTGCACCGTCGTAGCCGTCTCGCCCGGACTCATCCCCGACACGGGGCTCAGTCGCGGCATGCCTGATGCGATGAGTAAGGATAACCTCCCGCCTGAGGTGATGAAGGATGCGAAGAGCGTTGAGGAGGGTGAGTTCTGATGCTGTGTTTCTTCGTTTGTTGTTCTGTTTTGTTTTGGGTGGTTGTGCCTCCCCTTCCCCCTTCTCCCTCTTTTCTTGACGTGGTTTGTTCTGTTAAAAGAATTTCAATAATCGACTAATGCGATACAAATATACCCCTCCAGGCGCCGCATCCATCCTCGCCGCCTTCACGCGCACAGACTTTCCAGAGGACCCGGACCGCATTTTCTTGACGAGTTGGGGGGACTGGTGGCCTGCGGAGACGATTCGGGCGTCGTTGGATAAGGGCGAGTGGGGGCGGTGGTGTAGGGGGCGGGAGGAGATTGAGAGGGAGGAGGGGGTTGTTTGAAGGGAGGAGGTTCTGAGTGCCAGTGAGTGGCCATGGGTTTCGGGGTGGGACGAAGAAGAAAGAAGGAAATGTTATCGGGACTCGGGAGCCAGGGAAGGAACGATGTTCCGAATCTGGGAAATGGTTTGTCGGTTAGATTCAGAATGCCACGCAACTTTCGTTCAGTTTATGTAGTCACCAAACAGTGTAAAGTATGTTATCACTGCATTCAGAGGCCCCTTCGAGCCCCTTCGAGCATGAGCGCTTGAGCGCGCTGACGTGAGGTCTTTGGCGAGCCAACGTGGCTTCGGCTGTCCTTACGGCTAGGTGCGGCTATATTTGGGCTGGCCGGCTAGCCAGATGGCCGCCTCGCCGACACGCCTCTGGCTGTTCGGGGTGTGAATGCAGTGGTATAGGATATAGATTTTGAGATGGAAGGAGAGTGGGAACAAGAGTTACGTGATAGCTGTTTCCGATTTACAACTTACTGTACGGTACAGTAAGTCTGTAAGTAGTACCCTTCGCCGGAACCTCTTGCCAAGCTCAAGCCGAGGTCAAGTCAAGCTCGGCCACGTGTGAGTGGAACGTTCGCTCGGTGATTCCCGATGCGCTTCGGCCATCTCGGAGATGTTCAAAAGATTGGTTGACTGGATGCAGACTCGACGATGAGTAAGAATAGTGGTCTGGGGTACGTATAATTACTGGTGTGCAAGCAAACAAGTAGAGTAGTCATAATCCAGTGAATTTTACGGCACGGCAGCGGCATTGTGCGGTTCAGATTTGGGACGATCCTTCGAATTCAATGTCATACGTATCGGCGGCTCCTAGAAATCTGAATTCAGACTGTTGAAAAGAAACGACAACGAATGGTTTACAGAGTCTGCTTCGGAACTTCGCGAAGTTCCAGCAAAAGAGTGCTGCTCGATCCTGAAGATACTTGGAGCCTGTGAAAATCTCAATTGCGTTGGAGGATCTAGTTCGTCGATCGTTCTTGGACGAGAGTTGAGCCTGTAAATTAGACAAAGAGAATACGGTTAATTCGGTCCGCTGTCAAAGGTGGACCATACATTGCAAGCATGGACCAAGTATAGACTCCCGAGAGGGGAAGATCCGCGATGAAATTCGTGCTGGTGAGCTAGAAATTGATTCCCATATATATTGCGTCGCTTTTACAGGGATAAAGGCACGTACCGGAATTGCAGTGCAAAGAATCACATCCAGCAAGGCTGTAAAGGCCGTCAAAGAGCCAGTTTCAAGGGTCACTGGTCCGGATCCATGGTTAGCCATTGGGGGAATTTGATTCGAATGCGAGCCTCACGGCGAATGATTCGGTTAAGGTGAGTATCTATTCCACCAAGAAGACCCTGTTTACGCGTGTACTAGAAGCGGCGTTGAAATTGAGCGGGAACCAGGATTTCAACAGGGAGAAAGAGCATACCAAAGCGTGACTCAATCCAAGCGCTATAACCACATCACAAGCCGCACTCAAGGAGAGCCAGACAACGGCCGGTGCAGTAAGAGCGGGGAACTCACTGTACCGGCGATGTCGAAAGACAAGAACAGCCATGTTTATTCCGCTCCCTAGAAATTAAATTCCATGGCCGTATTCACTATAATTCTAATTCTGCTTGGTACAACGCACCGCAAGAGCTGAGCGAGAGTAATGCGATTATTCCAGGTAACAAGAATGATCCGGTGATAACTATGACTGTCTCAGATTCACTCTACAGATAAAAGGTGGAATATACCGCTAATTCTCCAGCCAGAGAAGAGCTGAATCGGAGTAGCTACCAAAGTCTATCCAAAGAAATAAGATGCGGTTATCGGACCAAAGTTGTGCTCCTACGATCAGTATCGCTTCTGAACACACGCAAATGAATGGCTGCTATCCATGAGAAAGCTAAACTAGACTCACCCGACGGTATTACTAAATTCCAGTCAGAATATACGCCTGGAGACAATATGGTTTCAGAAGACTCACGCTTTGGGGTGAATCCGTTCTCGGCCTCTGTTTCTATAACGAAGCCAGACTGTCAGCGAAGCATTGCTGCAGAAATATCAACAACTTAACTAGAGTCAACAATCAACGGTTGATATATTATTCCACACTGCATAACAATAGTCGCGGTTTGAGCAACCAGGAGGTATGTCATCTGAAGCCATAGACACTAGCTCAGCTGTTTAAGTGTAATTGAAAAGGAAGTTCACGCACAAGACATTTGAGAAAGGTCGAATCTCTGCTCATTTGTGTGAGCATTTGCGCTGATGGTAACTTTAGAAAATGAGACGCACCTTTTATAGGTGACAAAATATCGGACCATCTGAGTGGGGAATCAGCATGCGAGACTTCGAGAGCATATATCGGCGGGGCGGAACGAAATGTACCTGTGTGACTACGCTCTACGTGGATGAGGTTCAACGAAATAAAGGTTGATAAGCTGTAGATAAGCTTACTCCGTAAATCATGAGACTCAGAAAGAGACCTAGTTGAATTCAGGGTGGGTGGACAATTATTGTTCCCTGGGCGAGGAACTCAATCTCACCGATCAGCATTGGCCCGGGAGCGAATGAATGGCTGGCCATAGGTAAATAGATGAAGTGATGGTGGGGAAAGGGAAGGGTGGTTGGACCAAGTCCTGAGATTGACTAAAGCTGCCAATGCGACCTCAAGGAGAGGCGTCGACGATAAGACGACAAAGTGGCATTTTGATGCACCGTGTGCTATATAGGCCTGGCGGGCGTTAAACCGATGCTGTCCTTGTCAGGTGGAAGAACGCCTGGTGGCGTTCTCTTCTTCCGAAGAGATCTGAACCACTCAGTGGCTGTCGATGGTCCGATCACGACGCGATTGCAGAGATTCTGAACTCACGCTCGACGGCTGGAATTTTCTAGCTGAGTTTCAGCCGCGGAGTTCAACAGAAAATCATACTCGTCTTCAAAAGATGCCACAAAGAGGAGATTTCGTCTCCAGATACTCGAGGGCAGAGAATTGATGGGGTCCGCGAGATTCCGAATCAAATCAGTGTAGGTACTCCCGATTTTATTCAGATTGCGAACTCCGCTGTCGATGCTTACTCCCAAGGAACCAGCTATATATTGTAGCAGCAGTTGCATGTTCTTGTCAACCAATCAATTCTGGATCAGCAGCTCTTGATAAAACGAAGCAAGCCACCAGTTGTGTCGTGGTGATCGCGAAGTTCGTTTTTGGTTCATTTTTCTTCAGACAAAACGGAAAGGACTCTTTTTGGTCACTCACTTGCGATAATATATATATATACTTCATGCGGTGTACCGATAAGCCAGGAGACTTTCAAACTCCAACAGTGCCGTTGCGCGGCATGCGGCAGCAAATAGATTAGCGGGGGCGGCACTGCCAGAGGAGCGCCTAAAGAAGAGTGAAGGGTTCTTCTGCTCGTGATTTTGTTTCTATGTAGGAGATGCTGATGCCGCCATACGCCACGATGGTCGACTGACGGTCCAAGCGGAACCCAATTTGGAGTCGCATCAATGATGAGAGTTGTTGGTCACGATGTGACGCGTCACTTCCTAATTGTCTTCTCCAACGACCACCATCTCACGACGCCTGATACTTTATTGTCTTGGAAAAAACACGACGCTCTCGGCTATGACCATTTCACGCTGGTTCTTTTGTCTTCGTTACGGAAAACTACCCGCCGTGTTCTCCATTTACCTCCAATTTCACCTACCGCAGCGATTTCCGCAAACGAAGACAATAAACTTCGAGTCATGACAGCGCGCTGCTTTCTCAGCTTTCATTGTGCTGCTAAATGTGGACAACGCCGAAGAATGTATAAGTAGGACTCTCACAACGCTCGTCCGAAGCCTAAAATCAGCCATCTTGTCCCCCTTTCAAAGACTCCTTTGAAACTACTTCAAGCAGCCCCACACTTTTCTCTCCAATCACTTGCACTCATGGACGCATTCTCCACCATTATCTCTACCGTCGCCTACATCTCCTCTTTCCCCGTCCAACAGACCGCCTCGATTGCAGGCGACGAGGAGCTTCCTAAAATCGAGCCCGGTGTAGATTTTGACAAGGGCACGGGGTCGTGTGGGTCGTGTGTTGTTGCATGAGCGTCTTTATGACTGCGGTACGTCACTTCCTTCCTTGCTTTGCC
Source organism: Favolaschia claudopus (assembly GCA_037176885.1). Taxonomy (NCBI): domain Eukaryota; kingdom Fungi; phylum Basidiomycota; class Agaricomycetes; order Agaricales; family Mycenaceae; genus Favolaschia; species Favolaschia claudopus. Next base: position 127,843 of record JAWWNJ010000167.1, on the reverse strand, counting down.
CTCCATCAAGCTGTATATTGACTTCTTGGCGATCGCACAGATTTCGAGTCTCCCTTCAGCATCGTCGCAATTAACGACCCATCCCGGCCCGCATCCATATCCATATACGATTCATTCCCCATACCCGCAGACTGTATCCATACACCTCTCAAGACACGCTCGTCACTATTTCCATTGCATCCGAACTTTCATCATACGCCGATGTCACTCCTTCATCCTCGATCTGTATCGACCATCCATTCCCTATCTTACCTACTGTGATATAGTACCTATATAGCCTGGATCCATGGAGCCTTTGTATTGAACATATACATTTCTGAATTCGTCCGCAATTGCCGTACAGTAGTTCTTAGTTCAATAAGCTCTCTAGATCTATAGATCTCTTTCGCAACACCACCGAAAATCATGATAAATGACGGCCGCTCTCGTCTGAATCATGTTGCACGCTCCCTGTCGTCATCGACGCCTCGCGCACTACGCGAAACGCCGTCTGGCGATACGTCCCCGCCCCGTAGCCCCACTGGATATTTTCCTTGTCTTTATTGATGAGGTAGTAGTCCGCGATAGGCTGGAGCCTATTGAGTTTCGTTACTTGATTGGAGAGCTCGATAGAGCGTTCGCCGCAAGGTTCGCCGTTTGAACCCGTTGATAGGGAGCCCGATACTCCGGAAATCGCTTGTTCGATCCAAGCCATTCCCTTTGCCACTTTGAGACGTCGATCTTTTTCGTTCAACTCCTTCCTGCTGGTTGAATTCGGTTTCGCATTCCGCTTGCTTCTCTTTTGGACTAGGTGTACCGCCAACTTCTTAGTATGAATCACTCGGAATCAGTCGAAGCCGCCATCGTTGTCACGACCATCTCTCGTTTCCTTTTCTTCGGGGCTGGCTCATAGTACACGATACGCATGCCAAACTGATGCGCCGGAGTCACATTCACTGGCAACGTCCTATGAATAGCATTCCGGAGATCCCTTGTTCGAAGCAAGCTGTTGCCATTTCGATAGAGAGTTGCTGATCTTTTTGGTTCAACTCGTTTCTGCTTCACCGACATATTTCAATTCGCTTTCGAGTTTTTCATGCCTTGCTTTTCCTTTATGATTGATCGTATTTCCGGTTCCCCACTTCTACGATTCGCAACCTGAATCGGCGAAGGCTGCATGTATGATTGAGCGCTCGAACTGTGATTATGGTCGCTCAGCGTAATAATTTCGAGCGTGAATCGAGTCAATGAATTCAAAAGAAGAAAAAACATACAAATTACATACTACCGTACAAATCAAATCCTTCGTAAGATCGTTCACTGGAATTCGTCTACGGTGAATTGAAAGTCACACGGGTCTGGGAAAAATTCCAGACTCGATTGTCATTTTCCCATACACCAAGTGGAGCTCCCCAATAAAGCGGGCTGCAATACACCGTCAGCCAAAAGGTGCCCTGAACCCAAAAGCACGAAACCGAAGATGAACACGCACGGTCGATGCAAAGGATCGTAATCCTGCGCCATCTGCATCTCAAGCACCTGCTTCTTCATATCATCAGTCTCAATCCCATACTCTCTCACCATCTGCGCAACGATCGTCTCCGGCGTAATTCCCATCTTATCTTGCATACCGTCCGACGAAAAACAGATGCACAGCGAATGCGCTATCACGGCGACTTGAAGAGGATCGCCCGTCGTCATGGCCCCCTCGCGAAGCTCTCGGAATTTGAAGTGCGGGTACGTGTCGGGGCCGAAATCAAAGGTCTTGGGTTCATTGTCGACGCTCCAAAGGTAGTAGTCGACAGTGGGGTTGAGGTTGAGCTGGGTGACCTGGTGGACAAGGGGGATGCTGCGCTTGAAGCCATCGACGGGTAGACCAATGTGAGGCCGGGAGGCGTGGCTGTGAACGGGATGGTCGACGACTTGGGAGACGGTGTCGAAGTCGAGAGATCTCCCGCATACTTCTCGGTGACCTCCCTCCCAGTCTGCTCGCTGGCAATCTCTTCGAGTAGATTGTCAGAAATCGAAGCACATGTTCCATGAGGGAAACCAAACGTACTGGGAGCAATAGCGAACCGGCCGCTCCATATTATCGAAACACGTTGGGCATCGAGAAAATCGCACAGAGGGGTCAGGAGCAGGTTTTACGCAACCCAGGTACGAGCAAATGTCCGGGCGCTGGCGATGACGGGCCTTTATACCGGCTATATCTTCCTTCATGCGAGCCTTCGCCGCATCGTACCCGAGGCTAGCTACCATCTCGGGTGGGGGCTCGGAGGAGAATTTCGGCTTATGAATCGCCCTTTGTACAGTGAGATCAGGAGGTTCTTCGCCAAAGAAAGATCGCATGGTGAAGTGGACAACATGGGCTGAGATGTGGTTTAATCAACATTTGTGAATGAGGTCAAGATTCTTACAGATGAGCTTTGCACGAAGGAGAAGAATGTCCGCTAGAGCGAGTTTTTCCTCCTCTGATTCGTTCTTTTCCTTCTGCTTTGCAGCCCAGGTATCCCAGCTTTGATTCGGGACGGATTTATATTCGCTCGGAATAAACGAAGCATCGTCCAACATCAAGGACTTGAGAAGATTGAGGAACACCTTCCCGTCCAATTTCAGGCGGAGAAGCCTAATCTCGGGGCAGTAAGCGCGGGCGTCGTGCAAATTCCTCGCCTTGGAGCAAACGGCGCCCATTGCACCAAGAATATGTTGTGCGCGAACATCAGAACTCGCGCGCATCCATTTCCGCTCGAAGTTATCGCGAGAGAAGTGAGAGAGAGCCTCGTCAGTTAGATTGCGCTGTACAGCACAGGTACTGCTGGACAGGAAGGGGTAATTGCCGAGGGAAATCTCGACGTTGCCCATGTCTCGCAGTGCCTCATCGAAGCAGCGGGAAGGACCGTCAGGGAGAGCGTACGGTCCGCTAAGTAGACGTTCCCATTCTGAGTTCCATCGCACTGGGTTGTTCAGCGCGTCTTGCGGTAGAGGGAGCGGGATCGCCATCGCTGCAAGGAGGAGGAGGTGTCACGCCGGGTTACATGTCACTAATGCTGATCGCATCAATCCCGACGGTTGCGTAATCCGTGCCGGCTCATCCGGACGTCGATCCCGATCCCCGACGCTTGTTCCACGACGGCGATGGGAGCATCCACCGGCGGCGACGGGGAACAACGAATATCCCGAGAGCCTCCGCTGCGAGTATTTAGATAAGGCGCCTTCTTCCTCCCAGCAGTCAGGACTCAGTCGCCCAAAGTTACCGAAATGACCCCTCTACCGGCGCCATTCTCCGAGATCCCTCGCGAGCCTCTGCTGTTTGGACCGTCTCCAATCCATCTTCTCAACCGCATGACCGCCGATCTCGGTGGCAAGGTCAAAATCTGGGCAAAGCGAGAAGACTGCAATTCCGCCCTCGCGTTCGGCGGCAACAAGACCAGAAAACTTGAATACCTCCTCGCAGATGCTTTATCACAATCCTGCGATACCCTCGTCTCTATCGGCGGCGTACAGAGCAATCATACGCGCCAGGTAGCAGCTGTGGCCGCCAAATACGGTCTCAAGGTAAATATTCTTAATTCCCTCTTCAACGAATTTTTACCCTGCGGGTCAACCAAACTCACGAGCGCATTTTAGGCCAAGCTCGTCCAAGAACACTGGGTCTCCTGGTCCGACCCCGTTTACTCCAAAGTGGGCAACCTCCAACTGTCCCGCCTCATGGGCGCCGAGCCGCGCCTCGACCCCTCCACCTTCGGCATCGAACACAAACCCACCGCCGCCTCCCTCACCGATGAAGTCCTCGCCGCCGGCGGAAAACCCTACTACATCCCCGCCGGCGCGAGCGACCACCCGCTCGGCGGGCTCGGATTCGCTCGCTGGGCGTTCGAGGTGGCAGAACAGGAGAAACAACTTAACGTGTTTTTCGATACTGTCATCGTATGCGCTGTGACCGGCTCAACACAAGCTGGGATGATCGCGGGGTTCAAGCTCCTCGAAAAAATGGGCGGGAGGAAGCGCAAAGTCATCGGCATCGACGCCTCTGCGAAGGCCGCTGAGACGCGCGCGCAGGTGCTCAGAATAGCGCGTTTCACTGCTGTGAAGATCGGATTGTCGGAGGAGGATATCAATGACGAGGACGTTATCCTGGACGAACGCTACCACGCGGGGTGCTACGGGATCCCCGACAAGCAAACGATAGAGGCGATCAAGTACGGTGCGTCGATGGATGCGTTCATCACCGACCCCGTGTACGAGGGCAAGAGTCTGGCGGGGATGGTAGACATGATTCGGCTTGGGGAGATTTCGAGCGGGAACGTCTTGTACGCGCATCTCGGAGGGCAGTTGGCTCTGAACGCGTATTCAGACATGGAGGCTGTAGTCAGTTAGCGGTATGCGGAATCAAAGCAGGAATCCAAAGCAGAGAGAAGAAACGTATTGTATGTCTATTGTAGAATCTACTTCCACTTTCATCGTCACATCGGCGGTGCAGGACCATCCATCCCACCGTTCAAGTCGCTCATCAGGTTCAGGTATATCCCCCAATCACCGACCCTTCGAAGTGTCGCATAGTCAGCACACACCTATGCAATTGAGCAAACAAACACGTACTCAAAACTCGCCGGCGTATTCGCCCACATCGCCATAACATCGCTCCCAATATTCATCCCATCCCCAACCATTCCAACGCCACCACCATCCGCTACACCTCCACCGTTCGGCATTCCAGGAAAATCAAAGCCAAAGCCAAACGGATACCCACCACCCCCAACAACACCACTTCCAACACCCGCGGCACCAGAAGTAAACAACGACTCCTCACTAAGCACACTACCCACACTCGCATCAAGCGAATGACCAGTTCCGTTCCCCGCTCCCTCAGCGCCACCGCCAACAACAAACTCGGGCCGCCCCAGAGGCGACGCCCCTTGAGTCGGGTACCAAGTACTCTTACTCGTCACAGGCGGCGGCGACCTCGAATAAAACACCGGCAACTTCCCTAGATCCGCTGTATACGTCGGCAGGGAGAACCCGTCGTCCGACGGGGGATAGTGCACGGGTTGAGGGGCAGAGGGCGGCGGAGGGTGTTCCGGTTCTTGCGATTCCTCGCGCGGGCGTTTGTTTTTGAGTTGCGCGGCGGGGAGTGGAAAAGAATGAGGGAGTGGGTACGCTGTTGTTGAGTCAGCTGGTGGGAGAGGAACTTCGCCGACGGCTGCGAGGGCTTCCAGGAGATCGCTAGATTCCTACATCAGCAAATGAAGTAAGCATATTGCATTCAGCAGACGTACTAGAATATGCCGGCGGTCTGCCACCTGCGAAGCACACAATCAGTTACTTCAGAAGGGAAAGAGAGAAACACGTACATCTTCTCGCAATTTTTCATCACAGCCATACATTTCTGTACCTCGGATATCGCACTGTTCAAATGTGGCGGCAACCCAGTGCGTTTCCCACTCCAGATATTCAAAAGGAGGATCACGCCGCTTGTGAAGACAGAGTTCTCCAGAGTTAGAAGAAAGATTTCGAGATCAGCCGGAAGATGAAGGATACACAAGCCGCGAAGACGCACGATAATCACCGGGACCGGCACATCCCCCTTCTTCAACCGCGATATGTCAGCAACATGGCTACACGATCTCGCAGCGTTTGTGCAGATCGCCAAAGAAGGCAAGGACTACGCCAAAGGATAAACAATCGATTAATCCGTTGCCCGCAAAGAACGACACGCACCGTTGGCTCCCCCTTCCTAATCGTCGGTATAAACGGTCGATGTATACTCATCTGCACATTATAATAGCTGCAATAAAGCAGCACAGACTGGTCGAAGAAAATGTCTTCCCGTTCCCGTTCCTTCGCTTGTTCCTCTGTCTGTGCAACATTACTTGACTAAAGAAGAGTGAAATCAAAGAGAGGATGCAAACATACTGGAGGAGAATCGGCGGAGGAATTGGTTGCGGCAGAAAACCGTTCCTGTCTCAAGTGCGCTGGGATCCCATCCAACCACCCATTCAACGCTGAATCGATCTCCGCAACGATATGTTCCTCCCACGCCGGGTCCCGGTACGCGAGTAGGCGTTTTGTTTTGTTGAGCGAGTACTGCGTCAAGAACATCATCGATGAGTCTTATTTGATTGAAAGAAGAAAAAACGCGGAGACACCCACCAACATCTTCAACCCAAATGCCAACACATTATTCAATCTCAGATAGCAATTGAAAAACGTAATCAAGCTCGGCTTTCCCGCAGGCTGGACGAAAGCCAAACTCGGATCGTCCGCATTTTCGAAATACTCATCGTCGCATTCAATAGGGAATTGGGCGTCCACGCTATAAATCCACAAAGAAAAATTAATCAGCGAAATGGAACTTTGGATGATAGAACGACGCACTCCTCATACTGCGTAGCACAACTCCTCCCCAACGCCATACTAACCTGCCTATCATACGACACCAACACCCAAAATGCCCTCTTCCAGAGCTCCGAATCCACACTCGGCGGCCCATCGTTACTATGCCTATGCGCCCCCACGTCCTGTGCGATGCGCAGCCCGATACCAATGAGCGACCACGCCGCAGCGGGGGTGGAATTTTCCAGGAATGCCACCGCGAGCTGGAAGGAAGCAAAATCGATGGATGAATCACTGTCTCGAAAAAGGAAGAAAAAAATGAGAGCGAACGGACGCACACAATAATACTGCAACAAATAGATTCCGGGCGTCTCGAAGATATGATCCAGCCCAAACGGCACCTGGTCGAAAAACTCCCATCCCCTCCTCAGCGGCTCTTCCTTTTCCTTCTCATCCCGATTCAGCCTCGGGTCGTCGGAGAACCGCGCGCCGATGGCGCATACCAGCAGAACGACTGCGCCGAATGCGCTATCGCGCAGGTGCAGGTTCGAGGCGAGGGCGCGCTCGAAGGTGGGGCGGTGGAGGACGGGGAAGTATATGTTTTTGTGTGTGAAGTAGCAGGACGTGAGGTCCGCGAGGAGGTCCGGGGGTGGAAACGTCGGTGGGGTGTCGGGAGCCGCCGGGGGGATGCGGTCGTGGAACTGCCGTCGATATCAATATCGGTATAGATATGCACAATAACAATGAGCTCGACCACAAAACACACTCACGGGATTATACGTCCAATAATGCATCCTCCTCCCATTCCACGGCATATCCCGCTCCTCATACCCCTCCCTCATCTGCACCGCCGCCTTCACCAGCATCGCCTCGCTGCTCTTCCCCTGGAAGCGATTCCGCACCTGATTCAGCGTGAGGTGCCCCATCTCCTCGACGAGCTCGACGTGCGCGAGGTCGTCGCCATGCGGGGCGGGCGCGGCGGTGTTCATGGAGCGGATGTTGAGCGCGGCGAGCATGACGCTGGGGGAGGTGCTGCCGGACGCGGTGGAGACGACGAGGTCGCTCTGCGTGCTTTGGTGTATGGCGTTTGCGCTGTTCAGTGACTTGTTTTGGAGGACGGGGGATTTGGGGCTCCAGCGGGAGCTGCTACTAGTACCCGGGCTCGAGGAGGATTCTGTAGAGTTTGGCGAATCTCTTTGCGATACCTATACGCGCGTCGTCGATATCGTCAATGGGAAATCCGACTTTCTAGCGACACACCTTCCTCAACAACTGCTCGGTCAACTCCAACCTCGCCTCCAAAGCCTCGACATAGCTGAAAGCACCAGAAATTTAGGCTGTAAGTAGAAGGGAAGCGCAGAATAAACGGACTAACCTCCGGCGCTTCGCCAACGCCCCGGCAAACGTACACGCCACTCCGCTTTCGACGCAGTTCGTGCATTTCTTCTCCGCCCTGCGTAGCCCGTCGCCTGAGAGAAATCGGAACTCAATGCCACCATACGGAATATGGAGGCAGCCTTACATGCTCCTAACAAGAGAATTTACTATTAGCAAAGTAACCCTTGAGATTTTGAGATACGGACGCTTTTTGCGGCGACACGCATCGCACGCTCGCTGAACGCGTCTCTTCTTGGTGGGATTCGCGTTGAGGTCTCCTGGTCGTTCGTCGTCGTCAGACATGGTGAGGAAAGGGCTGCGGTGAATGTCATCGTGATTTCCGGATCGCCGGTGCGTATCGGCCGAAAGGTCCGATCTCAGCTCTCTTGCTGGCAAAAGTCAATCGCGGGGGGTCTGCGCTCGAAAGAGTCGAAACTCTTTACCCCAATCGCACATACTACCTACCAACGCGGGCAGCGGCGAGCAATGCAGGTCAGATTCCAGATCGATTTTGATATGTACGGAGACGATGCGATATACGAAAATGCAGAGGATATGTAGACACGTCCATATGTATGTAGTAGGAGCATCGATATCAATGAAAAAAGTAGGAGAGACGATGAGAGCGTAGTCGAGAGGAGACGCAGTGAGAAGGAGGTGTATCCGGGGGAGGAGGGGACATACACCGACCGAAGACAAGAGTGGAGTCATGGAGGCTCACCCCCCGCCCTCGAACTCACACCCTCTGAGCCCAAGGCTCCCCCACCGCAGGCGCCACAGCCGTCGGCGGCGGCGAGAGCCCCGGCGAGCTCGCCCTGTCCTCCTCCTCATCCTTCTCCGTCTCCACCACTTGAGCATCCAGATCTCTTGGAGCGTTCGTCGTCATGGACGACAGGGATAAGCGTCGCGGCGCTGCGTCCGTGTCTGTCCCTACTGCATGCATAGCCGTCCCCCACGCGGATGACGCCGCCGCTGCTTCTTCTTCTACTTCTGTCGCTGGTAAATCCACGAGCGCCCCCCTCCGTGGCGTCGGCCTTGCATCGCCATCATCGTCCGTGTCGTCCGCTTCAGAGCGGAGCCCGAGGCCGGTGGGCGCGAAGGTTATCGGCTCTTCGTCTTCCTCCTCGTGCCGCGTCGTCGAGGGTGGAGCTGCGGGCGCGGGAATGTGGGGTGACGATGCTGATGGAGGTATACGCGGCGACGATGCGGGAATGTGGGGTGAAGATGAAGGCGACGACCGCACGGGACTCTTCGTTCCCACCTCCGAGCTCGACCTACTCCTCGTCAGTCTGTGCGCCCTCCCCTCCTCTCCCCCCTCCGCAAGATCCAAACTCGACTGCGAAGAATGCATCCCCCCGAAACCCCCACTCATCCTCGACGCACTCCTCAACTCCACATTCTCCCCCTCCACAACCCTCAACGCCCTCTTCAACGCCTCCCTCTCCTCCCTCGCCTCCCGCAACTCCTCCCCCTCCTCCACCAGCACCCTCCGCGCCCTAACCACCTCCGCCTCAAACGCCCTCAACCGCACCACCTCCCCCTCCGCCTCCGCCCTCCTCTTCCTCTCACTCGCCACCATCTTATTCGCCTCCTCAAACAGCGCCTGGCTGAGACTCTCCAGCTCCGCCTCCAGCGCGACTTTCTCCCTAGCCGCAGACGCCGCCAAAGCCCTCGCCTGATCAGCGGCTTTACGTTCACGAATCGCGAGCTGCCGCTCCCGCTCCGCGTCCTGCCGCGCCTTATCCGCCGCTGCGCGCGTGGCGCTCAACGCCGCTTGATCGTCTAAATCATGCCCTCCCGTATGCAGCGACGGCAGGCTCGGGGACGTGAAATGCTGCGTCGGCGTCGTAGGCCGCGTTGTGCCATGGAAAAACGTCTTGAAGAAGCTCGAGTTGGTAGAAGAGGAGGAGCCGTCCGTGGGGGAGTCGTTACTCGCGGGACTGTGCTGCTGCGATTCGAGCGACACGTGGCGTTCCGCGTTGGGGCCATTAGAGCGTCGCCACCCAACCGAGGCGCGCCCCCCGTTCCCCGACTTAAGCGCCTCCTCGAGCATCTCGTTGTTGGCTATCACGAGCTGCAGATTCGATTTCGCTACATTCAGCTGCAGCTCGAGCTCTGCTTTGCTTTTGTAGGCTTCGCTTAGAAGTGAGGACTGCGTTTCGTCAGAAAAAGTTTGGTATCAATATCAATTTCCGCATTTTAAAAACGAAGGAAGAGAAAGCGGACCCACCAACTCCGTCACCCTATTGATCACCATATTCAAAGCCGACCGCAGATCCTCTTCCTGGCCGTGTGAGCTCACCCGCCGCGCATCGTGCAGCTCCTGCTCGATGGTGAGGAAGATGGGGTTCGAGGGCGTCTTGGCTGCTTGCTGCGTCGCGTTGAGGCTGTCGGTGCGTCGAGGGACGCCGCTGCCGCTGCCTGGGCCGTTTTGGAGCACCGAGGGGAAGTGTAGCATGCGTGTCGTCGCCAGCGGCTAGAATGACGAGCTGGGTGGCGCGATGGAAGGCAAATTTTGCTGGAGATGATGCAGGCTCGTTTGTGGAGTGAGAGAGCGAGCAGTAGGTGAGGGGTGGTGTCGAGAGAGTCCGAGAGCAGCAGCAGAAGCAGTGGTCGGTGTCGTCGTCGTCAACGCCGCCGGTGTCGTCGTCGCCGTGTGGAACGTGCTTGAGGGCGGGTCACAAATGTGACGGCGTGACGTTACACCTTGTTTCTTACCGCCATCATCCCCAAAGAAAATTGGCGATGTCGGTCCCCGCTTGGAGGCTTTGTGCTCTTCCCCACACAGTTTGATATACTACTTACCAATGAGATTTCTCCAGCGCAGCCCGCTCGATGCCATGAAAATTCGTCGTATGAAGATTCTTCAATTATCTATAACTTCAAGGACCACTGCCCGGCGAAAAACCACGAACAGTCTTTGAACCGACGATGATTAATCATGCCTCTCTTTCGCCTCAATACCCCATCATGTATCCCCTCCAAGCAAGAATTATTCTTGCTCCATTCAAACTCGAAAACCATCAAGCAAAGCTGCATCTTGCTTTTCGCCGTCTAAACATTTTAACTTTTGACTATTTCTGGGGCGACGATGACCCTCATATACGTATACTCTCTGGATGTTCGCTTCGCGGTTGCCTTTTAATTGCCATCTCACCAGATACGACCGTCAATCTTCGTTTTGCTCTCCATCTGGCAACTCGCTGCGACTTTATGATTGTCCGGCGTAAATTCTGCTTCAACCGCATACTCAATACCTCTGACCACAATTCTCCCGCTTCGTCTCTACCATCTCACTCCCCAGCGCATACCCTACCCGACTCTCCAACCATTCCTTCAAGTTTCAATGGCCGTCTAACCATTTCTGACTGGTTCTGGGCGACGATGGCCCTCATATACTCTTCTGGATGGTCGGTTGGCTGCTAGCTTTTTAATTCTTAACCCTCAGTTTTCGTTTTGCTCCATCTCGCTTCAACTCCATGGTCCCCCGGCGTAAATTCCTCTTCTGATTCAACAGCATATTCAATAACTCTGACTCCCATCTCTTGTCTTGAAAAACCCGTCCCTACTTCCAGCACGCCAATCCAACTCTGCACTTACCCTACCCGACTCTTCCACCACGTCTTTCAACCAGCGTCGTAGCACAGATGGGAGTGCGCCGGTCTCATATACACAACTTGTGGACAGTGAGCAATCCGGAGGTCGCTTGATCGAAACAAGTCGGTGCTATTGCTTTTTGCTTCCCCCGCCCCGCGCTTGCGGACGAGGGCACCTCAGTGACTCGCCTTCATTCGAGTCATTGACGAGCGAGTGTTTACGTGTGTTTGGACGGCCGCCGCCGGTGGGAACGCGTCAAGTCACGTGTTTCGTTTCCTCCCCTTCGTTAACTTGTGTTCAAGGTGCGATCGCGAGAGCTCGGCTGCTGCGACCTTGCTCCCTAGCCGTTCAATTCCTCCTCCGGTGATTTCTAGTGTGGATTTTGGCATCAAAGTTCGGCGCTCATCTGCAATCATCTCAGATCTCTCCGATGCTGATCCCTTTCTTCCACTCTCCGAATGCCACCGCGGTACGACAGATCTCCCCCTTCTCCCCGAGCTGCCAGTGGCCCCATCGGCTGTCGATACGCCTCCCTCTTCAATCGGAATCCTGTGGCCCAGGGCTGAGAAGCACTGCGTTCCTAGACCAACCCAATCTACTTACAAACAGGATTAAATTCAAGATCGGGTGTTGCTGGCATGCCTACAAGTGCTCGGTATGCCTTATAACCTTCCTTCTTCGGAGCACCAAAGCTCACTGATGCTTTGTTCATCTCTCAGGCCCTCTGTCTCCGAACTATCGCAATTGCATGATCTTTCCCCTGAATCGCCTGCCCATCCAATAGAGACTCCACGACTCTTCAGACTGCTCTCAGAAGTCACGAAGGGGATATGCGGTGCACAGTCGCACTTCCCAATCTCCACGTACGCCGCCGTTTCCTCCCGCCATACATACGAAGATTGATGCTGGGAAAATCCAAGCTTGAAAGAATCATGATGACAGATGATGACCATCTGTTACAGTGCACCCGTAACCGGGTGCATTTGGAAGTAGGGTATATATAAGCAAGCAACTCGCGCCGAAGATGTGCTTTTGCTTGATCTCGGGATCCCTGTATAGCGTGCTACGAGCGTCGAGCGCAACTCTGCTTCCTGCGCGATCAGCTTCGATCTTCTTCCTTCGGTCGATTCTTCGACTCTCGACATTCCCATGGCAGGCCAATATGGCCCCTTCCTCATCGGTAAGTTTTTTCGTTCCTTCCCTCGAGAGTGATATTCACCAGCATTCAACAAGGCATCTTCTTGAACCTTATGATCTATGGAGTGAGTCGCATGTATACGGACCTGTTCTCAGGGCCGACCCAACATCCCGCAGAGCGTAGTGACACAAGTACGCCTCATTCGTTGGTCTCGAAAGCCGTTTTTGACCCCAGCGGTAGACGATCAGATATTTCGTCACTTATAAAAAGTATTACTCGTATATTGGCCACCACTCCAGTTGCTTACCCCATCTGAACTACAGGGACGCAAGATTCATCAAATGCCTCGTTTGTCAAATCTCTTCCTCTCCTGCAGATCAGTTCATTTTCACCGCAGATGTCTTACCTGTTGCTGGCTGAAACGGCAGTTATCGTCGTACAATGCGCTATTGTCTACCAACCGTTAATCATTGACGCTGGTCGGTGGAAAATGCTTGCCCGTAGAATTGGCCTGATTAATTTATTCTAGGTACTGAAGCGGCTAAAATATTCGCGCCCAAGCGTGAGTGATCGAGTGTTTTCTGGTCTAGGCATCCGAGTGTCATCTTCAATTCTTTTGATCATTCCTTTCCAGTGTTACCGGGAGGTGAGCATTTGCTCTCAACGCGAGCTATCATTCATTGATTGAGATAATAAGAATCGCTCCTCATCGCAAGTGTTTACGCATTGAACCTTCTCTGATTTGGAATCTCATCACATCGAACAGTCCCTCATCTCCGCACCAATTCAGATTTTCTCCGGTTGGCGCGTCAAGGGTAAGTACCGCGACACTGTTGAAGCATCCAACTGAGCAATCGGACCGAATAGTTATCACCGGATCCCTTATCCTGCCTGGAATCATCATGTTGTTCTCCCTTGGCTCGTTCGGTGCGTTTGATCACAGGCAATGGTTTACCCCTGATATTGAACGAGTCCTTCAATTGACAGCCGCTGGAATGACTATGTTCGTTAAAGTGCTTCTACACCCCCAGTTCCGCGACTTTCCCACTTTCACCACAACGGCTACTGTGTGGCTTTCTCTGAGCGCAACCTGCGATGTCATCATTGCGCTTGGATTGAGTTACGCTTTGGTATGGGCTTACTCTGGCGTCGAATTACCCTTCGATTTGTTCTGACAACAGCGCTAGTATTCGCGTAAGGCAGGTCTCATTGGCGGGATTGATAGTCAGCTCAATCGAATCATTCGCCGTGAGTCGGACATGTGAAGTTGTGAACATTCGCGCAACACTCACGTGTGCACAGTAACCCTCGAGACTGGCGCTCTTACAGCCCTCACCGCGTTGCTGGACGTCATCCTCTTCCTAACCATCCCTGTGCGCCTGATATTATCCATAAAAAATGCCCACTTTCTCAAACGAAATACGTTGCTTGATCATTCAGGAGACGAGCACCAATTTTATCGCGGATATGCCTCTCTCAGGCGTGTATGTGTGGTCAATGCTTGCAATGTAAGGTCGACTTCACCAGCAAATCCTCTGCTGATTCTATTTTCGCGCACTCCAGGCTCAACTCTCGTTCAAGAACCTCGGTTGACGACCTAGAGCACCACGGAACATCGTTGAGATTCTCACAAGCTCCGAGTATCTTTAGGCTCGAACAGACCTCCGCTTCTTCCACAGCCCAGTCCCATGGCTTTGTGAGTCCTTGACTGGTCATTTGTTCGTCGATGTCATTCTGAATATATTGACAGGACTCTCCATTTCCTATGTCGCCTAAAGGTTCCAAGGCTGAAACGCAGCACGTTATATAATTTCGCTGAATTAGGCGTCCGAGAGTCCGATTATTGAGCAGTCTACACTGTCATGCTCGTAACCCCACATCCGTCAATTTTTGTTTCCTTGCTCATCGCGCTCTGCGAAGAAATCAACACGCGAGACGGCTGAACCTGGTAGGTTCGCAACAAGCCTTCTCCGGTCAGGCAAGCCAGACTAACTCGGAGATCTCTGAAGTTTGGAATTTTCATTTTTATATGACTACACTTTCTTGAAGTCGTTCGAAACAATAGATCATAGCCCAATAAAAGCCTTTAACAACTCTGGTTGCGAGTGATAGAAGTCGAGAACTGGAAAAAGTAAGAAGCAAGCCACACAACTACCAAACGAACTTACGTAGGACACCAAACCGCTTCCCCTTATGCTCCTTGACCCACGGAAGCAAGCGTTCGTTCATTCCCGTCGTCGACGCGTCTCCCAAAGCGATAATCTACGAGGCAAACTCAGCAGGGAGACACATGCAGATGAACATAAACACCGTCCATACATTCGGGGTAATTTTGTCGGCGTTTTTGTGAGCACTTGCGAAGCAGATATACAGCGCTCCTTCGACATCATTATTTGTATCGGCCGTCGTGGCGTTCATTGCCTTTGTGAGATGTCCCGTAACTGCTTCGAATTTGGAGGAGATGTTGGCGTCGGCGGTGGAGTGGGGTGGGACGAGGGGCATGAACGTGTCCTACGACAAGGTCGGTCAGCTGAATCTAGAGCTGGCGATCAAGCAAGTACTTGGATATACGCGACTCTCTTGGGTTCCTTATTATAGACGAGCTTGATATCCCCACCATTAGGCGTCCACTGCTCTGCGTCGAGATGAATGCCGAAGGGGTTAGCGGGTCCCGGAAAAGAGAACAACTGGTATGTGAAACGTTGAAGTAGAATGAGTTTGCCTCGCGCGGCGCCGAGGGTGCCCAACTAAGCAGAAAAATCGAGATAAATCGAAGCTGCATCCCGTCTTGTCGAAGTTGAACTCACCTCGCCCATCACAGGCAACCAAAATTTCTTCCCAATCTCGTTATTGAGCGTCGCAAACAAGATCTCCTCAAATTTCTTGTCGTACAGTGTGTTAGAGCCCGCCTCCTGATTGATGGATACAAGGATCGTTTCGGATGGGTGGGCGATGAGCCAGTTGTACAGCCCGTAGAGGACGTCTTGGAGAGTGGTGGTGGGTCCGAGAAGCGCCGTCCCTATGAACCAGTTCAGTCTCCTTGGGGAAAGAAGAAAGAGAGAGGTGAAGATTCACCGTGATAGAATCCAATCGTATCGTTTCCAGGATTATAACCTAGCCTGAGATCGAACATGCGGATGCCGTCGTTGAGGGATCGTAGAAGAGATCGCTCCTGACAGCGAAAGAATACCGAATCACGCATTCTGACCATAACATCCATGGAGTTTGTTTTGCCCCAATAGCAACATCGTAAGCACGTACGGACCGGTATACTTGATGAGTTCAGCTTGTCTGGCTGCCGAATAGTCCCCTTGTTACAATTCCGAGAAGATCCAGCAGAAAATCCAGCGATCCGAATCGAAGAAACTGCATGCTTACAGGTGGCAGCGTCGTGAGTTCCTGGTATATTCATATCAACAAGTCTAGTTTCATCTGATATCTTCGACATCCAGTTGGAAGTCGGGGAAGACAATGTAGATTCGCCGTCTTCATCGACACGGCCTTCAACAAACGTGGCTAAATTCAGCCGAGGCACTGAAGGGAAGTGGGGAAGTACAGACCGAGGATAGGTGCGGCGCGTTCTAGAATCTCTGCGAGAGCGCTGTCCGCGAGATGTTGGCGCAGCTTCAGGCTCGACGACTCGGAGGTCATGGTTCTTTGCAAGAGAAGGGTGTCAGCGTGATGACAGCGCATTTGATCTGCCATCAATTGCAACAAATGGGTCTCAAAGAATGCGGAAATTGCACAGAGAAATCTCGATGTTCACTACAGAAATCCAGGCTATACAGATAGTGCAGTAATTGGCTAAGGAATGGATGGTCGATACATATCGACGACGAAGGAGCGACAACGGTCAACCGTATAGGTGAATGCAAGGTGAATGATAGAGTCCGGATGTAAAGGGAGATCATGATAGCGTGGGACGAACATGTCGTGGGAGGTGTATAGATACAGTCTGAGGGTATGCGGAATGAATGGTATATGGTTTTAATATGGGATGTGAGATGGGGAGTCGTGAATCGCGACGATGCTGAAGGGAGACTTGAAATCTGTGAGATCGCGAGGAAGTCAATATACAACTCAACGCAGGGCAAAGAAAGGAAGTGACGTACCGCATTGATAAAGACATTCATGCAATAACACACGACCCGCAGGACCCCGTGCCCTTGTCAGAATCGACACCGGGCTCGATTTTAGGAAGCTCCTCGTCGCCTGCAACCGAGGCGGTCTGTTGGACGGGGAAAGCGGAGATGTAGGCGACGGTGGAGAGAATGGTGGAGAATGCGTCCATGAGTGCAGGTGATTGGAGAGGAAGATGTGGGGCTGCGTGAAGTAGTATCGAAGGAATCTTCGAAGGGGGGAGAAGATGGGTGATGACTTGTGCTTCGAATGTGCATTCTGAGCGCCGTACTTATACGTTCTTCGGCGTTGACCACATTCAGCAGCACAATGAAAGCTCAGAAAGCAGCGCGCTATCATGACTCGAAGTTTATTGTCTTCGTGTGCCGAAATCGCTGCGGTAGGTTTAATTGGAGGTAAATGGAGAACACGGCGGGTATCTTTTTGAGACGGAGACAAAAGAACCAGAGTAAAATAGTCATAGCCGAGAGCATCGTGTTTTTACAAGACAATAAGGCATCAGGCGTCGTGAGATGGTGGTGGTTGCAAAAGACAATTAGGAAGTGACGCGTCACATCGTGATCAACAACGATCTCATCACTGATGCGAGTCAAAATATTTGCCGCTAATGCCGACTAATTCTGACCTTGATCGATCACGACCAGATCAGTACGGCAACCACTTCACAGCAGATGCCGCTAGTTTGAATGTGTTTCTTTTCGTAGTTCCTATGAAAGCATTACATCCATGGGCACATGGGTAGAAGCTACTGTCTCCCATGAGTGTATTTAGTGAGCTACCGGAATCTACAATTTGAGAAGCAACATTGTCAAACGGAAAATCTCCATCTCAAGAAATGAACAGCGAGATGCCGACTCGGACCGAGACCACAACGAAAACCGGACAAGCAGAGGAGGATTCGGGTGTTGTCGCAGCTCGAGACGGTAAGGTCTGAGTTTTTCACAGTCCTGCTGAGCGTTGTCAGACTAAATTGTCCAATTGAAGTTGAGCGTGCCGCACGGCCCGCAAAGGCGGCGGAGCCTGCTTTTCGGCATGGGGGCCACTCACACCCAACACTTGTGAAACTGGTAAAGCCTTGTATAATCAGATCATTGTGATCGGTCCATCCTTTCCTTATAGCAAGCAAGGTTTATAAATTTGAGCGCTTGAGCTGGCGTAGCCAGAGCTTCAAGTTCCGAGTACTTATAGACTAACGCTAACCTTGGTAATTACCGCGCTAGTGCCCAGTGATCTGATATGACAGTGTGACCTGCTCTTCCTGTTCTGAATTCACAAGCTGTGTGACCGAACGGAGGGAGGTCGGGTTGGGGCTGGCCGCCCCAAACCCCACTCGCGGCGTCTCGTAGGATCTCAACATCTCGACAAGGACCCCGTGATTTCCTGTCAAATAGCCCTAACCCTAGACGTCACCTATCAAGTGTGACAATGTGACTTGCTCTTCTGTCCTGAACTCTCATGACAATTCTGTTTCCCCTACCCCAGGATGCACTCAAAGATCCAGTCAAATGGAACGCCGCCTGGGAATTCTTTATTAACAGGGACTTTGCTCAGCCCGATGGCCCCGCCCTTTGCTTCAATGGCGTGCTGAAATCCGATTTGCGGAACTCTCAGGATAGCTTCAAAGATTATCAGCCTCTCGTTAGGAGCACCTGCACGATCCAGCACAATCTAACCTGTGAAGCCCTGAATTACTTTGCCAATGACAATTTCGAAAACAGATGGGTGCTGGCCGGGCCAGACGAGCGGGGCAAGCATATTCTTGGTGCCATGGCCACCGTTTGCTCCAAAGCGCGGCATATTCATAACGCGCGAGCGTACTGCCCTGAGTTACGCCTGATGCCTCTGTCTCACGATCGGGAGGCTTTTCTGTCCCTTCTCAAAGGCGTAATGCTCGAAGATGCGTCGTTCATCCCGAGCGAACCGAAGTCTACTCCAAATGCAGCTTGGGACGCGTTCGCTGGAATGCAGAGGTTGTCGAGTCAGACGGACGAAGAAAAAATTGTTCTCGCCACTATCCTGGTTGTGCGAACGAATTTAATATGTATATTTCACCTTTGTTCCAGCTCCAATCGTCGACTAATACGAACCGGCGTCAGCTTCCATCGTTCTTCTCACAATGCGATCTTTCTTCGGAAACAAAGCCCCTTCCCTCACAATTGAAAGGGTAGACCAGAAGCCGCAGCGTGCGCGCCCTCGGGCCGAATTGATCGAAGTTGTAGGCTACAAGGCAGCCAACGCTCGCATGAAGGATGAAAAGTCCGGTGCGATGGATATGTATCGCCAACAGCTGGACATCTGCTCGTATGAAGGCTGTGCTAATACCGCTTCTAAACCCTCTGTGCGATTTTCCCGATGTGCGAGGTGTGCCAAAATTGAGCGGTCTGTTCTGTACTGCTCTCGGTTCGTTTCGATCATTCTGTGACTGCCGTCAATGTCTGATATCTCATTCTTATAGAGAGTGCCAGCGGGCGGACTGGAACGGCTCCCACAAAGCGATATGCGGGAGGGCTCTAGATTTCGATACAGTCTCTAAAGCCGTCAAACATCCCACTCAAGGTCCATCTTCCCGGCCTCACATCGGTCTACCCGTCAACGGTTTCAAGCGCAGCATCCCCCTTGTTCGCCAGGTCACCCAGCTCAACCTCAACCCCAGTGTTGACTACTACCTGTGGAACGCCGACAACGAACAGATCACCTTCGAATTCGGCCCCAACACGTACCCGCGCTTCAAATTCCGAGAACTTCGCGAGCGGGCAATGACGACGGGTGATTTTATTCAAGTCGGCGTAATAGCGCATTCGCTATGCATCATTTTTTCATCGGATCGTACACAGAATAAGCAGGGTCTCACGCCGGAGATGATTGTTGCACAGATGGCGAGAGAGTATGAGGTTGAGCCTGGTATTCTGAAAACGCGGGTGCTTGAGCTGCAGACGGTGCAGGATCATGATAGTTTACATCGACCGTGCGTGTTTATCTTCGTTTGAGGTTCTGAATTCAGTGCACCGTTTTGCTGACGGTGTATTGTAGACCGCTCTTCTGGGGAGCCCCACTTCGTGTATGGGAAAATGACAATCGAGTCTGGAATTTGTCCGAGACCCGTATAAGTTTCAATTCACCGTAACCGAATTCCAGTGAAGGATCTCCCGAGGAATCTGATTGTACAGTATGGAATTTGTATGTTCTTTGAATTCATTGACTCGCTTCACGCACGAAACTATTACGCTGAGCGACTATGATCACGGCCTAGTGATATATAGCTGTGACGGTATTGGTATTTATCACGCAAAAACAACGTACTGTTTAGTTTATATGTCGTAGTCGTAAAACCTACCCAGAAGTGGTATGCATCTTAGATATGCGACGGTGCGTGCGCGCGGGTTGGTCTTGGTGGATTTCAATTGAATAATTCGAGTATGCTATAGGTACTATCAGGGAATGAAGTGGAGATCACAGTTAAATAAGCAGAACAACGAATCTTGAAGCAGAAATGAAGCGGAAAAATCGCAATCAATTGATATACTTTCCGGTGTATATTCGGGTTCTTCACGGCGCAATTCCTTACCTTCCATACTCGATGTCGATCACACCATGTTCTCCCGTAGAAGTCGCAAATTGAGTGCATTATCTTTGCCGTAGGTAAATACAGCGCGTGTATAAAATTAACTTCCTAGCATTATTTATCTATACGAACTCAAAATTTGAACGTCGGAACCCCGAACCTCTCCTGCAACACAATAAAACTAAGCACTCCGAGCAAGATCCTAGCCCTCTCATCTATTGCCCCACTCTCATAAAAACTCGGCCGTTCCAGATAATCATCCAGTGTCTTGCGTATATAGGGCCAATGCAGGAATCCCACTCTTTCGACATTCTCTTTAGTGAGTCGGCGACTAAGATGCGTCTGCAAAGGACCAAGTCCCTGAACAGCTGTTGGCCTCGGAGGTGGGTTATACGCAGCCTTCTTTCGAGTATAGATTTCATCCGTCACGAAGGGTTTTACGGCCTGACGAAGAATCCATTTCTCATCGAATGTCCAAGTGCCGGGCTTCGCTCCCCGAACAGGCATTATTTTCAGTGATCTGTAGCGTGCAAAGTAGTCTGAAATTAGGCTCAAAGTATGATGAAAGAAAGGGGAACGCACGGAGGAAGTGTGTTCACATATTCTACCAGGTGATGATCAAGATGGGAAACACGATTCTCGATTGCATTGGCCATATCTGCACGATCGCCTACTTGGTTGAGTATGATCCTTCCCAAGAACGTCTTGGCTGTCATATACTATGCAATGAAAGAAATCCAAGTAAGCAATCTCGACATCATAAAAAACGCCGCTACACATACCAATGCAATATTCAAACTATGCCACGTTCCAGACACACTATTCTGGCGAACGCGCGCATCAATCCCTTCCACAATAGCCCTGGCGATCTCCGGCTCTCCCGTAACCTCAACTACCTCCGGCTTGAACGTCTCTCCATAAAACGGAATCAGTGTCGCCGTAACATGATGAGAGCTAATCTTTATGAGCCTCGAATCAGCTACTCAACATTGACGCTGGAAAAAGCCCCGGCACTAGCCGAACGCTCCTGGTCCTCGAGCATCGCAAGACGTTCGGAATCGGACGGCAAAGCTATCCCGAGCGCAGCAGCCGCAGGATCAGGTCTTCGTAGATAGTCCAATGGGAACCAGCTATATCCGCCGAAAATCTCGTCGGCGCCTTCTCCCGATAGCGCTACCTACGGCAAGTAAAATTCAGTCATGAGCAGGCATCGAATTAGAATATTGAATTGGGAGCGCACTTTGAATCCGTTGTCTCTCACTGCTTTAGAGAGCAGCATTTTTCCCGCACCGTGAAAAGTCGCATTCACCATCTCGGAGTGATAGACCGATTGTTCGAATACACCGATCAAGGCTGATTCGGTCGCCTCCACAAGTTTTGCATCCGCTCCGAGATGTGCCGCTGTACGCAGCGCAATAGGAGATTCATCAGTTTTGTCGTCCTCTACCAGTAGTGTAAGCAGCGGGATCAGAGAAACGCTGAACCGTTGGCTTTACCTATATAAGTCAATGTGAAGGTGGTGATCTTTGCATTCGGATCGCTTTGACGCAGGAGATGCGTTGCAATTCCTGCCACGGCGGAACTGTCGATTCCACCGCTCAAATACACCGCCAAAGGTACATCGGATCTATGGAACGGAATAAGAATCAGATTTTCATTCCTATCGAAGAGTAGATGAAGAATCTCGTACCGAAGTCGGAGGCGCACAGATTCGACCATGAGTCTTCGAACGTTAGAAACAGCTGTTTCAACTGTCGATGTGAAAGGAGCATCTGCCGCAGGGTACGCCATATCCCAATAGCTGAAAAATCAAAGAATGAGGACAGCAAATCAATGTGTATAGGTCACAGCATACCGTTCAGTTCGGATATACCCAGACGCACTGCACAGGGCGAAATGCCCCGCAGCCAGCTAGGAACGTCGAGGGTAAGAAAACATTCGAGTTTGATCTGCAAGCACCAACACCTTTTGGACGCCCTTGAATACAGTCCGTTCATCGCTCACTTCTCCATTGTGTATTATGCTGTCGATATCCCACTCTGCCTTCCATCCAAATCCAACGAATGCCTTGATCTCACTCGCAAACAAGATGCGCCCCTGCGAGACCGTGTAACAGAGCGGCTTGATCCCCAATCTGTCCCTGGCCGCAAACAGAAACCGGCGTCTGACATCGTACAACACGAACGCGAATTCTCCGCGCAGATGAAACAAAAGGTTGATTCCGTCGCGTTTATACCTTTGATCAGAATGAAATGGTGAACAAAAATCAGATAAATATCAAGCTTGAAAAGTGAATTCCGAGACTGACAACTGCACGACAAGTTCCGAGTCCGACTTGGTCTTGAAAACATGTCCCTTGCTCTCCAATTCCGCACGAATCCGCTCGTGGTCGTACAGCTCTCCAGTCACGACACAGTGGATCAACTGGTCTTCATCTGACAAGGGCTGCTGACCCGTCGCAAGGTCGATAATGGACAACCGTACATGGCCAAGCCCCAAAATGAAAGAACAAGGAAGTTCAGAAGACGATATAGGCGCGACAGGCAGGATTCGTACCAACACGGACGTCGGGAGAGACGTAAATACCACGAGAATCGGGGCCGCGGTGCTTTATGGCTTCGAGTGAAACCTCGAGCTCGTTTGTGAGGGCGGCGGAGGTTTGCCTTGAGACTGAGTCCGGATGGAAGACACATGTGAGGCCGCACATCTTCTGAGAAGTGGAATACGGAGCGGGAGAAGAGTGGGTTGGCTTTATAGGCTGGGAGAGAAGGCGTAGGCTGCTACTCCGAGGGAACAGGAGGTGGTATTTCAGAAAGCTTGTGAACAGCGGAGCTTAAAAGTGTAGGCGGTGACTAAGCTTTCCTTGGATCAGTTTGCTTCAGACAAGCCCGATTAGCGTAGTCCGAATCCTTATGGACAAGACAAAAATCATTAGCTTGTTCCAGTCCTCCACCCCGAACGGAAGCCGCGTTCGAAACGCCGCACCTTCATGAGTTGTTGCCTTGAACAGAAGATCATGCCTCTGTTGAACGGAAAAAAAGCCATCTTGCTGAATGAACCATAGAAATTGAAAGCCTGCGAAACCATCCTGACTAAAAAAACGAGTGAAATCGACAATCAAAAGCAGGAAATAGTGGCCCACATCTCCAACAATCGCAGATTGGGATTTCCCGACCGCGCTTTGAGTTCATTCTCCGATCCGGGCGGAGGAGCGAGCGCCTTGTCAGAGGTCGGTGTTGCGATCAATCGAATAAGCATACTCCTTACAAGTTAAATCATACTTGGAAGAAAGCAACGCGACACGGCCCTTGGATTGCTAGCTGAGCTATGGCGAGAACAGCAACTGAACGTCGATGCAAATATGATGAAGTCGAGCTTGTCCGTTGCTAATCATAGCACACATACTTGTGTCGAGCCCGCTTACAATCGGGGAAGAAATAGGCTGCGCTCTATGATAGTAATAGATTGATAATACAGTTCATCGCGACGACAACATGAGCATTACCGATTTCGGGCGGTCAAAGTCGAAGATAATGGCGATATCGACATAAAGCATCGTAGGCGGGACGTTTGCGTACTTGGCAGGCGGCTGTTCTGCGCATGCATCGGAGCAAGCAAGCTTTTTCGAGTTGGTATTTCAGCGTCACCACTATCTTGCCAAAACACAATTATGGCAGCCCTCACCAATGTCGCAATACGCAGCCGTATCATTCGGTAACACGTCCAAATTGAGACCAGATACCAAATACAGTGAGCGAGAGGCGTGCGCCGTATACTGGCTGCAACTTTCCGATGAAAACGTCCCTCTTTGTGGCGGTTCGGCGAAGCTCGCGTTTGACCGTAACGAGCTACTTATTGGCCCGGCAAATCCTTTTTCTGTGACCGAACAAGTCAGTAAAAGGGTTCAATTGGCCGCAAAACAACACCTCCGAGGCAAATCCTTTTTCTGTGACCGAACAAGTCAGTGAAAGGGTTCAATTGGCCGCAAAACAACACCTCCGAGTCAACCGGATAATCGAGTCGCGACAAAGCAATTACCACTACCTCGCGTTTCTCTCTTTCCTTTCCCCTTTGCGACTGGGTAGTGGAGGAGGTGTCAGATGGAGCTAGCAATTCGGCGGAGAAAACATACAAAATTGACAGTGTGATTCTGTGGTTTGCTCAAAAACTCGGGCAAGATCCGCTAGTGTGCATTGCATTGCTTTGGAATCGACTCGGAGACGGGTATGAAAATCCGGGAATCAGAATGCTGGAGTCGGGATGATACATGGGCGGACTGGCTTCGCTTTTAGCATATGGTAAGACGGGACTCTTTTGGATGGGTAAGGTTTATTTGGATCTCCAACTCAGTCTCTGCACCCAACGAGTCCCCACCGAATTCAAGCTGAGATTTTGCGCCATGGCGCATGATGTGGCGCTGGTCTGTTGTCAGCGCCAACGGCGACCCTGCGTGATCTCCGGTAACGACATTGGGTGCTGTACTGTAAGGCAAGGACCAAGTGGGCGACAAAGAGAGGGGTCCGACGCAGACGTCATGGGTGTGGGAGAAGAAGGAAAACTACGCACACGTGACCATGGCATACCACGTCCACAACCATAAACAAGTGGAAAACACGCGTCTCGTCTCATTTGCAGATCAATACTGCGATTCTCAAATGCAGCTCAATCACTACGCCATCGATATTGATTCCGCTCTGAGCGATTTAAAACGAATGATCAATTCTCCGTTCGCAGCGAAGAAGTACGTGTATAAATTAATGTTAATTAAAGCGAACTTCTCAGATATCCCACTCAGAACCCGTTCGGTGAGAACCCAATCTGCAACGCATCCATATCCCAAGCAGTATAATAGTGTTTGAACAAACTGAGTCCCACGAGATTCAAGCCAGGCTGATCCGGCACATTGATCAGTGTCTGGCAGATATCCGGCTTGTCAGCGAACGGTCCAACGCTCAGCTCCGAGCTCGGAAGGGTCAAGTTGAATGGCGCACGACTTGAAGTACCGGGGAATGTGATGTCAATCTCAGCCGGGAGCGAGGGGATGCGGTCGCAGGCGATTCCAAATGTCCCAGGCACGTCTTCGTTGGGCACGATGTCGGGCGAGATCATATCATAAATCTCCTGCAGTTCAAAGTAAGAAAACATTCAAAGGGCCACGCAGTAACATACCAATGCGATATCTTTGGCGAAAAGCATATTAGATGTGCCCTGAGATCTGATGAGTGAGAAGGTTCCAAATACCCCGGAATGTCACATACCGTGTCGAAGATAACGGGAAAAGAAGTATTGAGCACGCTAGAGGTCTTGCCATTGACAGCAACGCCCAGAGACTGCAATACCCATTCATCTCCCCCAACTACAGGAGAGAAAACTAAAGGAGATTTGAACTTTGTTCTGTCCACGCCTCCCATAGTGAGCTCTCCCTCCCCGCCTTTATCGTGAGGAGTGAATAGCATGCCAAACAACGACCGCGGTGCTTTCGCAGCCTGGAAAAACGGCGATCCCGGACTCATTCCCATAATCCCGTCAAAGGGAACATCCAAAGGGATGGGCTTCGAGTCCGTAATCAAAAACATCTCGTGCTTGTGTGCGGTCAAGCCCACGACGGAAACAGTTTCCGTGATGAGATTGACAGTCAGGTTGAAGGTGCCGTTGACGGGAGGAGGCGTGACGCCGAATGCAGTGCCGAAAGTGAATGTTGTGGACTTGTTTTGGTCGGCGAATGTGCTGGACGCGGATGCGTTGAATTGGCGTTGGTTGATACACGCAGCGCCGCATGCAGTACCTGAGGCCGGACTCGTTTTGCTTTTGGGTTGGACGAAAAGTAGTAAACTCACCCGGTATCTCGAGAGCGGAGCTACCAGTGTCGAAAACTATAGTTCGTTTGAGATCAGGAATCATAGCATTTGGTAGTTCAAGTATTGATACTTACTGACGGTGAACGTCTGAGGCGGAGTTCCAACTAAGAACAAACTTCAACTCGGAGAATTCGCGCTCGAACTAACGAACGTACCTGAGATATTACCGAACCATTGAAGGTCAGTTCCATTGAAGAAATCGAGCAGCCTTTCGCTACTAGGACCCTTGACCCAATTAGATTGAGGCTGCGGTCGATGCCGGTTCCCAAATTTATATTTCGTTGTGGAAATGAGCGAAACTCGTTTGTTTGAGTGGGGTATAGGATTGCCAATGGATAGCGCCGTAGTTGTTGCCGCGAGGATCAAGAAGAGTGTCAGACACGAGGTGGTACCAGCCATGGCGGAAATGAATGTGGTTCTGAATCCTGGTTGAGTTCGCCCGTCAGCGCGTCAGCTTTTAAATTATTCTAGACCCGTACACAGCTCAGATTTGGCTCCACCTTCCAGCATTGAAAAGACCGTAAGATCGCGGATGTGTACGAAGCGATACCGTTCGCGGAATTTCCAAGATACCCGGGGCCCAGTAGCCAGAACTTTCAATGAGAACCATCCAGCGGAGGGGAAGAAAGTATTTATGTCGTTGGAAGCGCGACTTCTTGGTTTGCGCAGAGACCGCTTTTGGGAGCCATAGTTAGCCCGGATCTCGCACTAAGAAACAATGCTGTTTGGCACCTGGACAGTTTTGGCGGACCCGGGTAACATTGGTTAATCAGGAGCGGTGTCATCGCCTCCTCACTTCAGGTCGTGACGATAGTTGGGGCAGGGGTAAAGTGCCGCATGGCCGCAGCGGCGCCGCTGTGACTGACGCAAACTGCCGCTGTGACGCAGACTGCCGCATACGGACTGCCGCAGACTGCCGCAGCCTCGTCACACTGCTGCAGTGTCACGGTTCAACTGCCGCATTCAACTTGTGTCTTGCGGCTAATTCTCATACTGCCGCACAATTGTACAACAAACTGACGCGGAGCCCCACATCACTGAGAGTGACTTAGTTTATATTATTTTGCGGGGAGTACAACGTAGAGTCCCGCAATAATAATAGCGGCAATATTAAGTTATTTGTTCGTTTTACTTCTTCGGGTACAGTACTTAGTTTGAGGTCACTCTGAACGGTTAGTATTTATTTCCTTCCTACATTTGTTTGATCTCTTGAAATAAGGAAGTTCAAATCCACAAAAGAAAAAGGATTCAAAATAAGAACTTAAAGTAATGGAATTATACTAATATGAATAATATAAATGAAGTCTAAGGACTGTTCCTCCTTCGCCGACGAGGCTTTGGCTTCGGAGGCGGTTTGTCCTCCTTCACCTTCTTGATGCGCTCCGAGTCGCCCTCCGCTTCCTCCTCGGCAGTACGCTTCGCCACAATTAATATCGGATCCGTCGGGTCATAACTCGAGTTAGCGAGACGGCGATAAGATGGGGGACGCTGACCATCAACCCAAATTGTGAGCTGCCTCTCCAATTTTGCATGTTTCTCCACCGTCGATGAAGCCCCAGGAATGCTTCCCAGAACAGCTGACATCATGAACTGAATCACTTCCTGCCCCTCGCGGCCACAGGAAACGACACGGCCGCGTCGGAGGTCGTCAAGAAAGTCGCCGTTTAGGTTTAACTGCTCTCCCAGTTCATCCTGAATTGCCAGGATCTGGAAAAGAGCCGACCCCACCCCAAAAACTCGCCGACTTCGCTCCAAAGAAGCGACGTCCTCGAGCTCACGACGTCTCAACAACCGCTCAAGAATGGGTTCAAGAACGGCCGACATCTCCGCCGTCGGAAACAGGCCAATACTGCACATCCAGAAGTGCGCAGTAAGGGAATCGGTCTTGCTCATTCTCTTCCCCGTTCCCTTCCCCTCCGATTTCTTTGGTTTGCGCTTGGAGAATGCGATATAATGGCGGACAACGGGGTTTTGCGCATTGAATTCCGCGAGAAGTTGGGCAACCGAGGGCAAGGCGGCGTTGAATATGTGCGAAAAATGCGGATTTTCATGGTGTTTGAATTCATGGTCGAGCATTCGATGAACACGGACCTTTGGGAGCTTCGATAGCCTTTTAGAGTTGGCTTGAAATCGGTTGAGGAGATACATACCTGGCTGGAGCGAATCTGCCCGTTTTCCGACACAGCGAGAACCCCTTCGCAAAATAATCGGGACAAGAAGAGTGGTCTTTGCGGCGCTTCGTTCACACACTCCACCCACCGTAGTTCAAATTCGTCAGCCAAATCTGCATGGTCCCGATGACGCTGAACAAATTGGGCCGGATACCATTGGACCGTGGAGGCGCGCCAATTGCCCTCTTGAACCAAAGGCACGAGTAGAATTTCGTTTGGTTTGAACCTGTGTTCGGAGTCAGCGTAAATGGAAAGATCGAGGAAGTATAGAGCGCATACAGGCCGCATCTATCGCAAACAAAATCGTTCCCATCGTTGGCCCAATCGAAATCGTCGGGCAAATTCCTGGTATGGAGCATAAGTAGTGAATCGACCGAGAATATTGAAATATACCTGTCGTCTTGCAGGCACTCCATATGCGACCAATATCTGCACTCGACACATTGTACCTCCTTCAAATTATCGTCGCCATCGGGCTTGTGTTCATGGCAGACACAGCACCAAACGCGACACGGTGTTGTAGAGTTGGTGGACGCAGTACTATTGCGTCGCGAGTGCACGACATCAAGCATTTCAACGTCGGACTCGGACTCGGGCGATCTCGGTGATGGAAGGGGAAATATTGAATGCGGCAGAGGGTCCGGTGTAGCTGCGGTCGATTTTGTTTTTCTTTTGACCCGAGACTTGGATGCGGCGGGAGGATCAAAGGCGAGCGGTGCATGCCAGGTTCCTTTTCTAGGCGAGCGCGGCCGGTTAGACACGTAATCGATGGTCTTGGTCACTGCTGCTGATGGATATTCGTTGTTCACGTTCGCTTTGAGCCAGAAGCGATTTTCGTCCGCAACTCGCTCCGCGTTGGGGTGTTGGAAGCTGCAGGCGAATGGTATACCGTTGTCTGGGGAGTTGAATTCGAATCTCAAGCCGAGCGCCTGGGCTTGGGCGATCTGATGTTTGCGGAAGAAGTGCTGGGCCGTTTCTCCACCCTCCAGCCGATAGACCAAGGCGTAAATTTGATAGCCCTCAGGGAGATCTATTGATTGTGATGATCCTGTGAGCCAGCCGTCGGGTTTGCGAGTGCGTAGTTGAATTGCATGCCCTTCATGCTTTCGGTCGTCGTAATCGAAAATGCGCGGTTTGGAAGTGGAGGAGGAGATATAACGAGCGATGAAGTGACCGTTTCCGGCGTAAACGTGACCCACAATCTTGTATTTGACGCCTGCCGCAGAAGCTGCTGAATTGTTGACGTACGGAGCAATCGACGCAGGAATGTTCCAGGCGGAGGTCTGTGTATCACCCATTTCGATGACGAGAACGACAGGGATATTGAGAATCACTTCCTGTGTCGAGGCCCGGCCGTCACATAAAGAATTGCCGTCGTAGGTTTGCCAGCAGCTGAGTTCCTGCCTCGATTGTCCTTTACCGACGCGAACAAGGTCCTGGAGCCACTTGCGAATGTCTCCGCTATACTTCTCGCGAACAGTGGCGCTCAACTGACATTCGCTCTTTTGTTGAACGAGCGTCAATTGCCAGTGATCGGCAGAGGTGCTTCCGGTGCACGTTCTGAGTTTTACAGACGTCATCCGAAAGAATGAACACGCCCGTTCGTGCACTGGATCCACAGGCTCGCCGCGGCGACGGTAATCTGTTGATCATTCAATAGCTTGCACCCTCCCTGCTCGCGGCCAACAAGCTGTACACCCTCGATGCAGGTATAAACAACTTGAAGAAGCTTGCGCAAAGGGGACGCCTCCGGAAGTTCCAGAAACATCGGCGCCATGCAATCCGAGTAATTTGGAGCCGCCGCCGTTGATATTAGAGTGAGGCTGGAATCCAGCCAGCAAGAGTTGTCCTTCCACGCGTACGACTTCTCATAAACCTCCACCTGTCCTGCGGCTTTGCGCTTCGACATCAGCGCCTTCCCCGTGTCAGGGGGACGTCCGTCGTTTGTCGTCTTTCCGGATCGAGCGTGGTGGCGTGAATACTTGGTGTAACCGAATCGCTCCGTTGCACGCTTCCAGTGCTGCGGATCTGCGCCGTAAAAGATTTTCACCCCCTCTGTGGACGTAAGAAATATTAATTGGGAGAACTTATTGAGAGAAAAGAAATGTTACTTACGACCTGCAGCATCATAGAGTTTCTGGTAGTGTACAGCAAAGGAATACAACGACTTCAAGCCCTGCATCAGAGCAAGCAGCTTTCCGATGGCTGCATACAACTTCCAGTGCATGGCCTCTTCGGCGTTGGTCGTCGCCGGAATTGAGTCCCAAAGCTCTGCATTCATCTCGCGAAAGCTGGGGAACAACATGATGGCATGCGCGGGAAGCATCCACCAGCGTATCCAAGACTTAGCGAGTGGAAATGCCTTGATAAACCTTTCGGCGTGGTCGTGGAACTCCTCAACAGAGTTGCATCGCAGCAGCCTTCGCGCATAGTTCTCGAAAATGTCCTGCTTCGACGGATCGACAACCCCGCTGATCTTTTTAACGCGCGTGATCTGGTTGAGAAAATGCTGGAGGCAGCCTTTCAACAAGGCCGGTGCGACATCCAACAGTTGCTCAATGCTCCGCTGATTTGGTTCGCGTTCGAGCCAGAAGTCGACAAACGCAAAGATGAAGCCATTGCGCTCTGCCTGACTGAAGTCGACGACCTGTTAATCAATTAGCACGGTTCATATTGAAATAAATATACAAGAAATTACGTTCGCAAACAAATTATCAGTCACAGCGACCCCGCGAGAGTCGCATTCCGCCGCCATCGTCCTGAAAAGATTAAAGAAATGGATCCGGTAATGTTCGGCCGTGCCTCCATTCGAGTAGCTCATGAGTCCCGGCAGCCACGACTTCAGTCGCTCCGGCTCGAAGATGGAACTGACGATGAGCAAAGCTTTTCTTTCCAGCCACACGCCATGCGCCGCATCCGACACGATCCCGTTCACTGCCTCGTCCTCGATGAGCGGCTTGACAAGTCTTGCCGCCATGAACGCAGTTTGCATCACAATTACGGTGACCTCCCCAAAATAAGCGTCGACAATGAAACCGGGGTGGGATTTGTCGAAATGACTGAACTCGGCAAGGAAATTATCGCTGCTGGCATG
Organism: Favolaschia claudopus; assembly: GCA_037176885.1. NCBI lineage: Eukaryota > Fungi > Basidiomycota > Agaricomycetes > Agaricales > Mycenaceae > Favolaschia > Favolaschia claudopus. The sequence goes on along the minus strand of JAWWNJ010000167.1, from coordinate 96,594 downwards.
GCCCTTTGCCCCAGTGAAGATTTTGCGTCGCTCGTATCGGATGCGGTCTGCATTCAGGAGGACTGGTGATATGTCTGCGACCGAGGGGCCTGGTCCATCAACTCCTGGACGCCCGACAAGGAGCTTTACGGGCCCAGCTTTGGGATTATTCACGACAACGGAGGTCAATTCATGCTCCTCCTGTTGTGACAGATGGAGCCGCGTAGTCGGGCGCGCATGAAGATGGGAGCCGCCGTTGCGATAATGAACGCCGCCGCGAAATGTGTGGAGGATAGAAATAATCCCGCAGTCCTGGTGCGCGAGCTCTGAACCACACGGGCATCGGCGTGAAAGCTGTTCTGTGATTTTCTTCCGGCGGGTCTGCGGACGAATCAGAATTTCGCATTTCGGGTTGGCGCACTGTATGACGCCGAGGCACTCCCGGCGAGTCATCTTGCCCTCCTTCCAGTCATCAGCTTGAGCGCTTCCCCCCATAGTACCACCCTTTGTAGTGCAGGCCCAATGGACCGCAAGATTGCGGTGCTTCTGCACAAACGCATGCGAATAGATATTCTCGAAGTCGCCGACTCGCCGTCGGGGTACATATCCCACTCGGAATCAATGGAACGGTCTTGTGGTGACGCAGCGTCAGCCCGAATGTTAGCTGAGGGCTGGATGGGTCGAAGAGACTGCGCAACAGCGGTCTGATGGAGCGAAGGAGCAGCTCGCATTGGTGGAGCATTAGTCGGCTGCAGAGGAAGAGAATTGCTTGCGTAAGGTCGCAGTTGGCGGAGCGGTTCTTCGGGATGTTGAGGGCGAGGAGGCGCAGCAGCGGCTGTTTGTTTTGAGAGTTAGAGCGAGTATTTTTGCGAGCTTTGTAGCACGACGCACCTGCAGCCTTCCCTTGCTCTAAAACCTCTTCCTCGCTGCTCATGAACCCATAAATGTTTCCCTGTGGGTCGAATAGAGGAAGGGTCCCAGCTCCGAGTTCATTGAACTCGTCTACCCGCAGTGAGCATGTTTGACGACATCTGAAACGATTGTGAAAGCCTTACATTCCGGTACACGCTCACGAGCGGACTCGTGCCTTCGCAGCTCATAACCAAAGAATTCGAAAATCCGCCCGAGGAGGTCCTAGATTACTGTGAGGTGAAAGCCAGACAATCTTTCACGGTCGTACCATTGGCGTTGGCGAGGGTGAGGAGCAAAAGTCGGGGTCAAGGAGTCACGCAAATAATTTGAAATTGATGATCGGTTTCTAGGGAGCCATTATCTAATCTAATCTTCGCCAAGGTTGGCCTCTGGGTCGTCTTCCTCTTCCCGTCGTTCCGCCGTATCCGTGTCAGAATCGTCGATATAAAGCTCTGAACAAGTCAGAGATTAGACAAAACACGACGAGAAGTTAGAACTCCCACCTTTCGTCACCTCTACGGCGTCTGATTGATCTCCAGAGTCCTCCGCGGGATCTTTAATACCTAAGTACGAGTCGTTGGATGCAGAAAGATATAAACTGTGAACTGTGAAAAGCTTACTGGATTCCGAAGCGAACTTGACATCTGCACGGAAATGACTGCCCTCCGTTAGCGACGAAGCCTGCAAGCAGAACAATGGGGCATTCTGATTATTTTGAAAGGAGCGAGAAAGACAACACGAACCTCTAATGATATCGGTCGCTTTGCAACATATTCGGCAAATTCAAACGCTTCGCGTGGTCGATGAATTAGCGAATGCGTATATTTTCCGTGGGTGTGCTCGCCCGAATGGACGAAACAAGCACCGCCTCGAAAGAAGAAAACCGAGATGTCGATTCCGCAAGCTACCAGACCCAAATCCTCGCCACAAAGGCATTTCTTGCGAAGTTGACGTTCCAGATCAAACCCCCGAACAGCAGGTGCAGCGGTAAGGTTGAAAGAACAAGCGCGAGAGGTGCATACAAGGGCACCAATGCATCGACGCCGCACCTCTTTACCTTTTCGCCACGAAACGGCTGCGGTGGATCCTCGATGACCTTGTGGGCGTGATTCACAGGCCCAGTTGATTGCCAGATTGTCGGTATCAGCGAGCTGTTGCGGCGAAAACAGATATTGAAACTGTCCGTTCGGCCAGCCATCCCAGACGCGGATCTGTGTACCAGCGTCGACAGCCGAACTAGGTGTTTCCAGCGGTGGACGAGCCGCTTGACCTGTGCATGAGAATGTTATGCAGCCAAGGAAAACGAAACGTACGGGCAGGACGAGACGATCTTGCTGTGGGGTTTGATTCGGAGGACTCGGCTAAGCACACGGGCATACAAATCAAACAAAGGTAATGAACTGAAGATGGCAACTGACCTGGAGTAGCCACTCGATGCACTGTTTCACTCAGTTGAACGCGAGACGACGTTGTGGTTCTGCGCAGCTTTCGGTCGGCAGCTTGAGACGCCTCCGCTAACAGAATGCAAGTCAATGAACACAAATCAGCAAGTAAATCAACAAACTGGGGGCGGTAATAGTCAGCCTTTGTAGTTCTCTGCTTGGTTGAGTATGCGGCAGCATGAATTCTGGATTGAGTTGAATTGCACGGGAAGACTCGGCAGCTAAGGAGAGAAATATGAATCATCACACAATTAGAATGCGGGCATATGAACTGACCGAATGTGGCTGCGTGGAGTCGTTGCTGTTCTTGAGTTCCTTGGGGACGTAGTCTCACCATGCCAATTAACTGTCCTGGAAGGAGGGGTCAATATTTCATAATCCGATGAGCTGCCGATGAGTCGCAGATTCTTCGGACCTTGACGGTCATACAGCGGCACCAAGCGAGGTCCTCGAGCTCCAAAGATCAACTCATAGACCCAGTGTACAGTTTGCTTCAGTCGACCCAGATTTGTAACCACCAGAAGAAACAAGAGTACCAAGTAGACTGGGTCGATCATGGCGGTCGAGAAGAAGAATGAGATAATCACTGGCAAGGCATCACAAACAAGACCAAAGTGGTGATTGGGGGATTTACGATCAGAAGAGACTCTTGCTGAAAGTCAATACCCGAGACCCAGGAAAAGAGCTGAGGCAGACGAGAGTGAGGTCTTGAGATTTTTGACGTGGCAAGTGGAACTATTCGAGTTTCGCGCCGGCGGCGCCGCGGCGCTGTTTGCCGCCGGCATCTTCATGCAAGTTGAACCAAAATCGAACATCGAACGCGGCCGTCTTCGCAGTATATAAGTGGTCGATTCTCAACACTTGATATGCTCTCTTTTCGCGCCGGGATTGTTGAAGTTACAATTGCATCGCACGCACACACAGCTTTGATGGACTCACCTTGACTCTGTACGACGATTCAAATATTCACGACTCACGTCTACAGCAATACGCAGCAATTTCTTGATTCATTACTGATATTACTCACATTCACTGCCTCGTACTTGTATTTATTCTGTATGTTCTCTCAATCAATCCCCGCGCGTTTGCAACGGGTTCCCTGCTTAATTGGACTTGCCCGATAAAATCCAACAGGGATGTCACTCAGGCTGGGTCACACACGTCGCATTCAGAACACGGCCACATGGCTAAGTAAATCGTGCTACGTTGTTCCAGTGTTGTCTCCTCAGAAATCGTTTCAGTCAAGCTGTTGAGCCGCAGTCTGCTTTAACTATCCATAGCGAAGGTTTTGCGACCTTTGCAAAGCATTTGCTTGACCAAGTCTTCGCTACTAGTAATTCATGATTTTATTACGACGATCCAAGTCCAAGTCATTTGCTTGATAACATGAGAAGTAGGACTTCAGGGAAGCATATACTCAACGTACAGACTTACCATGCTCCATTATCACTGTTCTCTGATTTTTGGCGTGATTCATCATCAAAATGTCGAGAAACACACGGATTTTCGAACCACACCGCATGATCAGTAAAATCAGAATGCGCCAATTTTAAGTGCCGCTGCATGAATTGTGGCGCTTTACCGCCCATTGCCGCAACTAATCATAGCGCGGATACTAATGGCTTCATAATAGACAACATTTTGAAAGCGTAGTTATTCAGACGCCGATTTATGTCTCGAATGTTTTCAAATTTTGTATATGAACCTTCGACGGTCCTTCGTCGAATAGTTCATAGTATTTCATGCCAGTGGTGCAGGATCAATTGTATATTTGAAAATGAAAGGAGAACCTAGGGCTATTGACTTCAACTAGTTATGAAGTACAAACCCAAACCAATGCTGCTCCAAGTGAAAATGTGCCGCCAAAAGTGCCGCCAAGGACTGCCGCTGACATGTCACACTGCCGCTGTGTCACGCTTTAGGACTGCCGCTAGCAAGATTGAAACTGCCGCAGTGTGACGCAAGACTGCCGCAGAGCGCAGCACAACTGCCGCTGGAACTGCCGCATGGCCGCTGTGCAGGCGGCACTTCAACGGCAACTCCTTCCTTTGTCAATGTTTGGTTGCTGCTGGCTGCCGCCGAATGCCGCTGCATCGAGAGGAAAAAATATGTCTTAGAGTTCATTTCAAGGAAGGAACTGGTCCAAATGAATGTAAAATGAAGCGTAGTCTACATCGTAGTATACATACATATGGTATCGAAGCATTTGAGCCTGCCTTGCCGTATAATGGTAATGGTGCCGTAAGTTCAACTGCTGCTGAGTGCCGCGAAAACTGCCGCAGCACGCGGCAGCGGCACTGTAGCGGCAAAATATCCAGGCCCCGATAGTTGTATCCAGTTCTAGACAATCGCCGATACCAGGGGTAAAGCAAGAGAAGTCGGTTGCAACCACGATAACAAACCTTTTTTCAGTTTTCTTACATCTTGATGAATGGTTGGAGGTACTGACTTCAGCAGCCATTCCAACATCGCCGAGGAGTCCAACCGAAGCGGTTTTCTTCGGCACCGTCTTGTGAAGAGGAACCTGGGCCGCAACAGTCTTGAATTGTGGGGGACACAACAGGAATACGGTGCAACGGGTGGCATTGGCATTTCAAAGCCATCAGGCCTTGGAAAAAAATGCTCTGTATTCGAAGATTAGAACCTTACAAGATGCATCTAGGTGCTAGATAGAACCTTGGAAGTTGGAGGATGGATGTGTTGCGCGAGAACGAAAAATCACCTCATATCTAAAGAAAGGAAAGCTCGCAAACGTGACGTCAAAGAGGAAATGGTGTAGATTTCCAAGGAGCCTGAAAGCACATGTAAGTAGATAGCTTTTACTGTTCCACAATCGAGAGTAAACCCAAAGCGTACAGCGGTTGTAACGAACACCAGAGGAACAGTATACCAAAGACACTATATGCGGTGCCCGCCAAAGAGATATGTGAGATGCAGCAGTAGAATGTACAGATGAATGAGGTAGATCCGGAGAGGAATGAGCATAGTATGTACAAATGTGAGTGCGAACCCGCCCGCGTGGCGCTGGGCGACCATCAGCGGGGTGGGGCTAAGCAAATGCGATATGGAGCCTGATGAGGGCGCCTGTGAGAATGCTATAAGTGTGTATGTAGACGTCGCGCCCGCTAGTCATAACCAGCTGGAGCCGCGCCAATCGCTGGTCTGAGGCGGGATATAGTTTGCCCACTGGGATTGTCCGTGGCGTCCGGGTGCCATCGCCCACGCAGAGACGCGGCGAACAGGGCGAGGTGAGCGATAGGCTTCGTCAAGGTCGTCATCATAGTCGCTTTCCGATCCCTCGCTGTCACTGGCGGTAGCTGCGGGTGTCTCAGGCGGGACGGCATCCGCAGACGGAGTTGCTTCTGTAGCAGGGGTTACCGACGCCGATGCAGCGTCTGCATTCGAAGCGGGGACGTTGACCGAGGACGCTCCATCAGCAGGAGCGGCGGGAGTGGCACCTGCAGATGAAGATTCGGGGACCTGAGTAACGGGTGTAGCTGCGTTGGACGCAGCAGCAGCCTCAGGTGCAGGCGGCGCTACAATCAAGGATCCGTCGACCGTTGATGCCGCTGGGGACGACGCCGCCGGAGGAGTCGTCGCCATCAACGCGGGGGTAGTCGCAGGCATTGCAGGCGTCGTAGCCGTCGGAGCTGCAAGCACCGTACTCGTTGGTACTACAGGCACCGTATTTGAGGACACGGCAGGCACCGTACTCGTCGCCGCTGCAGGCGTCGTAGTCGCCGACAGTCCAGCTGGCGATGTCGGCACCTGTCCCATGGCTGCCATCTGCGCTTTGGCCTTCTCCGCCTCCTCCTTTTCCTTCTTCAGCTTCGCAGCCTCCGCCTCCTTCTTCTCCTTGCGCTTCTTCTCCCGCTACGACACACCCCAGTCAGCCCTGCATTCGTCGGTGTAAGGCGACATGAAACGCACCTCAGCCTTCTCCTTGGTCTCCCTCGCCTCCTTCTCCTTGCGCAACCGCTCACGCATCTCCCTCTCCGCGACGACCCACGCCGCCGCCTCCGCCGCCGCTGCTTCAGGACGCGACTTGTTTTTGAGCAGGTCTAGACATAACAATCCATCACATCAGCACAGACGTCTGAATATCACGATCGATAACGCGAAACGCGACGAGGAGGCGAGATGATGCGATAATACGATGATCATCACCGCTCCTCATCATGGGAGTAACTACGCAGCACATGGACGACAACGACAAGACAACGACGACAGACGATAACAAGAAACTAGGACAAGAGACCAAGAAGAAAAGACACGTACATCCCTGAAGCGCCGCGACGCTAAACTCCCCCTCAGGCACCGAATCCGCAAACCGCTTCGCCAGTTCCGCGAGCGTCTTCCCGTCGAGCGGGCGCGCCGAATGCTGCGCCGCGACGATCTCCGGTGCCACAGGCGGAGGCATATACGCCTTATTCGAGCTCCCAAACTGCGGCAACGCAGGCGTCTCCTTCGCCTTCTTTGCCTCCCCGCGTCCTCCGGCACTCTTACTCGATGATCCAGAAGCCGACGACGACGTCAGCGTGCTGGTGGACCACAGCGAGGATGTCGAGGCGGAGCGTAAGGATGTCGGCGTCCCTGGGAGGTCGATGTCGCCTTCGCCGTCGTCGAGCGGGATGTCGTCCTCATCGGAGCTGGGGAAGAAGTTGCGGAAGAGCGCCTCCGCCTGCCACTTGCTGGCGTTCTTGAATTCCACCCAGACGTCCATGCGTCCGGGACGGGAGAGCGCGCTAGATAACAGTTCATTCAGCGTGTGCTCACATGGGGTCACAAAGGCATTCACCTGTCTAGCTTCTCGAGGTGATTCGTGGTGCTGAGCGCAAGTCAATATCGTTACGACGCGATGCAGCTAGCAGACCACTCACGCGAACAATATCCTGCCCTCCGCAGCAGCAACGCCATCCAACGCATTCAGCAAGCCACTCAGACTGAGCGTATTGAGCTCGCTCATCGTGTCGCGTTCCCGGAACTGCGTACCATGCATCAGTACCGCAGTCAGACGTCGACGACGCGTCATCCGTTCCTACCTTATCACGCGACCGCCGCTTCGTCTCGGATCCCTCCCCAGACGACCCCTCGCCGTCCATACGAGACACAGACCTCGTAAAAGCCGCGTCGAGGTCTTCCAGAAGTAGTATCGCCCCCTACACCACACACGTCAGCGAGCGTCCTCCATGAGCATACAGAAGGAAGCACTCTCGTACCTTTGGCACCCGTCCCATAAGACTCATCAACACTGTATCGCTAATCCACGCACTCGACAGCGAGACGACGTAGATGTCGAGCATCAGCTGCGCAGCAATCAGATGGCATAGAGTTTGGGAGGAAAACGAGAAACACACCTCCCCCGCAATCGCATGTATGAGCGAGCTCTTCCCCGAGCCAGGTACGCCATGCAGCAAGTACCCACGCCGGAATGGGATCCCGCGGTCATTATACCACTACAAACGTCAGAATTCGTGTACACGACAAACCAAGCGACAAAGTGAGGCATATGAAAGAAAGAAAGATAGAACGCCGACGGTGAGACAAAACCTCCGTCTGTATATGCCGATGCATACAGATTCAGACATCGCTTGGACTTTTGTTTGCCTTTGCCGTAAATCCACGACATATACGGAAAACGAAGGTGAAATGAGCCGGACGCAGAGAGACAGGCATCTTCACGTTCACACTTCCCCGTTCTTTTTCTCCACACCACCACCATCACCACCACCGAAGCTCTCCGTTTCCCCTCTTCTGCTTCTGCTTTGGAGCAAGAAACCACCAGTTTGGCACGATACAAGCCACACCCTACCGCACGTCCCCGCTGTCTGGCTCTGTCTGAGCTCGAAGAAAACACCCTTTCCAGACGAACAAAAAGGATGGATCAGACCGTCTTGTCGGGGTTTAATAGCCCCCATTCTCACCCGCGCAAACCGTTGTCGTCCCCGTTCTCTCCCCCACCAGCAAACTCCGCTCGAAGCCGCATCGCGCCGTCCTCGCCGTCAGCTAGTACCGCCTCCGGCCGAGCTCGAAAGAAGACACCCTTTCCACCTTTTACCTCTACGGATCCGAAGCAGAAAAAGTAGATGGATTAACCCGTCTCGTAGAGTTCATACCACGCGCGCACCCCTTGTCGTCCCGGTCCTCTCACCCCAGCAGCAGACGAAAAGCCATAGAACTCAAGACGGGCCGACACCAGCACGCATCGAGCAAGGGGAGGAGAGTAGGTCCGCGCGTGGGAGGGAGGGAAAGACCAACACATCCCCACCCTCATCCCCTGCCCTGCCTTGACAGACTCGCCAGCCAAGCACACCACGAAACGAGGACGAAACCCCTCGAAACAAAGAAACCACAGATCGACATCCTCTTCCTCTCGACGGACTCGCCAGGTAGCACCAGGTGCCCCTCAGCACCACCTCATTGCTCTTCCTCTTCCTCATCCCCGTCCCCGTCCGCATCGCACGAAATCTCCGAAGACGAAGAAACCTCCAACGCCACTCCCAGGCCCCCCGAGACCAGAACCCCCCCAACGAACCCCGAAAAACCCAAACCCACGCATATACGCATATATGTAACATACCTTCTCACTCCCCAAAAAATCCCTCGCATCGCCCAACAGCATCTCTTTCACCCCGGGGTCGAGCACGATGCTCCCCAGCGGGCGCTTGTGCCGCGAGTCCGCCCAGCGCCAGGTGCCGTGTGGGTCGGCGAAGAAGATCTGCGAGTGCGTCAGCGCGAAGCGACGGGAAGATGAAGGTATGGAGTGAATGAGGAAACGAACCCACCTGGATTCTATGCACGGCCTCCGCCTCATACTCTCTCTTCGCCTGCAGCACGAGCGCCTTGAGGATGGTGTTAGAGCGGGCGATGACGCTAGGGGGTGGGCGTTAGTGTTGGGTACGTCGCGGGGACAGAGGGAAGGAGGGGGAAGAAACAACGAAAAGGGAAGACAAAGACACCCAGCCACGCCGTCTTCGTGTCTTCTACAGCCCGCCCGCGGATATCGCAACCGCAGAGAGGAAACGAAGGCGCGCCAGCAGCAAACAATCAAAAAAAAGTTTGAAGGAAGGCCACGCCCACGCCCTCTCCCCTCCCCTCCCCAATTCCGATTCGCTAGGGCAATCCCACGGGCCAGTAGAGGATGTGGTGTAGCCAGCCAGCCATCCCCTGTCTCCTCTTCGTCCACTCGGTGGACACGAGACGACATACCCGCGCCTCAGAAGACGACGAAAAGCCGGGTGGACACGAGAAGTTTGGGAGAAGTGAAAGCCGCCACGTGCGTGTACGATACTATCGTTCCAAAACAAGACGAGCCACGCCTCCACCTCCGACACCCACCACCGCCGTCGCCAAGCACGATGGATGCAGGATGCAGGATGCAGAAAGTCAAAGAGCGATGGTCACCACCGTCGATCGACGACCAACCCACCCACCCGCGAAGAGAAAGCCAAAGCATAGTCTGCACGACACGAGACAGCCTCCGACGCACGCCAGGCAGGGTGGGGCAAAAAAAAAGGAAAACCGCGAAACAAAAGCCGACTCCTCAAAAACCCACAAAACCCCCCAAAACCCCGCACCCACACTCACCTAACACTCAACACCTCCCCCTCCCCCCCACCACTTCCTCCCCTTGCCCCACCACCACCCCTTCCTCCTCCCCCACCTAGATTACCGCCCCAAAAGCTGCTGTTATTGGATGAAGAGGGTGGGGAGCCGCGCGAGCGCCTTACGCGCAGCCAGTGGCCGCGCCAGTAGATTGTGTGTGTGGAGTCGAAGGTGGGTTGGAAGATTACGCGGGTTTTTGAGGAGGGGGCTGTGGGGAGGGTGAGTATTGGAAGAGACAAGGGAGGGAGGGGGAAGGAAGGAGAAAATATAGATAGATGGAGGAACGAGAAAAGGACGGGTAGAGAAAGAAGGTAGTGAGGAAGAGAAGAACACTCACCACCTCCCTCCCCGACACCCATACCATCACCCTCCCCCTGCGCCGCCGCGAACCCCATCAACTCGGCCTCGACCTCGTCTTCCTCCCAGGCCTGTGCGCCCGCGTGCGCCGCGCGCGTGGTGGTTTCGAATTCGCGGGAGCGCTGCCATTCGGGGCTGCGATGCGTGCATTAGCGTGTCGTGTATATAATATCACGTCTCGAGGAAGGACCCACCGCCTCGAAAGCCACAACATCAGCCAATCATACGGATGGTCTTCCTCAGAGAAATGCGCCGTCAGGAAGAACGCTGCATTCGTCGTTAGCATTTACAGCCATCCACACCGAAAACAGGAAGGAAATAAGGAGGGAGGAGGAAAGAGGAATGACTGACAATTCACAAAATGACTCCACGCCGAGCTGCTCATCCGCCTCGCCGTCTCGACCGTCCCACCAATAACGACGAGCTTCATCCCGTCCACCATCGAGCCCCCGCTCACGAAGGGCTGCACGAGGGATTTCAGGGCGTCCATCTGTTGCTGCTTTCTTTATCCTTTACTTGGGCTTTGTGGGTTGGGCTTCGCGTTGAGGATGCGGGTGGGTGGTGGTACGAAGCAGAAAGGGAAGGAAGAGATGCTGTATATATGGTTGTGATTCGGTATCTGTGGGCGCAGCGCCAAAGCTGTTGAGCTATAACGTGCGCTTGCGTATGCACAGTGCACACACAGACGCGTGTATGTGGGCGTCTGTCAGAGTCACGTCGGCTCCTTCCTTCCTTCCTTGAATCCTTCTTCTTCTTCAGCTGTCCGCGCGTCTATCGGATGGAGACTGTCGTCGGCGTCGTCGGTATGGAAGAACGCAAGAAGAACGAGTCGCGCTCGTCGTCGCTGCCAGCAAGACGCGTGTCCACAGCGATGACACGAAGAACCCTCAGAGTCATGACTCCGTCGGCGTCTCATCTGATTCCGCGGCTCCGGCTCACCGGCGTCTAGACTACGTAAATAGCAACTCCCATATCGGGCAACGGCCGCACCGGCCCGTCCGGATACCCGTTCCGCTGATGGTTGAAGTTGAATTTGCCGTCCATCTGTTGTCCATCTGTTCACAGCTCTGACTCGTTTAGACGCCACCGCGGGTTGGCATCTCCCACCACTGACTGGAGGAGGATCGCATCGATTTCTCCCTTGTGTGTGGTGCTTTTTTGCAGCTAAATCTCGATGCATCCCAGAGTCCGTAGTGAATGGGTAGAACTCCGTAGATCTCGGACAACCCATTTGGGAACCGAGAAACACCGGCCCGCTCTTGATCAGAGACCTCGGCCACCTCTCTTTGACGCAGCAGGTTGCGATTGAGCACCTTATGATTCCTGACTATAAAACTGGCTCTCCGCCATGGGCGTTGCAAGTATTCTGAGGAACCTATAATTTATAGCTGAAAGTTAGAAATGAATTTTATATGTTTTCTTCAAGTCGGCGCGCGGTTATGCAAAAAGTTGGGTATTTTTCATGTCTCTCAAGGAAAACCCGGTCAATCAATTTGCAATTTGAACTTGATCTCTACTCTTCATTGAAAAAAACGAGGGAGATATACCATCCTTGGACTTCGCGAGGATACACCAGCTAAGTAACTGAATGATCTGATTGCATCTGCTCTTGACTTCCGTCCAACCATTGAATTGAATATTTCTTTCTCCTCATAATACCCGGTGCAGACGGATAGACTTCATTGGTGGCTTGATACCCAATTCTCACCCGTCAACTACACCTTCGAGCCATGCCAAATTAGAACATTCGCGGCATCGAGATAATTCAACCGCGAGAATATTCACTATACTTCGTTTTCGTCGGTCAGATCTGCCAGTGTGTTATCTTTCGCTGAGCTCACAAGCTACACTCAAATTTCAATGTACCTCGAGGCTTCACATGCTTCACACTGCTAGTCGGGAATTCTAAACGCTCCTCAATGCTCGAATCGGACGCGTACGGTTTGAAGCTCTACTATTTTCCCGAGCAGATAATTGAAACCAACTAGTGCTTCAGGCCGGATTCACTTCATTTGGCATCCTATATCCCGTTGAGCGGATGAATTATTCACGCAATTATACAATTTCGATGTGTTCAAGCCTTCAAGCTTTATCTCTTTGATACAGTAATACTTTCTGCATATTGCGCGAACCCTCAGACACAACAGGAAACAGGAGAAGTTATTGCGTTTGTGAGTGAATGTTGCTGCGCACATTTGACTGACAATGGGTCGTGGTCCGACTCGTGGACGATTTTCTATTAAAGTCACGATTCGAAGGGTTGGAGGTGCACCGATGTGTGTACCGCACCGTCTGGGGAGGTTAAATCTCAGTCAAACCACGTTTGGGCTTGAAGGTCAAGAGTAGCGCTTTAAATTCGAGTGGGAGGAATATGGAGCGGAAACAAATTGAACAACTTTTTGACGGGCCGAGCGAGTTGGCGTGTACAATTCATTGGCTAGGCAAAGACGGACACAAAAACCCCACTGCAATGCGTGGTCCACTTAGAAATCTCACAGCGATAATTATTCCTGGATTAAATTTGAAATTGGATGCAAACCTCTCAATTAGGCGACTCAACGCCAACTTCCCAAAGAGGAAGTTGAGCCATTCTTTCAATTTCTTTGACATAGATACATATGGATGTCAAAGCCATTTAAATACATGTACACAGCACAGATTGAACAGAACGAGAAACGTCGATTTTCCTGTTATTTAATTTGTGCATTTGTTGGTCAGAATATATTTTGAAGATATTCTGCGCAATCTTCTGGGCCTTTCTTATATTCTAGTTTCTATTGTGATGACAGAGAGCATATCCCAGAGCGTTGCACGGAGTTTCGGGGTCTCTGGTCTTGCTGAGAAAGGGAACCGAATAGCGGGCGAACGTCCAGATTTAGGTTGCGGATTGATCGGAGATCTACCCATCGACTCAACACTGTGCATCCCAAGTGGAACAAATTAAACTTCATGCAGTGGGAGTATCACACAAATATCGCAGAGTATCTCCGAATCCGTGTGCTTCTTTCAGTGTGGTTCTCTAATTTAGACAGACGGAGATACTATTCTTCGACACTTTTCAGACTTCGATACTCCCATGGGCGATGGCCACCTCGCGGAGATACTCAACTCAATCCATAAAGCAGGGTTCTCCGCGCAATCTCCCTTCTTCCATTCCTCCCAGCCCATTCTTCTTCAAGTTCCATTCTTCCGTAAAGTATAGTTAATCCACGACATGACATGCGACTTGTCACTCCGAACCATGTTCCGCCGTCAGAATGTGCATTGCATGCTGTCACCCGTCGTCATCATAAGTACTCATCCACAAATAGATGTATAGACCCTCTTCTTCTTCTTCGTCAACTCCAACTTCAAGTTCCCCCGCTCACTCAAGCTCAACCTCGAAGACTTCGAATTGGATCTCTCTGCGTCGCACAGATCCAACTTCAGTGAGTCTATCTATCAATAGTTCAACCCTTGAACTCAATGACATTCAACCTTAATAAACTCAACGCAGGTACGAAAAATCTACCATCAATCTCCCTACAGTATAATCTCCCCACCATGCCTTCTCAGGATTGAACTATCCATACGCTCATTCAGAATAATATTTTCCCTTACGATTGCAAATTCCAAACCGTCTCATCTCATCTCACCTCAACCCCACAGGCTCTTCTTTCAATCCCACCTCTACATGATAATTGATTTCTCTTCTCCACTCGCCGGCGAATCAATATAATTCCAACAAAAACGTCCAGCACCCTCCGAGCATTCCAGGACCTATGTAGAAACTAAATAAGGCACCTCAATATCCATTCAATTCAAATTCACAGCGCACTCAGCTTACTAGTACTGTACTTTCTCCCAAATCGAATCCCAATTCCAATTCCAATTCCAACTAAGTACTTATCTACAGTAAATCTCAGGCTCTTCAAATCCCCACCAGCCCGGTCTCGCAATTGCATTCAAGATCGGCAGTAGTACTTACTACTGAACCGACATTAATTCCACTTACTCATGCTGATTCAATCCAACTTGAAGCCATCCGTCTTTTTCTTTTCTTTCGAAGTTCGTACCAGGTACTCGATACCTAAATCAAGCTCGTCCGTCAAACTGGCATATCCACGTCCAACTGGCATCCAAATCTCCGGAAATCGCTTGTTCGAAGCAAGCCGTTCCCATTGCCACTGCGAGATATCGATTTTTTTTTTGTTCAACCCATTCCTGCTAAGTAGTTGAATTCGCTTTCGAAAATTCATGATTTACTTCTCATTTGTGACTTAGTTCCCGACTTCTACCCGTCGCAATCGATCCAAGCCTACGCCATTGTTGCGCCCATCCCGCCTCTTCTTTTGCGAATCATAGTACTCAATACCAAGCCAAGCTGATGCGCCGAACTCACATTCACTGACAATATCTTCTAAGTAGCATTCCGGAGATCGCTTGTTCGAAGCAAGCTGTTGCCATGATTTCGATAGAGAGTTGCTGATCTTTTTGGTTCAACTCGTTTCTGCTTCACCGACAGATCTGCAGATTTCAATTCGCTTTTAAATTCGAGTTTTTGATGACTTGCTTTTCCTTTGTGATTGATCGTACTTCCGGTTCCCCACTTCTACCAATCACAACCCGAATCAAGGAAGGCTACGTATCACTGGGCTGTGATCATCGTTGCTCAGCGTAATAGTTTCATGCGTGAATGAGTCAATGAATTCAAGAAAAACATACAAATTACATACTACTGTACAAATCAAATCCTTCGTAAGATCGTTCACTGGAATTCGTCTACGGTGAATTGAAAGTTACACGAGTCTCGGACCACTTCCAAACTCCATTGTCGTTTTCCCATACAGGAAGTGGAGCTCCCCAAAAAAGCGGGCTGCAATACACCGTCAGCCCAAAGGTGCCCTGAACCCAAAAGCACGAAACGGAAGAGGAACACGCACGGTCGATGCAAAGGATCGTAATCCTGCGCCATCTGCATCTCAAGCACCTGCTTCTTCATATCATCAGTCTCAATCCCATACTCTCTCACCATCTGCGCAACAATCGTCTCCGGCGTAACACCCATCTTATCCTGCATACGGTCCGACGAAAAAAAGATACACAGCGAATGCGCTATCACGGCGACTTGTAGAGGATCACCCGTCGTCATCGCCCCCTCGCGAATTTCTCGGAATTTGAAGTGCGGGTACGAGTCGGGGCCGAAATCAAGGGTCTTGAGTTCATTGTCGACGTTCCAGAGGTAGTAGTCGACAGTGGGGTTGAGGTTGAGCTGGGTAACCTGGTGGACAAGGAGGATGCTGCGCTTGAACCCGTTGACGGGTAGACCAATGTGAGGCCGGGAAGATGGACCGTGAGTGGGATGCTCCGCGACTTCAGAGACGGAATCGAAATCGAGAGCCCTCCCGCATATCGCTTTGTGGGGGCCCTTCCAGTCCGCCCGCTGGCACTCCCTATGCGAATAAGATATTATATAATGAGGGTGGTCAGAAATGATGCAAACCAACCGAGAACAGTACGGAACAGACCGCTCAATCTTGGCACACCTCGTACATCGAGAAAATCGGACAGAGGGTTTGGAAGCGGTCTTAGCACAGCCTGCATACGAGCAGATATCCAGCTGTTCGCGATACATATCCATCGCACCGGCCTTTTCCTCCTTCATGCGAGCCTTCGCTGCCTTAGCACCTACAACTTCTATCAATTCCGGCCGAGGTGATGCACGCTGCGGCTTATGGTCTAGCTTTTGAACGTTGATTGAAGGGGCTTCTTCCCCGAAGAAAGATCGCATTGTGAAATGAACGATAAGAGCTAACGGTAATTCGTATCAGTCGATGATGGTGGTCGGCACAAAAGTGGAACATACAGATCAACTTCGTCCGCAAAAGCAGCGTAGTGGCGAGAACAATTCTTTCTTCATCTCCCTCACTGGACAGCTTCTGGATTCCGGCGAACGCGTCCCAAGCTGCATTGGGGATGGAATTTGGCTCGGTCGGGATGAACGACGCATCTTCGAGCATTACGCACTTGAGAAGGGCCAGAAAAACCTTCCCATCGCGGGACAAAGACATCAGGCGTATCTCGGGACAGTACGAACGAGCATCATGAAGATTCCGTGCTTTAGAGCAAACGGCGGTCATCGCACCAAGAATATGCCTGTCCCGCTCATCCGGCCCGGCCAGCATCCATTTCTTTTCGAAATTGTCGTCAGCAAAGTGATCGAGGGCTTCGCGTGTTAGACTGCACTGGATCGCGCAGGTGCTCCTGAAGAGAGTCTGACAATCTTCAAGCTTGTCTCTGAGGCCATTCTGAGAGTCCCGCAATGCTTCCAGCGCGATATTGAAGCAAAAGGCGGGGCCATTGGGTTGAGCAAACTCCCTGTTAATGAAGAGTTCCCAGTCAGCGTTCCATTTGACTGGATCGTTGAGTGCATCCTGGGGTAGGGGAAACAGAATTCTCATGAGAGTTCAGGTAGGGCTGCCGCCCGTTACCGTTGGCACGGCTCGACGGCAAGCGTGGGACGGCTGCCGTGCCCGTTCCGTTGGCCATTTTCGAATCTCCAGCACGGCACGGCTACGGTACGGCTTGCACAGCACACGGGCCGTCGAGCGACGGCCGTCACGGCCGTGCGACGGGTGAGCTTTGATGTACCCCAAGAGTCGTTAATTCAGCTCCTGAGGGTAGTAACAGTGTGGCTTGATTGCTACTGAAAGCTCGAGAACTACGTTCTCAGCAGAAAAATAGTTACCGAGCTGCTTCGAGGCGTCCCGGAGGGTGCCGAGTTCCCTGATGCGAGACGGTGAGTCGCGTAATTTTAATTCTTAGCGACTTCTGAGAGACGGCGACTGTATTTTTTATTCTCGTAGAACTCTGAGAACCATGAACACACCTTCAAACATGATTTGTTTCTTCTATTCAACAATCTGCGAGTCACCTGTGACTCTGTGAGTTCATTTTTTATTGAAAATTCTTGAAACAGCTAATCGAGGCGTGCAGCAACGATACCATGTCATTCAGGGCTCCCTTTCGGACATTCAGTTCAAGAAATCCAGCAGAAAGACATCGCATACCGCCGTTACGGCCGCAACGGCCGTGCCGTTAACCGTGCCGTGCCGTTCGAGACTTGAAATCATCTTCGACGGCCGTGTTGAGCACGGCCCGTACCGTGAAATAGCCGTTGAATCCACGGCCGTGCCCGTCACGGGCACGGGTGGCAGCCCTAAGTTCAGGACAGAAGAGCAGGTCACATTGTCACACTTGGTCTGTGCGGTGACTTCTAGGGTTAGGGTTACTCTATCATTGGAAAAAATGGGCGGAGTTTGCCGAGTATTTCAATTTGGGCTCGTTACGGCACCCAATACCTTTTCTCTTTCCCCGTTACCGACATGGAAGATAATTGTTTGCTACACGACTGAGCTCGGTCCTACTCATCTACGCTGACCTGTTGTTGACCTGCCAGTGGGGATCTCGTTCTCCTCGCGTCACACCTGACTCAGGCTCATGACTCAAACTTGCTCTGAAGTCGATTGAGCCGTCTGAAAGCTTTCTTGTGGATCGTGAAGTAAATAAAATGCTCAAGAGCTTTACTTTTGACTGATTGCCTGCCTCGCCAGATGAGGTCGATTGATCATGAGGGGTTGGCAGCGTTTTTCGTGAAGTAAGTGAAATACTGAAACGCAGCAAACGCTTAGTCTCTTATAAACAGACATTAGAATACAAAACTCCTCGTACCTGCGGTCTGCCATTTCACCTGATTGTGGATCAGGTTTACGAACCTTGGTCTCTCCCTGAAGCGACCAAGACGGATTAAAGCTCTCAAATAGTTTTTCAAATGGCTGAATTGAGCAGCGGCGGTCAACTTGCTCGACCACAACCCCGATTGAAAGTTAAAAAGGAAAGTCCTCTTCCCTTCATGGCACTACGAGGGATATCCGCCAGCGGAACTCGCTGACGCGTCAAGATGCAACAGATTGCAGTAACTCCTGCCGCCACAGCTCGCTTGTACGCTTGATACAGTATAAGACGCGTCGTACCCGCGAAAGGATGCTCAGAAAAATTCGATGCTGCTCTTAGCCGCCTTCATATCGTCTCTTTTCTCTTTCTCCCTGGCACAGTTACACTGCAGTCTTCAGGTACACAAGACTCGGCGTTCAATTTTCGACGGCCACATTGGAGTGGGCCAGGCGATGGAACGGCGGGATGGCTCGAAGGACATTGGGATAATCAATGAGGTGAGTCGAAGTATCGTCGGTTGTGCGTGATATCGCTGAACTGACCGCGTCCAAAGTACACCGGGGGTTTCTATCATTCTTACTACGTTGAACTCACTATCGGAACTCCGTCAGTCGTACTTATGATACTCGTTCTCCCCAAACACAAAATTCAGACTAACACCCATCAGACCGCAGCCGCTGAAACTGATCTTGGATTCTGCTACACCTGATCTTTGGGTAGCGGGCTCTCCCTGCTCGGGATGTCCTGCTGGGCTGCCGCTCTACGATCATTCTAAATCCTCCTCCGCAGTGAACACCACTACTCCATCCACACTATCACTTCTCGTAGGCGATGTTCGCGGGTTCTTGTTCAACGAAACAATCCGTTTGGGAAATTATTCGGTTGCTTCACAAACTTTTCGTGCGCTGTGTTCCACCTCTCTCCTTCGTCGAGGTATGCTAATAATCTACTTTGGACCTCCCCTGCAGTGGTTGGCACTACGATTCCCGGTATCGCACTTAGCGGAGGACTATCAGGGATACTCGGTCTAGCGTTTCCCGGACTGAGTGACTTGGGGAATATCACACCCTTTTGGCAGGCGATACTATCCACCAACGCGACAGCTACTCCCGAGATGGGATTTTGGCTTTCTCGTTCCACGGGGACGGATAACATGCAAACAGAGGAGCCGGGCGGGGTATTCACGTTCGGTGGAGTGAATACCTCGCTCTACTCTGGCGAGATAGAGTTCCTCAACCTCACCGGACCGTCGTCGAGTTTCTGGTCGTTGGATGTGTCAGGTTGGTTTGCTGTCTGTTGGAAAGCTTTCGAAAAGTGAACTGATTATATATGGATGGATGGTCTCTAGCAATCAGCATTCAAGGTCAAGCGATTAATATAACAAGTAGCACGAAGCTTGCCGCTTTCAATGTGGGGGCAATGAGTATTGGAGGGCCGCCTGACGATGTCAGAGCTATCTGGGCTGCGGTTCCGGGATCCAGTGCGGCCGCTTCACCCAGTGGGCTTATCAATATCGTGAGCGATTCATTCTTAGCAACTCAATGATGATGTCTTACTGCATTTTGTTCGATTGTAGCATGCAACACGGAGCTGGACGTCACTGTATCTTTTGGTGGACGCGTCTGGCGCATAAGCCCAGGCGATCTCAACTTGGAGACCTTATCTGGAACACAAAACTTGTGTCTTGGTGCAATTTTTGCGCTCGATAATTTCAATTCGTCAAGACCGTATTGGTTCTTCGGGATTTCTTTTCTTGTGAGTTCGATCAACTAGTCATCACGAATGCTGCCTCCCTGACGCCGAGATGCAGAAGAATGTGTATACGGTGTTTCGGCAGAGTCCGCCATCTGTTGGGTTTGCAGAGTTGTCGACCATCGCGGGCGGCTCTCGTGAGTTGATTTGAACGCAGTGTATATTGTGCCGAATCATTTTCATTCACTCAGCGAATATTTCAACTGTGGCAGATTCAAAGCCAACTCCACCAAGCACTTCATCCTCAGCTTCCTCAAAGAGGAAGATAATCTTGGGATCGCTTGGTGGTCTATCATTCGTCGGTATCCTCATCCTGCTTCGGATCCTCTTCCTTCGACAACGAAAGTTGAAATCACGCACCGAGGCTCTCAAAGCCATCATTACTCCACTCTCGCTTGGCGACGATCCCCCTGCTTCTTCCGTGCTCCCGTTTGTAGTCAAGGGCCCCTCCAGCATGCACGCTAACCCAACGTCCCCGACTCTAAGGTCGAAACGCGATCGCGTGCTCATGCACAATCACGAGAATCGACAGACTCTAAATCTCGGAGTTGGTTTGGAAACGCAATCGCGTGCTCGGAGAGCAGTCTCCGTTTCTGCGCCGACGCGGATGTCGGATCCGGTCTTGGTGGAACTGCAGAACTTTCGGGAGGAGATGAGGCGGTTGGTGTCGTCTCAGAACCACGGTGAAGAGGAGGCAGCAGGAGCACCACCAAGCTATGACGAGCACTCGGGATGAGTGATTCCTACCGTTTCTTTGTTTTTCTTGGAAGTAATTATGTAGAAATGTGGAACATGAATATCGTTCAACTGCTCTAGTCAACAGCTGAAGCACTGAAGACCCAATTTCAACATGGCTGTATTGAAATACACCAATCTCGTATTGCCGACTCGAGGTATTGAAAATTGAAATCAGGAACCTGCTTGTTCGAACCAAGTTGTTGTTGCTTGGACTCTCGAAACGATCCCCTTTTTTGACCTCATTCGACTCGCGCTCGATGGAGCTGGGTGATTGCTTTCTGCTGATACACAACACAACTCACAAGACGAGGTAATCCGAGTTCGATGGGGCAGTATTTGTGCATGTAGACGTGTCGCGGGACGTCACGTGTTCGTGCGGCGCCCGTCTCCTTCACGCTTCAGCGAAGACAAGGATACGCTGTACTGACGCCACTGATTCGCTCTATATTGACGCGACGAGGGGTGGACGACGAAGGCCAGTCGAGCAACCAGCGGCTATGGCATTGCAGCAATCCACCCCGTCGCAAAACGCATCGAAAGCTCGAGCATCACCCATGTACTCTACATAACATCACCCAGGCTCCAGCTGCCACCCAACATCCTCGTCCGTGTGAGGCTCGAGCGTAGGACGCATTCCTCAAGCGCCGTAAGTAGCAGTCCAGGAACATATACACGCCCACCCCTGCATCCCGCCTCTCGTCCTCAGCTCTCGCTCCCTCGCCGATTCATATAACAAGGATCAAAACGAGGAGGCATGGCCTTATTCGCAGCAGGGACGATACACCGCACGTATGTATACCCTCCCCGCCGTCCTCAGTAGCGAGCGTCGCAGGCTCGAAGATCAAGATCCAGATCTGGAGGGACTGGGGGCATCTGGGTGGTACCAGCGGTGGCCCTGGCGGCGCGTCGCCTGCAAGCCATACCGTTGCCCAGCTGCTACCGATTCCCCAAAGCCGAATCCTAATCCCACCACGAATCCCGACCCCATACTCCGCACGCGCACGACCGAGAACAACGCCAGCACACACCCGCACACCCTAGCCTCAATCCCCGACCTCTTCTCTTCTCGTCCCCGTCCAGCCTCCTCTGAGTCTACCACCCAAAGCAAGTACAGGCTCATAACAAACGGACGACCTTCCCCGCCACTCGACGCCCACATCAATCCGTTGATACGGACGAGTAAGAAGGAATCGATGAGTCGCCGACGCACGGTGTGAAGACAGCCATAACAGCGATGTGAATCTCGGCGGCGAGCCATCGACTTCGAATTGACTGACCGTCGCCGGCGCATCTCCCAAGCTTGAGTAACTTGAATTGCCTCGACTCGACTCGACGCCACCCGCACCGTCCCACCTCGCTACCAGGTCGATACAACGGGAGGTCAACCCCACTCGAGGGCAGAAGCCCGACGGGAAGCTGGAAGCGGGACTCGGGACGGGGGGAAAAGAGAGAGAGACGGCGGCGAGCGGGTATGTATGAGAACTCCCTATTCGCCGGAAGAGGGAGAAAGGGAAAAGGGGTGTGGGGGGAGAGAAGATGAGGAACGTGGAGAGGATACAGACCCAGGCGCGAGCGCTCTCATCACTCGCGGCTTGCGCAGCTCGCTCGGTATTTATTGTCGCTGTCCGCCGCTGCCTCGTCCACCGCAGCCGCAGAGTTGCTGCTGTTGATGTCAATGCTAGAGGAAGGCGACGTGAGAGGAGCGACCGGGGGTCGGAGCAAAGAGTGGTTGGAGGAGCGGGCTTGCGAGGGGACTGGAGGGGAGGAGTCAGTCAGAGTAGAGAAGATAGTAGCAGAGTGGGAGAAGGAAAGGAACCGAGGAGGCAGGAAAGGTAGGGCTGATGGTCGACGGCAAGACAGTCGGTAGAACAAATGGGAGAAAACAGTAAGACTGTGAGATAGACCGGTCAATGGGAGGGATATCGCAATTGCGATTGGGAGGGGCACGAGAAGAAAGACAACGGTGAATATGGATGGCTGGACGACAGAGCTACGTGCCGACGCTATAGACGTCCCACTCCACCGCAGAACACGTTCACCCCTTCGGCTGAACAGCCGGAGGACCCTGGGCGCCATCGATGCCCGCATGTATTCCGCCAATCCCATCCCCAGCTCCACCCCAATCCCAATCCCGATACCTATCCTGACGCATACTCCATCATCCCAATCTCGCACAACGAAAAGCAGGAACAAAGCGGGCACACCCCACCCCGCCCCTCGCCATCCTCCTCAAGACGCACCAACACCTCCACGTCCGAGCCTAGATGCCAGCTATACTCATACACTATCTTCCCCTTCGCGACGGATGCATGCAAGAAGAAAAGACCATTCGACGGTCAAGCACAGGCCGACTCCCACTTTGAAACTCCCTTCCCCGCTCGAAGACAACTCCTGCCTGCCGGGGTGGAGTGCGATGCGCCACAAAGGTTGTTCCCGTCGAGTCGGCCGAGCACCTACGTCCGAGGCGAGTCCCCAGGCCATCGGATGACCACGAGAGGAACGGAATGCATACGCGCCGAGTCCCTGAATCCGCTCTCGTCCTCGGCCTTCCCTCATTCATTAATAGAACGCGGAACGAAAGACGACGACCCATGCCATTTTCCGCCTCCACCACAGCACGAGAGCAGCACAGGGGACACATCTCCTCGTCCTCGTGAGTATGCATCGCAGAGCTCGCAGATGAAGATCCAAGATAAGCACAGAGGAACTGGTCGGTATCGGCGGACTCTGACACCGTCGATGCCCGCAAGCCGTATTGCATCCCCCAATCCCAATCCCAATCCCGACACCCAGCGTGACGCATACACCGTCGTCCCAACCTCATCCGACGACGGGAAGCACAATTCAAAGCCAGCACACTTCATCCATGCCCCCTACTCGTTCTCCCCAAGCACCGAGACGACACCATGCAGCTCTCCAACAACCGGTCACGGAGCTGTATACCGAGCACCCTCTCTTCTTCTTTGCAATAGCAATAGGCACGAAACACCCCAGACGAGAGACATGGAAAACAGGAAACACGCACCTTTGTACCGGCAAACCCCATTCCATTGCTAAGACACGTCTCCTGGCTCGCGGTCGAGGCGTCATGCGCCGAGAAGGGCGTTGGAGAGAGATGATCTGCGAACCCGGGTAAGCATGAGCGTGGGCGTAGGCAAAGAGATGAAGGGTGACCGAGAGACGAAGGGCGCAGTGCGCAGCCTGGGGCGGGGGGCTGAAAGAGACAAAAACTCACCGCCACCCTCGATTACGCCTTCCCTCGTCTGCTTTGCTTCTGCTTCTTCTTCCTCCCAAGCCTGCCCGCCACGCGTATGATGGTCTTCGCGGGAGCGCTGCTATTGGAAGCTGACGCGACGTGTTAGTAGGTGGCATGTACGAGGAGAAGAGCCTGATAGGGCAAGAGTCGAAGAGTCAGGACCCACCGACTGAAGGCCTGAACTAACGCCAGTCGTGCGGTGGTGTTCTTCGCAGATGGGGGTCGTTTGGAAGAGCGCTGGGTGCCACCACCGTCAGCATACGCGTCCCCGTCGCCAGAAGGATGAAAAGACTGACAACGACTCCACGCCGAACTCGGACCCTTCTCGTCGCCTGGAACGGCGCGCCCCAATCACAACGAGCTTCTTCCCATTCACAATCAGCCAGCAATGTCGCTCACGAAGGCTCCGTGCCATTGATACTGTCGTGTGGGGGTCGATCTTCTCTATGCTGTCGTTGAACCCTTTGGTGAGCTAGCGGTGGGTAGGTGCCGTTGCCGCGTCCTTACTTGAAGCTTAACGTCCTCGCCGTCGCCGTCGTTGTCAAGTCGTTGTAGTTGGGAAGAACGTCCGGCTTCTTCCGCCTCTCTTCCGAGATCAACCGTCGCAACGGATACAGCCGGCCCGGCTAGCGTCCCGCTCCGCCGGCAATTTCAACCCAAGTTCAACCCTGCGATTACAACTTGCCGCTGACAGTGCAGCCTTCAGTGTGTGCGTAAAGTCAGACTATGCAGTCACGTCGCTCCCACATACAGCCTTTGATTCGCTCTTTTTCCCTGTAGAGTCTGCCCGACTTCGGAGTCAAGCTCGTTAAGTAATCTGCTCACAGTTCTACTGAACCACCTCACGAGTTAATCCAAACCATCATACGCTCTCACTCATACGGACTCTCCGCTTTGAACACTTCGACCTACCATTCCATTTAACTATCTATCTCAATTCCCCGAAACTTGAATCTCGCTGTGACTTTCCCTTCAATCTCTAAGCACCCCACCAGCAACGTAGCGCCTGACGCCCCGGTCTCGCATTTGTATAAACGGGAAACCGCTCGTTCGATCCGAGCCGTTGCCACTGTGACTTGAACAAACTTTATCTTTTTCGTTGTCTTTATCTTTTCGAATTTATGGTTCGAGATCAGTCTCCTCCCTCATCATGCAGAATCAACTGTCGACGATGCATTTAGATTGCCCAAGAGCGGTAAACACAATTGCCATCGATGTGTTTGAATTGCCCAAGAGCCGTAGAAAACAACCCATAGCTAATTAATTCTAACGCCAACTCGCTCCCAATCAAACCCAATTCCAACTTTATCTTCTTCTTCTTCCTGTCAAAGCAAGTCCATAACTCAACTCATCTCATCCCTCTCTCCCCGTTGAAACGCCAGCAACGTCGCACTGCATAGAAGTGCTCCGGCATCCAATGCAATCTTGCCTCAGTTCCTTATCTGCCGGAAAGCTTGTTCGAACCAAGCCGTTGCCATCCAACGTCCTGATTTGATTTTTTTCCTCTTGATTCCTTACGTGTAAGTTATATTATCGGGTGTATCCCGTTTTGCAATTCGCTTTGATTACTGTCTCGTTATAATGCTCAGGGCTAAGGCTATTCCTGTCGCCCCGGGAGCCTCGCTCGAGCCTCGGCCGTCTCAACGCCCGACTCTCTCGAGCGGCTCGAGCGGTGGCTCGAGCCCACTTAATGCAAAATATGTATTTGATCAATGCTATATAATACATGGCTTGGGCTCAACCGGCTCGAGCCGGCTACCTGCTCGAGCCAACATTCAGCTTGAGCCGCCCATCCACTCCACTCAAGCCAACATTCAGCTCGAGCCGATCATCTGCTCAAGCCAATTCCTACTCGAGCCATCTCGAGCTACTCACCCGCTCGAGCCGACCCTCCCGCTCGAGCGAAACAACCATTTGAGCCGGCACTAGGGCGTGGTTTCTACATTTTAGACGAATGTGAGAATTGATTGGAAGACAAGATATACCACTCACACGTTGTCAATGCTGACCTATCTCCCGCCTGTAAACAGATATGGTTCGAGCAGGACACTAGGAGCGACGTCAGTGTCAGTTCAAGTTCAGTGGAAAAGGCGGCGGAATTGGAACATTGAGCGACGTCTGAGTCAGGTCAGCGCCGTACGATGCCACTGGGACTGTGTCGCCGAAAATTCGGGTTGGCAGCTCTGAAAAGGTCAGCAACAAGATCATGTGAAGTCCTTTAACGCACGGTGACGCGTCCATGGCGCGTTCTTGACGAAGCGCGTCAGTCACAGCCTGAGTGGCAAGTGCCAAGTGGCACGGTGCGTGTTTGAATCGTGTTGTCGGAATGTGCTGGGCCCTGGGGTAAGACTGGGGTTGATACTAGTGGTGGGTTTCAGATTTTTTAGCAGAGTATATCGCAAACTGAGATTTGAGGCTGGCAAGCGAAGCTATCAAAAATTCGGTGGTGGTGACGGTGGTGGCGAAGAAGAGGTGTGATACGTGACTGTGACACTTCGGACTCTTTCAGTTCCGATTTGGTTCCGACCGTCACAAGCAGGGCCACACAATGCGCCTTGCCTTCCACCACACCTCCCCGGACCTCTGCAATATCAATATTCGGCGCCTTCTCTCGCCTGCGTCAACCTCGCCACTATCAATATACCCTCGTATGTCGTCGACGGACTCTCACTGTCGATCACTCTCCTCGTGCCACCACCTCCTTGCCACTACGTATGCACCAACAACGTCCACCGAGGGATCTTAGGTATCGCGCTGCGACCCCCTATTCTTAGAGCACTGAATCACTCACCTAAATCAAAGCCGCTATTCTACGAGAAAAATCGACTTCAGCTTCAGCGACGCGTGGAGTTTGCACTGATCTATCTGTCTTTGCGGATGAGTAAGTGGCACGAATTGAATCCTCTCCGCATACGTCGCATGAATCGGTTGGTTGCAAGGGCTGATGCATAAGCCACTTTCGTTACCAAATTCCTTATGGGTAGGTGGTAAACTCTGAGTCCATGTTTCTTCACTGATCGAGCTATTTCTTCATAGCAGGGTAAGAAATCCTCGACTTCAATCGCTAGATGGTGAGGTTGTGCGGTTGGTCATTGGATTAGCCTTTTAGGTGTTTGATTTAAATTGAGTGGATGGGTCGCTCGAGCGGGAGGGTTGGCTCGAGCGGGTGAGTAGCTCGAGTTGGCTCGAGTAGGGAGTGGCTTGAGCGGATGGTCGGGTCGAGCTGGACTTGGCTCGAGCCAAGGTCAGGTGTTATAGTACGTAGGTAAATACAATATTCTGCTTTAAGTGGGCTCGAGCCACCGCTCGAGCGGCTCGAGTGAGCCGGGCGTTGAGACGGCTGGGGCTCGAGCGAGGCTGAGCTGACTTCATGCTATTCACCCGCAGGGATTCAGACAACCAGAAACAAGATCCAAGAAACCGCGACCTCCTGCGAAAAATTCTAATTCTCCTACTCCAAAGCAACGTGGAGCCGCAAACCAGTCAGTGCGCACACCCATCACCGTTACGAAGTCAAGTAACCTTCAGGAGAACGTTTGTTCAAACCAAGCCGTCGTCTGTATGTGAACGTTAGTCACAGATTGTTTATATTGAATCTCGGCCTCTTCAACCATATCATTTCCGGGGTCGTTTTTCAAACACAGAGCAGCGTACTAGTTGAGCACCGAACCCATCCGGGGCCATTCATATAAAAGAGAATATAATTTTTTCTTGTTCCGTTCAGCCCGCTCAAGCCTCAACCTACTTGGAAACAAACCAAGCAACGTTGCGCAGCGCTGCGCCCCGGGCCCTATTAGATGAAGCCAAAATAGCGATCCCGATTCTGCTTGTTCGATTCAAGCCGTTGCTTATCATTCCAAACGGCGACCACGAAGATCTTTTTTTCTGTGTTGCTAAGAGCTCGAAGCTTGAGCTTGAAGCTAATGTGCTTTTTCTCCCAGGTTTTCATCAAGTAAATGAATTTCTTCCGACCTGGTCCCAAGTTCAAAAAATACGGCCATCCAACATCGCCGAGAAAGCCGAGTGGATTCCCACGTTAGCGCACGTTCCATCGCTGTGACGCATCGCGTCATCCCGAACAAACAACAACAAGCACAGGCGCTTTGTCCTTCCGAGTCACCGTCCCGCCATGCCCGTGCAACTACCCGACATTCCACAAGCTCTGCGAGACCGAATGGGTGCTCCACTCGTTGCGTCCCAAGACCCTCCCACACAAGCCGATGTAGGCCGCGCCGCCAGCCTCAAATATCAAGCTACGCTTGCAGAAGGTGAGAATCTTGTGAGAATCGCTCGAATCAGCGCGTACCATCTCGTAACGCACACCTACAGGCTACGGGGAGATCGATACTGCCTCCCTCGGTCTCGTCGCGGCGTACGAGCAGAAGGTCACTGAAGCTCATAATGCAAACCTAGGTGTGCTTGTTTCTACGTTAATATTCATTGTCTTAAGCTTCTCTCTTATTTTCTGTATCTACAGCCCTCGACAACACTCTAACGATGGAAAACCTCCGAACCATGTTCCGCGAAGAGCTGGACAAGAAACTGGACCCACTCCAGGAGCAACTGACCACATTGGAGCGCAAAGTGGACAAGATGGCCGCTCAGGCGGAAAGGGTAAGCATTCTCGATGCCATGTGCTCGCGTTTCTTCTTCTAAGGTCAATCCCTAGGCATCCGAGGCGCAGCTTACCAGTAAAGACTTTTTCTCGGCGGCAGCTTACGATTCATAAGTATTTACATGCAGAGAATGTAAGTAACCGTTTTTCAATCTGTTCTGTTCTCTTCGCCTTGGCAGGCCTCTGTATGTTCTCGCCACAGGCTTACAGTCTCTTTCTCAGCTGCTCCGCTGAGAGAAATACATCGGAATATCAGCGACACAGTATGATATATGTTTGCAACACTGCTCCGGCTCTACCTTGTCTGTTTCACCGAGGCAACGTTGCGCAGCGGTGCGCCCCGGTCCCATGTAGTAATATTTTGAATCTGAAATAGTTACAATACTCAATCCGGAGTCCGCTTGTTCGATTCAAGCCGTTGCTTTGACTTTGACCTCAAGCCGAATTGACGTCCATTTTTTGTTGCTCAGAAACTGCAAGCTGATCTGGTTTCTGTCAAATTCTCTTCCGTTCTCGTCACCTTCATAATTTCTTGGCCTCGTCTAATCCCACCAAGCAACGTCGCACATCAGTGTGCTTGTGGACATCTCATATTCAATCCCGGAAACTGCTTGTTCGAACCAAGCCGTTGCTCTATTTCCGCTAGATGCAGGTTTTTACATCAACTTATTACCTAGGTAAGCTGCGGCATTTTTTTCTCTCTCTGGCGCTACTATTGTTGACGTCCCGGGCTTGAAATCCGGTGTTATTAACGCCAGAAATTCCAAGAACAAGCAATGCCCGGTCCATACTGAGGAATATTAAAGCAGTACACTTTGCATTGGATTTTGACATTACAATTTAATCGGGATAGTATCAGCGAGAGAAAAAAACGACAGTGGGGAAAACTCTATATGATATGCTACGCTCGAGGTAAATTAGGAAGGATATGCGCCAGGGGAGAGTGATCTAAGCCAAATCCAGGCCAGACAGAAGAGAAAATGCCCAAAGGCCCCGCAATCAACCGGACAAATACCTCTCGGCGACAGCCTTGACCCTCGAATCAACCTTCCCCAACAATTCCAAAGTCTCAACCTACCGCACACACCCGAAGTCAACCCAAAAGCACGAAGAAAAGATGCATATGCAACAAAACGCTCACCCAAATCCTCTCCTCCACCCTCCCCCCCCTCCTCGGTCTCCATATCCGGATGCGGCTTCCACACCTCCGCGCGATTCATAAACTGCCCCTTCAACTCGTCCTCCCTCCCCGCGTATCCCACCGCCCCAGCGACCAGCCTCCGCGCCCCCACCTCCGTGGGCAGCGCGATCAGGGTTTCCATGAGTTTCGCGACGTGCTTGAAGGCGCCGGTGAGGTCGCGCCGGAGCTCGGAGACGCAGAAGCCGGGGGCGGGGGCGACGGCGATGAGGGGGGAGGTGTGGGGGAGGTGGGTTGTGAGGGAGCGGGTGAAGGAGAGGTTGAGGACTGTGATAGAAAAAGTCAGATGTAGGAGAGAATTGAAGGGGAGGGAGACGTTGACGAACGTTTTGTGATGGAATATTGCTGTCGCATGCGGCTGCGAGAGAGAGCGTCAGTAGAGTGAAATCTGACGATGAAATTCAGATTATCACTCACGCGCCCTTCTTCAGATACTCCGGATCAGCCAAAGTCTTCACGATGCCGCGCTGCGCAACCGCCTCTGGCTCAAACCCAACATCGTAGATCAGCTCGCTCGACACGCTGACGACGCGAGGTCGGGTGCCGCACTCCCGAGCGGTCCTCTCCATTGTCGGAAGAAGCAGGAGCACGACGAGGGATGTTGCGAGGTAGTTGACTTGCATTCTGCATTCACATTTTCAATCATCAGCATACGGCAAAAAAATCGCAGGAATATCGACGACGCACGTAGACTCCCACCCGTCCTTCGTGGGGACGAACTTTCCGGGCTCCATGGCAGCGTTAGCTAGAAGGATATCCAGACGGCCACCCTCCCGTTCGTACTTGTCCACGAAAGAAATGACGGAGCGGAAGTCCGCTAGATCGACAATCCATAGTTCGCCTTTGGTATACCCCGTCTCCTGGCGCAGCTCTGCGAAAACATCGATGCTATTCAGTTTGCTGAAGTCAAAAAACATTGAAACGCAATACTCACTATCAACAGCAGCCCTTCCACGACTCTCGCTGCGACACGCAAGAATGATTTTCCCCGCGTTCATCTTGGCGAAATGTTTGCAGCTTTCACAATCCGATACCGGTGTTTGCGCCTTCGAACCCGGAATCATGAGCCGAATCTCTGAATACAAAAGGAACGGAGACCCACCCAAAACGACGACAGTCTTCCCCGTCAAATTTGCTTCCACAACCGGCGGCTGCTTACACGTCTGGGCTTTCAGCCTGTTCATAATGGTCGGCTCCGGAGGCATAATGAAGACTCTTCGAGAGAACTGAAGGTAATAGAAGGAGGACTTGCGGGATGGCGACTGGACGCTGCATCGAGCCAGGATTAAATACCACAAGGATGTCTAATATTCATGAGTAATACACAGAAAAAAATGTCTAGGAGAACAAATACCTAGCTGATGTGACATTTTGGATGGCGCGAGGGTGTCAGACGGGGTTACTCAAGTTTTTTGAGTCGGTGAATCGGGCGGGGGAGCGTAAATCGCGAGATAGCTCGCTATTTGATGAGGTGGTTGAGGAAGACGTGGCATTTTGCCGAGACATTTACGGCACGGCAGGCGACATCACGGTAATTTCCGACGTGCTTCGAACTCAAGTTCTCAACCGTTGAAGCTTGAAGTTGAACCAACGTTGAACATTCGTTCTGATTGGGCCCACAGTTTAGCTAGAGCCAAGCCCAAAGGAGGCGAGATAACACGGACTATTTTACCTCGTCCCGGCCTCGTTGAAATTATGAGCCGCCCCGTTGAAAGCTGGCGAAAGAGTGCAAACATCTGCTACAAATATCAAAGCAATGTGCGAATGTGCATTGAAGAGCAGCAGACCCCTCAACTGATTTTCTCGTGGATTTTTTCCCGCATAAGTCTGCATAAGTACCCTGTCATAGCGATATATGGTCCACCATTCGCACTACCGCCGTCCGAATAATAGTCAACGCGACAAAACTCTGTGAGAAGATAATGAGAAACTTCCAACGAGCGAGTACGTAGAATCGTAGACGCAACATACCACACCTCTCTATCTCAACAATATCTCCCATCTACATTTGAATCATTGTATAAATCCCAATCAAGTATAAGTAAGTAAGATTCAGCCCCCTTCTACCCGTCTCCCCCGCCACACCCTTGTCACCCACGGCCTCCCCGACATCCCAACCACCGCGACGCCCTTCTCCGCTAACGACTCGGCAATCGCAACGTAGCCACTCTTCGCTAATTCGCGCCTGATAGCAAACCGTCAGTAATTGAGATCTGCGTCGCGAAGAAAGAAGCAGAAACACAAACTCACTCGGTAGTGGGCCATTCCAAATGATGAAGATGTATCTCTTTGAGCGCGGGAAACTTGCGCACGTCCAGGTTAGTGAGTTTGCTGTCAAATAATAATAACACGCAACGTCAGCGAAAGAACAACTATAACCCGAAAGAAAGAAGAAAGAAGACGAACGGCGACATGCGCATCGCGCTGATCCTCCTCAACGCTCTATGCTCGTTCTTCACGGCGGTTTGCGATACGTCGTATTCCTATCAATAATAAATATCATTATTCAGTAAAACAACAAAACAAAACAAAAGTATGAGTGAGTGAAACGAAGAAAACAAAACATGAATGAGTGCAAGAAGAAAACGCACCCCCCGAAATTCAAGCTGCACGAGATTCGGACATAGATCGAGAATCGGCGGGGTGTCCTTGTCGAGATTCTCGGGTAGGAGAAGACGTCGAAGGGTTCCTCCACCCGTTTTGAGGAATAGGAGGAAAGGGGTGGGGTCGCGAAGGTAGGGGGGGAGAATGAGGGTGTGCAGGGCGGGGAACCTTGCAGTGAAGTCGATCAAGTGCACTATGCATAAGAGGAATAGTACTCACGGCAGACTCTCCACACCCCGCTGAAACTCCCCACCCCATTCAGAGACGAGAAGAAATTGTAGGTTAGTCGCGTGCGAGAGGATAGCGAGGAGGGACGCGGTGGGTGCGTGGAAGGAGCGGATGGAGTGGATGCAGGCGCCGAGTCTGAGTGTGTCGTTGTCCTTGTGGTGCTGCAGTTGGGTTGCAATGGAAGGCGCGTTCTTGGGGGTGAGGTGGAGGGAGTGGTAGAGGTGGGGGAGGGCGATGCGCTGCGTAGCGTACGAGATCACATCAGATCAAATGAAGAACGTGGGGAGACGGGGAAGAAGAAGAGGACTCAACTCACGTAGAAAGGTTTGCACACCTGGAGGATGCCGGGACGGCGCGAGTATATGGGAGTTGAGATACAACTTAGCTCGTCGTAGTCGATGGACATGGCGAAGAACAGGATTCGGTCCCATATTGATTCGCAGGTCTTGACGGAGGTGGATGACATGGGGATGAAGGTTGGGTTGGTGGGTTTACATTGGCTGGGGGTTGGGGTTTTTGTTGTCGTGGATGTGGATGGTGTGGGCCGGAAAACGAGATTGCTGGGAGGAT
This sequence comes from Favolaschia claudopus, assembly GCA_037176885.1. Taxonomy (NCBI): domain Eukaryota; kingdom Fungi; phylum Basidiomycota; class Agaricomycetes; order Agaricales; family Mycenaceae; genus Favolaschia; species Favolaschia claudopus. The sequence goes on along the minus strand of JAWWNJ010000167.1, from coordinate 63,625 downwards.
TTTCGAATCTTGTAAAGCTATAGTAGAACTGTGAACGTACGGTTTAAATTGCGCCAAAGCTTTGAGCTCGGGAATGCGATTTATTGCGGGCCGCAGAGTCGAGTCGGTGAATTCCACGGTCTCGAGCGACGAAATGCTGGGAAGAAGTCGAAGAAAGTCATGAAATTTGCTGAAATACGAGGTGAGCTGGATAGTATGAACGGATGCACATTCTTCGAGCGACGAGATAAAGTTCCGCGCCCTTACGCTGCGCCATTCCTCCGATCCAAAGCCGTAAGGCATACTGAAGACCTTCTGATGCATCGTAAGCGCTTGTAATTCGGAGAAAACATAGAAAGAAACTTACTAGATTATCCCAACTGCGAATACACGCCCAAAGCGTCTGCATCAAAGTGTCCAATTGCTTGTTATGCGGCGGGTCGCAAGCCGAGGGATCGTCTATGATAACACGTCGAGGATTCAACAACGCAAGCCCCTTCCGCAATCCTGCCGTTCTGTCCGTCGACCAGATACACAACGAGATAAACAGATCTTGGATATTCGGCGCGCTTTGCAAGATGGTGTGCATGGCGGGACCATATCCGCCTTCGACACGGAGTTTCTTGATGAACCGCCCGAGTTCGGGGTGGTCTTGGAGTGTTTCCTCGAGAGCGTTGGCCTGGGAGGTGGAGCGCAGGACTACGACGCGGTAGAGCAGCGGCGTGGCAACGCGGAGCCAAGCTTTACAGACCAGAAGATACGCGGAGGAAGAGACGGAGTAGGTGGCAAAGGGAGATATGCGTTCCGTGGCGGCAAAGCGCTCATTAGAGACGTTGAGGGCGGGAGAGAGAATTTCTGAGATGATTTCGTCGGGCAGCATGACAGCCTCAGGACAGGTCGGGAAGACCCCCGTTTTCACACGTGAGTCAAGCACGTGATTTTGTTTTGAGAAACGTTGTCACGCCGTGACATTGCACTTTTGTCTCAGTGCCACTCAAGTGCCACTCTCCTCTTGACTCTCCCGAACCCGAATCTTGGAAATGTCGACTCTCAAGGGCTTTTCTCTCCCCAATTCCCAGGTTCCTACACAGCCGCGGTTTCGAGGCTCACAATCCTTCGGGGTGGGATTGCAATGTGGATTCTGAATATAATTTGTGAGCTGTAACGATCGTGTGAAAAGTGTGACAAATGTGACGCGAAAGTTGGGGTGAGCCTCTCCACGGCGGCTGCCCGATAATATATACAAACAACATAGCCACAGGACCCCGAATCCCGATTAGGCTGTCGCGCCCAAGTCGCGTCTTCATGGCGCTTGCAACGGCATCTCACACCCAGATTAGCACAGTTTTGACAACATTGGACAATCAGCGGCTGTCTATACCGACATTCATTATCTCTATCCTCCGTCATTCATCCTTCATTGGCCACTCCGCTGTCGAGGACCTCGTATGCCATTCGAATGATATTTTCAACGCATTTCTCGACCATCCACGAACCTCTGATTCAATATTGGCATGGGCAAATGGGAAAATAAAACTGAAATATGCTCAACACATTCGCGATCTGGCTGACAAGGACAATGGATGGCATTTTTCGGCGACTAATACATCTGCCAAACAATTACTCCAGTTCCGCATTGAAGATATGGCGGCACAGATGAAGCGATTGGCCCCAGATCTGTGGGATCTTGTGGGGATTCTACTGTCTGCTAGCCATCAGAGCGACGCGGACATCGAATCTGCCGAAGATGCAATGGATCTTGATAGTAGGCCAGCAGAGAATCTGTCGGCGCGTGCTCAGAAACTTGCAGCTCGACGAGAGGCTCTCATTGTTATAGTAAGTCATAATTATCCTTGAGCATATACACGGAAATTCAATGAGGCAGCAGAAACGAGTCGTCATTATCAGTATCTTACTGCAGAGCTCTAATAATAAATGCAATGCACTCGAAAGTGTGTTCGGAATTTTCTTGCACGCCTCAAATACCCCGTATAAAGTCATTGAGACTCTCGCACACATGGGCATTACCATCTCTGTCGATGCCATTGAGAATGCAGTTCGGTCCCTTTCCCGAGAAACTGCCCAAACACTCCGAGCCATGGGACAGACATTTCTCTCGGAATATGCGTACGATAATTTCGATATCAACTTCCCAGGCCTTGTGCCTGTTGTTGAGAAGTCAACCGACACACTGACACATCTTACATCGGGCGGCCTCATTCTTCTGGAGCATGGAGTCACTGCAGAACATCTCCGGTGCTCGCAGGAACTGTGGCTGAAAAACCCTCTCAATCCCTCGATTGACCCAGGGACTCTGCATCCGCCCCGTACGATCCTTGATCTAGAGCAGCATCTAGAGAATCTACATCCTGAAATCGCTCATCCATCCAACTTGACGCGCCGTGAACGGTTCAATGCTTGGCTCTTTCGAATGGATCTTATCAAGTATGGGCCAGCATTCTTCTCTGATTTTGCTGCCAACCAAGGAAAACCTGAGATGGTGGAGCAAATACCGGTGGTAAAAATGCGATGGGCACCTGCACGCTCGCTTGACATCAAACAGTCTACAGTGGCGGGAAACCTGAAGGCCATACCCGAATTTCTTGAGCAGGGCGGTGTGGGTGATCCGTCCGAAAAAGTCGAAGGGATTTGGGAACGGAATGTTAAATCAATGGTGCCCTACGTGATTTTATTTCATGGAGATCTGGGGACCGGGGAGCGAATAGCTTCTATCCTCGAACGGCGTTCAATTGAAGCAACACCCTGGCGTCGATATCAATACATCATCTTCGTGATGGGCCTCTTTCACCTCAAGATGGCTGCTGCGGATGCTATTTGGCGAATTTTTATTGAACCGAAAATGGGACGGGACGACACCACGAGCCTGATGCACTTTGTTGCACTGTTACGCCCAAAGGAAACTGGAAAGATCAGTTCTGACCCCGGATTCCGCCGAATGCACGAGGTGGTAGCCCATGTCGGAGCTGCTCTTCGCTTGGATGCATGGCGCATAGAAGTTCTGCGCCGTAATTCAAAATGGACGTCTCTTCAGGCATTTGCAGAATCAAAGCCCTCCTTTGACCTTGTGACTGAAATATCTCAATACCTGGCTTCACACTGCGTAGCAGGAGCTGAAGACATGAACATCTTTGAGCTTCGCCAGAAGCCATCAGCGGAACGGGACCAACAACATGAAAACATTCTTCAAATGCACCAGTATTTCAATCTTTACGAAGAATTGTCCTTTGCAATGAATTTCGGCGATATTGGGCGCATTGAAACTCTGTTTCCGACGTGGATCTACATCTTCAAAGCTGTTGGAAAACACAAATATGCAGCGCACATGCTCAAATTTATGAACGACGTACACTTTGAATACCCACCGCCTCTCCGACATGCCGTTCGGTACAATATTTTGCCAAATCCCACAGGGACAGAAGGAAAGTCGCGTGCTGTTGACTGGGTGGTTGAGCAGATGATCAATCTACCAACTAAAGTGCGTCACAGAATGTTTCAAAAAGAGCAGACTTTTGATTGTGCAATTACAGGACACCTACGGCGGACGCGGCTCCAACTACACCAAAAAGCGAGTGCTTGAGGAATCACCACTGATTCATATATACAGTCAATGCATTGAAAACATCACCAAGAATTTTGCTCTCGCTTCACTCACCACACAACAAGGTGCACCAGACATAGCAAGAACCCTCGAGAAATGTACTCAGTACATGAAGGACCACAATGCGAATCAGCGCTGCGCAGGCAGAAAGACTACCTACATTATACCTGACATTCTTGATCAAGGACAAAACCGAATTTTGTCAGATAAATTTGGACACGAACAAGTGGCGAACGAGGGAACTGAGGGAGACGAGTATAGAGATAGTGTAATCGAGCCAGAGGACCTTTTGATTGATTGACTTCCTTTGTGATCATAAAATAAAATAAATCTGCATTAAATTCAATTTTTATCGAAATATCTCGACGAACTAGGGGAGGATTGATTATAAGGGGAGAAGATCAAAGGGTGATTATATGGTTGTATCGGCGTGCTAGATGTTCTGTTTGTAATCTCGCCGAATGGAAGCCGGGAGGGCAAGTGAGAAGTCGGGGCGACAGTAGATGGGTTGAATGGGGGCTGCGAGAAGGCCGGACACGTAGATTGACAGCTTGTAGGTGTCCGTGGCGTGTTCTCCGTTGTAAATGCGCGTCTCCCAGATGTACGGGGACTGTATCTTGGGCATTTCTTTCGATTAGAAGCTAAATAGAGTAATTTTACTGATCACAATGCGAGAAAACATTGAGAATAACATACCAATATGTCCGGAAAGACCGCACTTGCTGCATTTACGATTTTTGGGAGTGGAGTACACAGGTGTGTTTGTGTTCAATGGAAGGAGTGGACGTGGGGTTGGTGCTGCCGGTACAGGAATGGGTCGATGCTGTGTGATGAGAGCGAGAATTTGGGTACCGTCCTCGGTGATGCGATGCCAGTCAGTTTCTCTCGCCAAATCTGCTGTGGTTTGTATCTTGTGGAAGTGCGCACAATCTGCAATCCGGTCGAGCACCTCGTTTGCCATGATCCCACCCGCACCGTGTTTCCGAAAATGGAAAGGACCGAAGACTTCAGCGGTGCGTGATTTGCGAAAAGAATGAAGTGCGGCACGCAAGGCCATGTCAGATGCGTCGGCGGAATAGTTTGGAATGCGGGAGCGAGAAGCTTGAGGCTTGGCTTTGGGTATGTCGACCTGCGCAAAGTCGGCGAATTCATCTGGGGAGCACAGCTCACAGCAGATTTTTGAATTACTGACAACGCAGCGTGGACATCCTGCTGGCAGATCTGGACGGCACTGCATATGGGTTGAGACTGGAAGAATTGAACGAGTTCATCCGCAATAGACAGTGATTTAAGTGCACACTCACCTGTCTCATCGTTTCCGAAGAAAACCATGATAGGTTCACGGTAACAAGGATTTCCGGGCTGCCGCGTCGGCGCGTTGATGAAATCATCGAGCGCTGGCTCGAGGCGATCCGCACCCTTCTTTTTGAGTTGCCGTTTCCACACGGGTTCATGGGTCACAGCGGCTTCATATACAGCTCGCCTTTCGGTACGGTATTCAGCGCGGGACGCGCCAGAACGAGGGTGTGGGGTAAGAGGCAGGTCGGAGGTGTCGTCAACGTCGTCAGCATCGTCGGGGCCAGCCAGAGAAGTGTTGTCGTCATCAGCTGTTGCTGGTGCAGAGGAATCGGGGGTAGGAGTGGGGGTCGGAGTGGGAATGGGTACGGGAACATTGGGGGCGTCAGGAGAAGCGACGGCGGCGCGCTTTGGTGGTGGCTGGTCAGCATGGTCAGAAGACTGCTTCCTCTTCTTTACAGCAGCGGCGCGCTTTGCCGCCCGAGCTTCAGCCTTCGCAATATTCACATCGAATCGTTTTGGTTCGACAAGAAACAGTGCTTTTGCTGTGAGATGAAATGCGCGGGCAGCGCGACCGAGTCGCTGCCATAGAGTGCACATGTCGCAGGTTGAACGCCACTGAATAACGAGAAGAATGTCGGGCAAGTCAAGGCCCTGGGTTACAGTTACCAAATGAAGCCGTAAGATCGATTGAGAACGTACCATTCCAAACGAGTCTGTGCAGAAAAGCCCCCATATCTGCCCCAGCCGGAGGGCCTCAGACTCGATCTCCTTGAACTCAGACGACATCTCCGAATTAAACCATTTTATTTTATGTCTATGCTCGGGAGGGAGGCGGCTCCGGAGGTATCTCGCAGCCTCGATAGAATCAGCGATGCTGTCGAAGAAGATCAGAAACTTGACGGGGAGTGGGTCCCCGGGTTTCCAGTCCTCCGGGATGAGGAAAGCCAGGTCCTTGAAGCTGCACATTGGGTACCTCATCTCCCGAACGGTGAGGTGAATGTTGGGCCGGTCATTTGACCGCCGAATTACGGTTACTTTGTCGGGAAGAATGTGAAGAGTTTGCATTACATCAGAGAGAACAGCGGGTGGGAGAGTCGCAGACACGACGACAAAGGGAATGGAGCGTGGGATGAGAAACCTAAGGCGGCCAACCTCCTTGTACTCCGGACGGAAGCCAGCCCATTTACTAATGCAATGGCCCTCATCCCAAATGAGACTGATCAGTCGCGACGTGAACCGCGACTTCTTCCACAGCTTCTCGAAGCCACCATCCGCCTGCATCAGCGTCTCGACATTCGTGACAACAACGCGGTATTTTCCATCCTCAATATCCTGGACCATGTCGCGTCAATTGCTACTGCCAATACAGAGCCGAACAGCTTACGCACCTGAAAATTTTGATATGTAGCTGTTTCCGCCGTTATTGAGATGCCCTTGATACCCATCCCAGCCAATTGAGACACGTTCTGGTCGCCGAGAATATTGAGCGGACTGATAATCAATTGGATGCCGTCGGTTTTGAAGAGAAGAGGGAGCCAGAAGGTGAGAGTTTTCCCAGACCCAGTAGCTGATATACAGACAACATCTCCGTCATGCTGGAGGACAGCTTCAACGACTTTAATCTGCCAAAGACAAGGTGTGTATCCGAGGTGCTTGATAGCTGTAGTGCGTATTTTTTCAAAGGAGTGTGTGGAGCCGGCACTAGAGGAGGCCGGGACTGATTTTGACTGAACATTAGGCATTTACTGCGGGAGTACCATAGGAGGAGACGCGTTGGGAGGCGGACGACGCGTCGAGCAAATCTAGTGTGGTGCCAAGCTCGCTCGGGGTCCACGTTGTGGCTATGTTGTTTGTATATATTATCGGGCAGCCGCCGTGGAGAGGTTCACCCACAACTTTTCGGTCACAAATGTCACATGTATTCACACGCGGTCCTCCAATAATCAACTCTCTTGGATTAAAAAATTGAATACCGCTACAAGCACTGTGAACCTCGTAACCGCGGCTGTGTAGGAACCTGCCCAATTCCATGGTAGTTGCCAGCAACCCCGAGACTATCCAAATCTTCAAAGCTCTAGCGACGCAAACGACCGACATCAGGAGCTCTCGCACCCTGGTGCACACCGCCTGTACAAATTGCCTCAAAACGGACTATGAATATCCAGAATCAAAGATGCAGAGATGTGCTACCGTGAGCCATTCTGCTGCGTTCTTTCACAAGTCGAATCTTATATTTCTCCTTTTGTTCTAGTGCAAAAGCGTGTGGTATCGTTCCAAGGAGGTGAGATTCACTTCAGTCTTCTACGCTTTTGTCTAATGCGGTGAGCGTGTATAGTGCCAGAAGGCGAACTGGTTCATTCTCTATTCCCTCCGCCAATCGAAACCTAATCAATCTGCTCGTCCAGGCCGAAACATAAATCAACTTGCAAAAAAATCGATGGGTCCGGCATCCGTAGACTCGTCGAGAATTTTTATTCTAATACACTCCTCCAACGACATCTCGAAGCCTGCTTCGTCATCCACTTCGACCTCCTCAACCACCCACAACTCGACAGACCCTTCATGGCCCGCGTCGACGTCGGCATCGAGCCCGCAGACATCGCCAACTTCGTCTCCATCTTCACTGGCATGGACGAACAACTCGATCAGCAGAAGAAAATGCAAGGCATGCTCCAAATCAACGCCTTCACGCCTCTCCCTGCTTCGGAGATGGCCAACCTCACGTCCACGCGGAAGAGTATCTGGCGTAAGGCACGAGACGGCGCGAATGCCAATGGAAACCAAAATTATTCAGTTGGTTTGGTGGAATTCGGCAACGGCGACGTGGGGGGGCATACCATCACTTGTCCTGTTTTTATATCCGATCCCGCCCTCGAGATGGTGCGGATTTCCGATCCGTGGATCATGAAGTCCGCAATTACGGGCCAGCAGTCGGAGGTGCCGTTTAATATCGATACATGCATGGAGTGAGTTTATTCTTCTATCTTGTTATATAGGTGTTTTGATTCGTTTGTAGATTTATGAACACGCACATCCGCTCGGACAAGAAGGATCAGCTGCTCCTGCGCACGCCCATGCGTCCCTCTGACATAAAGATCATCCATGATGCCGGCGCGGGAGTGGATACCATAGCCGCGCAAATTCTCTCCGCTAAAATGCGTCGCGAGAAAATATTCACGTATCAGAAAGTTGGTCCAGAAGGAACTCGATCTATACCAATGGTGCAGTGAACTTCTTGGGATCGTTGTATTCGGGAACGCGTCTTTGTCTCCGGTCATACTAATCTGTTTCTCCATTTGTTAAAAAACATAGATCATACGAATATTTCATTGATCTCGCCTTGAGACTTTTTCCTTCTTCATCGGAGCCTCAAAGTCCGTCGAAGAAACACAATCGACGGCAAGTTGCGCCGCCCTCTTCTCTTCGTGATGGTCGCGTTGGCGGAGATGTCAAGAGGAGCGGGAACGTTGCTCCCTTCCAGCATTGAACTTCCTTCATCCCACCACTCGATTGGATCGTAAGTTATCCGAGCGTCCCATGCCAGGCATTGCCAGCGCAGCACCTCGATGATTGAATCCGCAATAATTTCAAGTGGGTCGCTGTGAAGTGAATAATTGCTTGCGAAGCTGTCTGACGGTCATTACCTCAAGATCTCAACCCAATTGTCGAGAGACGAGGAAGAATCGAAGGATAACAATGGGATTAGTAATGTCAAAAAAAATGTCAACCGAGACTAAATTCCTGCAACCCCAACTGAAAAAATCGTACCGCCCAATTTCAAATCCCCCTTAAACGCAGCTGATCCAAAACAAAACGCGAGGACGTGAACGACTCCTCCACCCCCTCCATCTGAGACGGCCCATCCGAATATCGTATCTTGATATCAATCCCGCCTTGCCTGCGTAGCAGATCGAACCTATCACGCCTCTCCTCCTCCTTCTCCTCGTCGTCGTCCTCCGATATCGAGTTCTGAATCTCATCCATCTGAACCTCCAACCGCCTCAGCGCAGGCTGATTCTCGGCAAACGCGAGAATCACAGCTTCGGAAAGATGTCCGGCTTGAATTTTGAGGTCCTCGAGGCGGGGGACAGCTGGGACAAAAGAGGGAGGAGGGTTCGGGCTGTGGCGTAGGGATGGGTGTGTGGTTGGGGCAGGCGCGGACTTCTATCGTGGATCTGCATGCGCCGAATGTGAGGGAATGCTGCTAGTAAGCTGGATAGCGAGGGCAGAGTGAAGGATCCGAAGTCGATAGTAATACTCACAAGGCTGGATGGGACGAATTGGAAGGATGCGGGAAGAAGGCTGCCGTCCTCGAGGACCGACAATGGAGGGAGGCCGAGGTGGCGTAAATTTGGCATGCGCAAACAATGCAGAGGAGTGTGCACTTCCTCGACTTGTAGGACGAAGGGGGATCGTATCGTGAATGACTGCAACTTTGGAAGCTCCGTCACATCGCTGCTGGTGAAGGTGCCCAAGCTGATCTCGACGCAGAGATGGACGAGGTGCCGGCATTGGTGGATGACGGCGAAGATAAGCTCCTGTGAGGAGATATGGACGTTATGGGGAGTGCTGTAGGAGGCGAGGGTGAGGTGGGTAAGCTGAGCCCAGGGGATTGTAGTGTCTTGTAATATATTTGTTGGGAGGATGCAATGGAGCGAGACGCGGCGTAGTTCTGGCCCTCCCACAAGCAGACTGTAAAGTCGCGAGATATCGTGGGGAGACGTAATTTGGATGGATTGCAGCGCGGGGGCAGCAAAAGATGACAAGGCGGACAAGGAGGAGAGCTCAAGAGCGATTAGATCGAGGTGTCTCCAGCGTGATGCGGTTTCTAACAAAGCATGGGTGATGAATGAGTATCGTGTTACAGTACTGCTTGTTAGAAACGCTGGCAGCGGCTTTCTGGAGGCCAAAAGCGACAGCGAGAGCGGGGATGACACTGTTCTGTTCAGCCAGTGCATTGCCCCCGCGAGACGCTGATTGGAAGCGGTTAAGAAGTCGAGGTGAATGTGAATCGAGGTCCACAGCGTCGGTGTCGACATGACAATGTTTCGCCATCCCCTGCATATATGACCCAAGAGAAGCGGAGCATCTGAGGTGCTCATGCGGGCATTTCGGGACGTAGGAAGGCAAGCGTGAAATATCTCCCGGAGGATGTCTTCTGGGATTTGCCTCACGGGCGAGATCAGAGCTTTGTGAGCATCCACATAGTCCTTCAGCTGATCGCGCTCAATCGAGAGCTTGTCGATGAGAGCCTGAAGCCGCGACAGCTCCTCCGAGTAGGGAGTAATGAAAGCGCTTATCCTCTGAATACGGAGCAACAAAGGCGCGTATGGCGGCAATTTCTTGGTCGTTTGGAGCGTAGTTGCTGAGGAAATAATGGGTGAACGGAGAGCATTCCATGAAAAGTATAAGGCGCAGAATCCAGATATCCGATTCCGAACGCAGCAGGCAGAGTTTGGTCAAGAGATGGTGGTCCTTCCCTCTGCCCTAATCCGATATCGTGGTGGGAATGTGTGGAGAAAAAAACAATCCCATCAGGTCTGTGCGGCGGCCGCGGCTAGTCGTGATCGCCGTGATCGCCGTGATGTAATCCTCATGTTCCCAACAGATGTTGACCAATCTTGCTTTCGACTTCCATGACCTCGCCCTGAGTCAGCCTAAAACATGTTGAGTAGCGGTCACGGTATTCCTGTATCTGAAGCCCTCATCATCAAGCGGGCTTCAGGAAAGGTATCGTGACGTGTTCCTTGCCCAACGACGAATTTTCAAATATTTGAAACGTTACTTTTTCAGGCTCCTTGCGGCGAATGTAAGCGGTAAGTATCGTCCTTGAGGATGACAGAAACTCTACTTATCAGGTCCCGAGGCTGAAACTGAAATGCGACAAAACCATTCCTTGTTCTTCGTGTGGTGAATTTCGCTCCGGAGCAAATTCTTTCGTACGATTTACTCTCGTCCAGTTCGCCGAGGATGCGGAGATACCTGTCCCAACGGTAAGCCAAGCGCATATTGAATCGACGTTGTCGTTGACTCCAAGGTAGGAATTTATCTCCCCACCGGCCGAGGAAACAGGTTCCTTCATTCATCACTCAACTCGATGTTCTGCGCTACTAACCTGGCACACAGAGTAGTCCCAACCGAAGCATCCCGTCTACGGCGTGCTCTTAAAGAACTGGAAGCTCGTAGAGATGAGCTTGAGACAACCGTCACCCGATTAAACAAATATCATCTTGACGTCTGCCCTTATCTCGGAAAATCACAGGGCAATGACAAGACCGACGAGCTCGCAGACACTCTCGGCGCACTCAGCATCACCGACTCAGGTCACACGCAATACTACGGTCCATCGGCTGGAACAGAGGCTCGTTCGTTTTCTCAAGTCATTTCTTTATAGTACTCATTGATTGTTTATAGGCTTTACTATCAGTACGTACCCATGGATCTCGCGAATTTACCACTAGCCTGACTACCACCAAGCTCGAATCCCCACCGACCAAGCCTCCCACACCACCTCCCACATTCACCTCCCTCACGAACTCCTTCCCAATCGGCTTCGGCGGAACACAATCCTGGGACCCCTCCCCCGCCGCCCTCCACCTCCTCGCCTCCCTCCCGCCCCCGCACCGCGCCACCCACCTCACCTCCCTCTACTTCGCCAACGGCTGCTGGAGCGGCACACCCATCACCCGCTCCGAGCTCGACCTTCTCCTCTCCACCTTCTACGACGCCACCGAATTCCCCCCATCCTGCGACGTGCACCTCCTCGCAGTCCTGTACGGCGTCTTCGCGCTCGCGGCCCTGGTCGACCTTGCCCTCCCGCCCTACGCCGCCGAATCGGAAGCCTACTTCGATCTCTGCCGCGCGGCGTTGAGCGTGGTGTCTGTATTTGAGTGCCCTTCAGTTGCGGCGGTTCAAGCGCTCGCTTTGGTATCGATTTATCATTCGCATGGCGGGTCGAGGTTCTCGATGGAGGGTGCTTGGTCCGTCATCACTCTCGCTTCGACCCTCTGTAAAACGGTGTGTCTAGTTCAGTTGTTATTCGGCCTATTCGTTGATCTGCTTCACGAACAGCTTGGTCTACGTATGTATATCTCACGCCTTCCCTCCCCGCTTCATTTACTCAAACTTTTGCAGATACAAGCCATGTCCCGCCAGATCTTGGAGAGAATCAAATTCAATGGCGTCGGGTGCGAATTGGTCTTAATATTCCTTTCTTTACTACTCACAGCTTAACATTTCACTAGGCTTTGTTTTGGGAAGTATATACGACGGAGACGCTACAGAGTCTCTGCCTCGGCCGACCACCAGGGACATATCTCTCCTCCATTACATGTCCGTTCCCAGCCGAGGAAGGAGAGCATACGGATGACTCTTCTCCATGTACGCCTTCTCAACATCACTATCGATTCTTTCTTCTACAGCGTACTTGAATTATAGATTATCAGCGCCGGTGGCGATTCGTCAAACAGGTCAGCGCTCGTTGCCATGTCTTCCGTCAAAACTTTCATTATCTCCTTCCTTTCAGGTCGCCGCTCCGATCTTAGAAACCTACCTAACAGCATCTCCACCTCCCTACTCCACAATCGTCAAACTCGACTACCAAATCCGCAAATTCATGTCTTCTTCTGCACAGGCGACACCAGCTCAAACAATCACCACCCTTACTGCGACGGATTCACCCACCGCATACATGCAACGCACAGCCATCCAGCAGGCATGCATGATGCGTGAGTTCAGCCTCCCTCCTTCCTCTTTCCATGTATCTTGTCGAAACGATCGATTTCTGATTAAATATTCATGAATTAGTGCTCGTATACATCCACACCCCCGCCTTCGTCCTCGCCATGCGAGAAAACCCCGACGACCCGTACTACACCTCGCACGCCACGTCGTTCTTGTCGGCCTACCGCTACGCCGCGGAGATCGTCCGCGCCAATATCGACCACTTTCGCGTGCGGGAGCAGGGGGAGCTGTGGGCGAGGTGGTGGCCGAATTGGGGGACGTGTGAGTGCTTGTGCTTTTTTGGGTACTCGTTTTGACGGAGAGTTTTTGTGTAGTGTTCAATGCTGCGGTACGATTTCGACACTTCACTCATGATTATGCTTATGATTGTATATGTCAATGAATGTAGATGGTCGTCGGCACCGTAGCAGCAACATGCGGAAAAGCAGCATACGGCCCCCAAGCCTTGCTCGAACTATTCGTAGCGGTCGAGCTGTTCGAAGGCGGGGCGGCGGTGTCGTATCGTGCGCGGGGCGCCTTGGTATGTTATGTTCCTCTTCACATCCCCTCATGCTATCTAATCTCATCTCATCTCGCCCCATATCTAACCAATTCAAAGACCATCCTCTACAAACTGCGCGCCCGCGCCATGGCTTCGTATGCAAAACACTCTTCTTCCGATGCCCTCAACGAAGCAGAGGACGCAGACGCAGAGACGGACGAGACGATCGCGGTGTTTGCGGGGAGGACGAGGATCGTGGCGCAGAGGATCCTTCTCGGGGCTTCTTCTCCCTCCTCTGCTTCCTCCTCAACAACAGCATCAGGGCTATCCACTCTACCATCACCCCACCCCCAGCCCCACAACCCCACCGCAGACGACGACCCAATGCCCATGCAAAGCGGCCCCATCCCGCCCATCCTCGTCGAATACTTCCAAACAGCGCTCTCCGCTCCCACCGCCGCAGACCTGAATCGTCCTGAATGTCGGGGCTACAGCAGCATGATAGAACACTGGGAGTCCTTTGTCGATTTCGGTGGGATGAGCGTCCCGATGTTCGACGTTCCTTCTCAAGCAGCGGCGGTAGGGGAATTGGGGGTAGAGATGGGCAGCTCGAACCCGCCGCCAGGCTGGAGCGAGCCGAGACAGTGGGTTGATTTGTTGCAGCTTTGACTTGAAGATACTTCTTTACCTATATACACATACATGACGTTAGAGTACATATGTTACTTGCAACTAGACCGTTCGCTTTAGCTTCCTTTCCTTTCTATATCCTACACACCAGAACGACGGATTCCCGAGCTCACACCTCAATACGCGCTAACTTCCTTCGGCACCCCATTGGGGAATATCTGCTTGAAGAGCTCGGGGTAGTGTCGTTCTGCGACGTCGGGGTGACTTCTGCATGGGTGTTTGTGAATAATTCAAGATGAAAAGGAGGAGGAGAAGACGAAGAAGACTTACTTGACCCGCCCGATGAGGTTGACGCGACCGGAGGGCTCGCGGTCGAATTCTGTGAAGTTGACGGCTGGGGGGGATGAGCGAGATGGGGTGAAAAACGAAAAGAGAAGACGTACAATCAGTTGCGCCAACCCTCCCCCTTGCGTCTCTGAGTTTCAGGATTTCGGGCGGAACTGAGGGGGGTGAGGAAACGTCAATATCGGTCGGTATTGAGCAAGCCCGAAAGAAAGAAAGAGGAAAGTGAGATCCAGAGACACACGTACACTCCAAGACATGTTCCGTCAACTTCGTATCCAGACCTATATTCTGGAAGAACGGGACCGAGTACCGCGGGCCTGTGCCACCGGAGGCTGGGGTTGGGGAGAGGACGCGGTGGGAAGTGGCGCGCGCGAGGCCTTGGGTTGCGAATTCCAGGGCTGCGAGAGAGAAGCGGAAATGAAAGGTGAGCAATCGAAACGGAAGAGAAGCGGAGGAAGAGAGAGACGAACCTTTCCCGATGTTGACGACGAACGTGCCGGGGATTGGAGGAACGTCGATCCAGTCCCCGGAGAGGTTTTGGACTTGGAGGCCTTTGTGGTCGGAGGCTTGGAGGAGCTGAGTAGCAGGTTAACTCGTGTATATCCAGTTTGATAGGAAACACACGAAGGTCAGAAACCCGGCATCATAATGCGGCCCCACGCCCTGCCCCTCACCGTCAGTCTCCGTCTGCGGATACCGCACTATCTTGCCCCGATGCTGCATCCGCTCGTCTGTGTCGTAGTATTGCTTGAGGGCTTCTGGAGGGAGACCGAAGGCTTCGGCGAGGAGGCCGATGAAGTCGTAGCTGAGCTGTTGGACGTCGAGGAGGTAGCGTTCCATGGTGGCTTTGAAGCCTGGGAGGAGTGATTCATCGGGCCACTGGTAAAGCGAAAGTAAATCATGTTAGCTTGATGTGTCTGACGGCAAAGCAGAAGACGCACGCACCTGCGACGGCCCCCAAAGATACCAGTAGTCCGGATCCCCTCTCCCGTCAATGCCCCTCGACACATGCGGAGTCGCAAAATCGAACTGCTCCCGCCAGTCCGTCCTCCCCTTTGTAAACTCCGCTCCTAACTTGCTATACCCAAGGAAATGCTTGCTGTTAGACATACGGATGTCATCTTTGGCGTCTTGCGGAAGTGCGAAGAGGCCGGGGATGCAAGCGGTGAGGGCGGAAGTGTCGATGGGGACGTTGGAGAGGTAGAGGAAGCCGACGTTGATGAGGGCGTGTTGGAGGTGATGGATGAAGTGCGGCTTGGTGGTGGGGGAGAGGATTTGGGAGTAGTCGAGGATGGGGACGGAGGAGAAGTTGGGGGAGGGCGATGGGGACGACATGGGTGTGGGTTGCAAGCGCGTTCGAGGCTTCGAGCTCGAAGATGATCGCAGGAGAATCGCGTCAGATGACGTGATCGGCCTGGAACCGGCTCATGAGCCGGAAAAGATATTTAAAGAAAATAAATGTTCTAGCCGTTGGCTTTGGTTGGGAAGACAAGATAGAGACAATCCATTCTGTCAAATGAGCCATGGGGCAATCCCGAAGCAGCCGTCGGTTGGGTAGAGGCTAAGGAAAAGCAATAAGTAAAATGAAGAAGATTGATCAAAGAGAAAACCACGGGAAATTATTTGGCGCGAAAACATGGGACGATAAAGTTCAGGACAATGTAGGAGTCACGGCAATGTAGTTGATATGAGGTTGACTTACCGTCGGGCTCCGCATCGTCGGCGAACTGGATAAAAATACCTCGTACGAAAGCACGAACTAGGCGATGATTGACCTCACGAAAAACAAAGAATAGTTTTGTAGCGTTTCGGCTTCAGCTCCAGCATTCAGCAAGTTGATTGCTGCCATTAGGTCTCGCCAGGACGCAGCTTACCGCTTACATTCGCCAGACGGAGCCTGACAAAACGATAGGATTGGAATTTTCAAAATTCATCTTTAGCCAAGGAGCGCAGATAGATATACCTCGTAAAGCGTGTTGAACATTGAGACCTTTCGAGGTCGTCATCATGCTATTCAACGTTTTTACGCCGGCTGATTCGAGGCGAGGACTTGGGAAGATGTAATTCAGCTCAGAGGCAGGAAACTGAGTGTTTCCGACGCGTCTGGACAGCATGAGACGTGTCAATCGCCCTTTCTAGTCGTGATATATCGCTTTCAGCCGCTGAGAAGAACGGGAAGCAGAGGAACAAGCCGGAAGAATCGGGAAGATGAAGGAAGTTACTCAAGAAGTTACTAAGAAAGGGGCGATGTGTTACATGTCATGGATGTCACGCATCACATCACTCCCACGCCCACGTCGCCGGTGATCGCCGACGGCATAAACCGGGTTTTTCCAATAACCGGAAGCGCCAAATCCGACGAGGTCGGGTTCAAGTCGGGTTTTCCTCTTCAAGTGTTTCTGTCGACATGTCGGAATTCGAATGCGGGCGTGCAGGAGCCGTTCACGTCTTCGCGTGGAATTGTTTCAGATTAGCGGGCGGAACTGATTACTTATGACGGGTTCGTGACAAGATAGGTCGATGAATCGGTTATGTTGAATTCGAGTCGGTACATACATGTTGCATAAACGAATTTATTATAAAATTACGACCAGTCCGGATTCTGGAAGGCTTTTTCTCTTGACACCTTTCGATCAATCTACGAACCCGAATACTCCGAGCCATGGCCCATTGTCCACTTCGCTTTGACCTCAATATGCATGTCTCCTTTTGGCAACAAAGTGGCTTCATGCCACCAGCTTTCCCGCGCGCTTTGTGCTTGAAATCCCTATAAATTGGATCGTTGTTCGATGAGTGGCGTCTCTTCAATAACACCCATCCTCCCCACTGATTCTCGATTCATTGACCTCCCGATCACTCTTCGAACTCAAATCATCTCTCAACTTCATAATCGAATCCTCATGCAATTATTACCCCCTTCGATTTATTCACCAGGCGCCTCAGTCTACATTCACGGATCCCTCGGACCCCTCGACCGCGGCGCATACAGCGACGGCAAGATTTACAAAGGTCAAGACGGGTTGACGGGGAAGGTCGTCGCTGTGCGGGTGATCAAAGCTGTCAGTGGCAAGATTCTCCTCGTGTCTTGCGCGCATCTTTCTAAATGGTGTCGTTTCCCCTCAACAGGAGGAATCTCACGGCTTTTACCCACATCAGGCGGAGGAGGTGGATGAGGGGTTTGCTGAGCGGGTGAGTTTTGTTTATCAGGTTGACCCTCGACGATGAGAGATTGACTCAAGGATACGCGCACAGATGGAACAGGTGGCCCACCTTCGGCATCCGCATATCATCGAAATATTCGCCGTTCAATATCACGATGCTGTGAACGCGGAAAATCGTCAGTTTCATGCGCTTCATCCCCTTGCCACCGTGACTTACCTACTCCTTCACCGCCTCTAGTCATCGGACGAGAGCTCATGAAAGGTGGCACCCTCGCCAACTACATCCAACGCCTTCGGGATTCGCAGTGGAATCAACGTATGTTTCCTATGAGCATGCGTGAGTGTTTTCTCCGCCGACTTGCCGTTCATTTAATTGCGAATTGTTGCTAGCTCACGACACTTGCCGCGACATCACTTACCAGATATGTGGCGCCGTCGACTTCCTTCACGCGCACGGTATTTGCCATCGAAACCTGAACCCCGAGGTCCGTGGTTCTTTCTGTCGCCTTCATCCATATATTTCGAATTCGTTCTGACGCCGACATCAACTCAACCCAGACTGTTCTTCTCACCAAGCACGATCCCCCATTCATCAAAATCAGCAGTCTCGGCTGGATTGAGCGATCCGAGCCTGCCAACATGGTCGTGCGTTATCCTCCTCCTTGCCTCTGTCTTGAGAAATCTTAACGTGAGGCACCGCCGCCACAGGAATCTCCCATCAATCGTTCGGTCGCCTGGTACGAGTACCTCGCCCCGGAGACGCGCGATCCTGCACACAACTCCAACGTCCGCACCGATAGCTGGGGAGTTGGGATGATGGCTTTTCGGATGTAAGCTTCGTTTACTTTATTTCCGCAAATTTCTCACCGACGGATGTACTTCGCAGGCTCCTCCTCCACACGCCCTGGAAAGCATTCAGCCAGGGCCAGCCGAACTGGGCGACCGGTCTTCGCTGGGACGAACTCGAGCTACGGCTACATCCCGCACCCCCGCCTTCCGAGCTGTGCATCCCCGAGACGATCCCGTACGAGGCGAAGACCTACGAGAATGGGGTGTGGAAGGTGTACGGGTTGTCGCGTGAGGAATACGACAGATTACTACGCGAAGCACGAGAGGACAAGCCATCTTCGAATGGTCTTTCCCTCGATCCGTATGGAGAGCCGATCCCTCAGCGTCGTTTGGTGGGCCCGGATCGGTCGGTGGAGTTCGAAGCTTGTGAGTTGTGTTTTTATCAATCATTATCCTTCGTCTTTGTGGTCGATGGAGTACTGACTCAGCGCTGTTCACAGGTTGGGATTTGCTTCAGAAGCTGCTGCGAAAGGATTGCTCTAGGCGGCTTTCGATTCAGGGAGCGTTGGAGCATCCCTGGTTAGCGGAGCACACACCCAATTATTGGGTTAAACCGGAAATGAAGGCTCTTCTTTGAGTCTGCAAGTTTATTGTATTAGTGAATAGATATAACCGCATGTAAAACTATGTACCATGTTCATGTCCAATCTTACTCCGAGATATCCAGCCTTTCATAACCGGGGCGATTTTCAGCCTCTTCTTATGATAATTCAGAACGGATGCATTAATTTTCTAATTGTGTGCGGTTCCGCTGGTACCCATTAATGAGAACATTCGTGAGAGGCGAATTGCATCAGAAGGAAAATTGTGACCCGTACCTGGAGCCATGCCAAGGTCGGCGCATCCGGTACTCGTCGACGTGGCCATGCGCGCACTACGGCAAACCGCATAACCGAAATGTCCCGGTGGGAGATAAACTTGTCCTGGGATCCAATCTTGCAGAGACCGCCGGCGACTACGAGATATCACGAAGACCGGTGAGTAGGGAAAGGTAAGCGAGGTATTGAATGGAAGAGACGCACGGGAAAGCTCAGCTCCTGCTGTCCACTTTACAGGCAAAGGGAAAGAATGGACTGTCTGGCGAAGTCAAGACCTTTAAAAAAAGTCCAAAGTCAGATAAGGATCCGGCAACCCACCCACGTTCTGGCGTCGTTGAGATTCTCATGAGCCGTGGTAATGGATCAGCCTCCGGTCAGGGATATAATAGCAATGAACTAGACAGACTCGCCCGTCACCGACCTGTGCCACACGAGTCATCCTTTGCCCCACCATGGACGACAAACCAGGCGAGACGATGATAATGGAGCTCGCAACCAACAGCGTGCGCAATACCACTTTCGCTACCGCCGACGACGACCCGTACTACGAAGTCGTGACAAGATTTTGGCATCCGAATATCACTAAGATCAATAGTGAGTTTTTCGAGCTCGCGTAAGGGATTCGCGTTGAAGATAGTCACAATGATGCAGAGCTCGATCCAAGCACGCGAATTATGAGTACCGTCTGTGAGATCGACAACAGCCTCGGAAAACAAGCCAAGATTCGGTTTGCGAGGGTGGGAGGGAAGGCGGTGGAGAAATCTACCAATGCGGAGGATGTGAAGACCACGCACGACAAAGCTGACCAAAAGTTGTCCAACGCCAATTTGGGCGACTGGATGTCGACTGAGGAGATTTTAAAGGTGCTGCCTAAGAAGAAGTGCGTATAAGTTGTTTGGTTTGAACGTTCATGGCTCACGATAAACAGAGGAGGGATCTTCATTGACTCTGAGGGCGTCGAGTATCGGTGGAAGACGCACAATCTGAATTTTCTGGTATGAGGAGTCAATTCCGTTGTCAATGATCGGACTGACTGCACCTTATGAGACAGTTGATTCGCTGCGACGACGTCGGTAGGCTTCCTATGGTGGTGTACCACCCATACAAGCGGCATTTCGGATTCTGGCGGATGCGCAAGCACGCCAAGCTGGAAATTAGGCCTCAGCTGTTTAATGAATTGGAGAGACTTATCGGTAAGGGGTAACCGTCCGGCAGAAGTAATCTCACAGTCTCTCCGCAGCGAGCTACCTCTTGGTCGAGCGCCAACGACGTCACCACGTCTTCTAGTCACTGGGAGGGGTCAAAACAAAAGCGGTGGAAACGTGAAATTCCTTGTCGATATTGTTGTATTTTTGTTGTCGAAACCATAGATGATACAGGCCCGCTATCCGGCCTGAGATTGACGGTTGACCTTGGGTTGACCAGAGATCCCAAGGACTCAGTGACTGAGTCTAGGGATCCGGTGAATTCTTCACTGCACCCACTCCCCTTCGTCGCTAGCTCCAGCTTAGAGCTGCCCAAACTTTTAGGGAGAGAACTTTGAATAGAACCCCAACTCTCCCAAGTGCAGCTGCAACATGGAGCTTGCATGGAGCAGAAGTAGGGCAGAAGAGAAAAAGGCGTATTTACTTCGGTTTAGTTCGGGGGTGACCGGTCCGTCGGCTAAAAGTTAACCGAGAGCCGAGTCATGGCTTCCCTGCTACGTCCACTGCTACGGCGAGCGACAAAATCGCCAGGGCAGTCTTGGAGCCGGAGGTATAGCTCACAGGCTCCCCGTGCGTTGAAGATATCTCCCGTGGTGACAGGATTGTCCGGACTCGCGGTTGGTCTTGTTGCTGCACGACTTTTGTGGAAGCGGGATGATGATTCGACGCCGAAATCTTCAAAAATTCGGGATACGCTGGTCTATGGATCTGGGGAAGAATTTAACAACGCTATAGATGACATGCGGAAGCTGTTCTCTGGTCGGCTACATGTGGTTTCGACAGATTCGGATGATCTGAAACTCCACGGGATGTCAACGAATACCTATCATGCCGGTGAGCGAGCTTGCTCATTCTTCGGTCCGGCACTCATTGAAACATTTGCGTCAGGTGTAGACCATAGCGTGGTCGTGTACCCTGAATCCACAGAAGATGTGGTCAAAATTGTCAAGATTGCAAACCAATACAAGATGCCCATAACAGTTTGCTCTTTCTCTGGTCGTTGAAGCTGACCTCCATGTGATTTTTCAGCCATATTCCGGTGCAACGAGTCTCGAAGGGCAATTTATCGGTGTGAGCAAACATTTTTTTGCAACATGAATATCTGGTGACTTTTGAATAGCATCCTGGTGGCGGCATCTGCATGGACATGACGTCGATGAACAAGATTCTAGAAATTCATGGTACTTTTCCTTTCAGTTTTTGACTTCAGAAGTGTATCTCAAACCGAAATGCATTCAGAGGCCGATGCAGACGTCGTCTGTCAGCCTGGCTTGGGATGGATGGAACTAAATGAGACTCTGCAAAGCAAAGGTATCATGTTTCCCAAATAAACTTCCAGCTTCTGACCCGTTTCAGGAATCCCTCTCTTCTTCCCGGTACGCCAGACTTGTCCGAAGAAATCGATTTACCTTTAGGTTCTGAAATTCTGCCTTGTATGTCAGATTGACCCCGCCCCCGATGCCACAATCGGCGGCATGGCGAGTACTGGATGTTCCGGAAGTCAGTATGCTCTCCTCCACACGAATTCTTCCTGATTGTTGATCAACCCACTTCCTCTAGCCAACGCCGTCCGCTACGGCACCGCCAAAGGCGAATGGTTCCTCAACCTAACCGTCGTCCTCCCCAACGGAGAAGTCATCAAAACGCGTCGCCGGTCGAGGAAGTCGAGCGCGGGGTTTGATACGACAAAGCTGTTTATCGGGGCGGTGCGCTTTCCCACCAGGATTCTTCCAAAAATTAGATATCTTTGTTGATGGCGTGAGTAGGAGGGAACCTTGGGGATAATCACCGAGGGTGAGTGCGGCATCGTTTCCTGCTTCATTCCTTCTGAAACGAGACTGTCGAATTGCGGCAGTTACCCTTCGATTAGCCCCCGTCATACCGACCACGGTCGCGAGCGTTCAATTTCCTGATGTCAAAGCGGCGGTGGATGCTTCCATACAGATCATGCGGTCCGGTGTTGCCTCGAGTATTCGTGAGTTGTCGTCCTCGTCATCAGCGCTACTAGCCTAACGAATGAGATCCGACGCTACAGAGTGCGTGGAACTGGTCGACGACGCATTTATGGCTGCCACGAACAAATACGGTGGGCGCATTCCCCATCCTTCCTTCCTTCATCTCCCTGCCTCCGTCCCTTCAACCCTTGATCGTGTGCGCAGGCGTCTCGCAGCACAAATACATCATCTCCGACGGCCTCTTCTTCAAATTCCAAGGCCACTCCCCGCAATCCTTGACCGAAACCGCGCGCATCGTGCAGGATATCTGCGCTACATACGGCGGGACGGGGTTTCGGCTGGCGAAAGATGCTGAAGAGGCACATGATATATGGCAGGATCGGAAGAACGCGCATCATTCTGGGATGGCGTTGTTGCCCGGAGGTAAGGGGTGGGCGACGGATGTCTGGTGAGTGCGATGTCGAATTCTCGTGTTAGTTCATTCCTTGGAAACGAGTTGAATGCGCCAAATAGTGTTCCCGTATCTAATCTCCCTGCGCTCGTCCTCTCCACCAAGAAGGATCTGGAACGCATCGGGCTGCCGTATACTATCGTCGGGCATGTGGGAGACGGGAACTTCCATGCTCTCTTGCTGTTCAAGAACGATGAGGAGCTGGAGCTTGTAAAGGATGCGGTGCATCGAATGGTTGAGAGGGCGATTGAGTTGGATGGGACCTGTGAGTGGTCGTTCTATATTTTTGCTTCAGAAACCTCACTTCACTTCTTTTCTTCTATTCATTTCTGACTTCATTTAATCACTTTGTATGTTTCGTAGGCACCGGCGAACACGGCGTGGGGATTGGTAAACGCGAGTTCCTGGTGGAAGAATTGGGGGCAGGGACGGTGGGCTTGATGAAGGCTGTTAAGAAGACAATTGACCCGCTTGGGTTGATGAATCCCGGAAAGGTGAGAGATTTGAGCCAGTTGGATGACCTGGTCTGTTCTGATGGATATAAAAGCTGTATCCTGATGATGACGATGCAAAGAACGATGGACACGGGAGTCACAAGGAGGAGTAGGAGCTGGATCGTGATGTGCCGGTCCTACTCCCACATTTTGAATCCTCTCTCTCTCGCATACCTACTCACAATTTCTTACTTAACTCCTACCGGTCCTTTTCGAGAGGAATGGATCGTTCCTCTTCGACTTCGACTTCGAATTCTGCCGCCCCTGCCGCGATTCTCACCAGCGCTCTCCCTGGTTCTTCACCGACGAAACTCCGTGAATCGCATGCTGCACCGACTTCTCAAAGTTTTTCGCACAGGCAGAAGATGATATGATTCACTTGGGCCACACAGAAGCTGTATCATATCGTCGAGTTGCGATTGCGAGCGGATTGTGTCAAATTGCGGGCTAGGATAAGACGGACGAGTGAATCGAGGTTACTGCCGCTTGATATCACTCACTCCTCCATGCCTCTCAGCCTGGGTCGAGTGTTTCTGTTTCACTTCCTGGCTCTTGTCGGCGCCGCTGTTTCGGCTATCCCATCAGGATGGGCCATCCAGCGGCGGGCCGACCCCGAATCTTTCATCCCGCTGCGATTCAGTCTCGTGCAGTCCAATCTCGATAAGCTGGAATCGTACCTTCTGGACGTGGCAGATCCGCTTTCGCCGAACTATGGCCGGCATTGGTCGCCCGCGCAGGTCAAGGAGACGTTCCGTCCCTCCGACGAGACCATCGACACAGTGCATTCGTGGCTCAAAGAGGAACTTGAATACGCCGAGGAGAAGATCAAGCTTAGTCCGAATCGCGATCTGATTCAAGTTAATGTTAGCGTTGCGGAGGCTGAGAGGCTGCTCAAGGCGGAGTACTATGTTTATAGTGGGGAGGTGGAGGGTGATTTGCGGGTTGGATGTCATGGAGGGTATACGCTCCCCGAACATGTTTCTCAACACGTCGACTTTGTGTGGCCGACGGTATATTTTGCTGGACCCCAGAAGCATTCGCGCCGTAGTGCTACCCTCAATCCCTCGGTTGCATTCGGGCGAGAGGGAGGGGCATCGAAAATTCCCATCGAAAATGTCTGCCCTCTGCTTTCTTCGTTGGAATGACTTGCTGATGTTGCTTCATCGTATAGCTCGCCTCTCTAGCGGAATCCGGCTGCGACACGGCTGTGACCTTGGACTGTCTTCGTGCGCTCTATAATTTTGATTTCACGCCTGTTTCGGGTGGCGTGAACACTGTTGGTGTCGGTAAGCACTCATAACATTCTTTTCCGTGGATATACTTACATATCAAATTACTTAAATCTGATTCTCAGCTGAATTCGACGCCGAAGTGTATCGACCGTCCGATCTGAATTTGTTCTTCCAGTCGTTCAGAACAGATCAGTTGAATAATACGCCGACGTTGATTAGTGTAGAAGGCGGTG
Organism: Favolaschia claudopus; assembly: GCA_037176885.1. Taxonomy (NCBI): domain Eukaryota; kingdom Fungi; phylum Basidiomycota; class Agaricomycetes; order Agaricales; family Mycenaceae; genus Favolaschia; species Favolaschia claudopus. The sequence goes on along the minus strand of JAWWNJ010000167.1, from coordinate 39,131 downwards.
CGTTTTCTTTTTTATCGCTATTTAGGAGGGGGAAAAGTTGAAATTCTTCAGGCAATCCCAACGTCAGCGGAGACCTGGGTGAAGCTTCACTGGATATTGAGCTGATGATGGGGCTTTTGGGACCCGGGCAGAATCTTTCGCTGTATCAGGTTGCGCAGCCGAGCTCGTCTTTGGATCCAAGTACGTTTTCTTTCAATGTATGCATGGCTATTTGTTGGACGGGATTTACTTACAGCGGATGAGTTGCTTGCTGCTTTGGATGGATCTTACTGTGCTGTATCTCCCGTGAGCGGTGAAGGTGGGAGATCTCTCGTCTCGACTTCGGTGTGCGCGCATAACAGCATTGTGTAGGTATCACGGATTGCGGCAACAAACCGCGCACAAATGTTATATCCATCTCATATCATTTCAATCCGGATATCATTGACCCTTCGATCTCTCCGGTCGTTCAGCGGCAATGTGCTGAGTTTGGAAAGGTTTGATTTTTCGCTTTAAGCACATTTTGCTGTGATCTTATTTTTTCATCGTTATATCTAGCTTGCTTTGACTGGATTGACGTTCGTCGCATCCTCGGGCGACGGTGGTGTAGCGTACTCCCAGTCCCACTTGTGCTTGCAAGGAAACGGCACCCTCGTGTCAGGGAATCCGAAAGGAGCATTTGTTGCTCAGCTTCCCGCATCTTGCCCGTTCATCACTGCCGTCGGCGCGACATCTGTTGAGACTGGTGCAACTGTAAATTTCCCATATCTCTCATTTCATGATTTATTCAGAATAATCATCGGCTCAGACGGATCAAGTTGAACGATCGACGACTGATTTTCCCTCGGGTGGAGGTTTCTCAAACAACTTCCCTCGGCCTACATGGCAGGACGCTGCGGTTCAAAACTACATAGATAATTTCGCCCCGCAGTATGCTCCGGGGACATTCAATAAGTCTGGCCGAGCGTACCCCGACGTCGCGGCCAATGGGTAGGTTATCATTCACTCATCATGTTTGTGGCTGACGCTTCGATAGATGGCCACTCGTCATCGCTGAAGGAGGCGGCTTCGTTCATTCGGGAGGTACATCGGCATCTGCCCCGATTTTTGCGTCGATAGTAGCTGCCGTGAACGATGCGCGTATTGCCGCAGGGAAGAGTCCCGTTGGGTTTATCAATCCTGCGGTGAGAGAATGAAATATCCATAGTGGATTTGTGTCTCAACTTCTTTGCAGCTCTACTCAGATGCCTTTGCCGGCGCTTTCAACGACGTGGTTGTTGGAAGTAACCCGGGATGTCAAACGAATGGGTTCCCCGCGGCCCCAGGCTGGGATCCAGTTAGCGGATTGGGTACGCCGAATTTCGCGAAACTGAGGGATGCGTTTTTGGCGTTGCCATGAGAGGGTGCGGAATATGAAAGTTACTAAATTGTTTCTGTTTTTGTTTGGTTTTTGTAAGAGATCTTTTCACTTGGTTTGATGGTGGGTAGGTACTTACAGTGGCATGCCCTTGGAATGCTATACAGTTTACTATCACTGTCGCACTACTTGATAGTCATAAGAACCTTCTCTAAGCCAGTAGAGGTCGTCCTGCAGTGTTGAATTCGAAAAATTTGCATTGATTCAACGGATTCAACATGACATCATCGTTCCGAGGCACGATCATCAATCTCCGCTTGAAGCCGCGCATCTTCCCACGGCTACACGTTTTCCTTGTCCACCCATGTTGTGCTCAGATGCCTCCAACTCGAATCTCAAGGATTAGGAAGCACTGCTACGCTGAACGAGGGCAAACTCTTCCAGTTTTGAGTTATCAGCACCAGGAGTCAGCACCGTTTCATGTCAACGAATCCGGAGCGGCGCCGGGCGGGGTGACGGTCCCAGCCTTCAAATTGTCCCAATCCCTTCAATATCTTCGAGATGGTATGGTATGTAGGAACACCTTTCTGCCATTCTACATCGCGCCTGAGACGCGAAACAGATTCCTATACCCGCACAGAGTAATCAATCCCGCATCAATTCGATTAGAGAGCCACGTAGGTAGGTAGGTAGGTAGTATTACACGGCACGGTCCGAATCACGAACGCCGGTTTCCGAGGGTTGTCCCAGTGTACAAAGCAAGTACTCAAGTTACACCTTCGCCCCCGGACCCTCCTCCGCCTCATAGGCCCCATGACGCCGACCCCACGAGTCTCCAATGAGCGCAACGTGTCTCTACGTGGCCGGTCGCTACAGTACAAGAAACGGGGTTGCACTTATAATTGCTCGCGTCTGATCTTTTCTTGGAATTATCCACTCTCTCTTTTTCTTCCTCCCCCCGTTTTCCCTTGAATTCCATGTGGGGTTTTGACATCCGTCGTGTGCGTTTCTTCCTTGAATTTTCCGAATCGCGCCTCTGATATCGAGACACTGTTCCAGTCTTTACTACAAGCACAAGCGCTAGCTCTCGCCCTCACATCTACCTTGATGATGTACTCTGCGCTTGGTCTCGTCATGAACTGCAAGTCGCCTATTGTCGTTGTTTTGAGGTATGTTTTTCGGTGACAGAATGATACCTTGTATTGAACGTCGCCCAGTGGATCGATGGAACCAGGGATATATCGCGGCGACCTCCTCTTCCTCTCGAATTATGAACCGCGGGAGTACAAGCTCGGGGACATCGCGGTTTATCAAGTCGAGGACGAAGCAGCGGTTTCGATCGTTCATCGAGTGGTGCAAACTGAGGTCAGGGAAAGCGATTCGTGCGTCTATTGTTGTGCCTCTCCAAGACTTTTCGCGTGGGTTTACACGAATGTATGCGATGTTTGATTGGCTTTAGTTCGTTCCGCATGTTGACGAAAGGCGATAACAATGACCTCGATGATATATCGTTGTATCGGGGACTGGAGAGGTTGGAACGGAAGCACGTTGTGGGACGAGTTCGTGGGTGCGTCGTTCACCCTCTAACTGTTTGCTGCCGAGTCTGTGTCGTTTGATTCTGATTTGTTTTCAGGATTATCCCATATGTGGGATATGTTTCGATATTGTTTGTGAGTTTCTCGCTCGCGTAGAATATCTTACCGGAGGCTGAACTGAGCCGCAGAACGAATATCCTCGAGTTAAATACACCGTGTTCGGGGTGATGGCGCTGTTGAATATCGTTTGATTGGTGAACCGAGCTGTGTTGTCGTGAATATCAACCTTCCTCGAGGACCATTTGCTGAACTTCAAAATGAGTGAAGTTGATTCATTTCTGAGGTAACACATGGCTGTCCGAGGCAGTCTCAGCGACTTCTTGACTGACCTACGGCTCCCGACCCCGAATTCAAAGTGGCTCGCCGAATCAAGTACCCTGGTTCTAAGGAGGGTTGATGACTCTGAGCGGCGTACCTCGGTCCACGCGTGATATTGAAGTTCAATTAGGTCCACGCGTATCTCAATGCACATTCAATTCACTTCAGCGACTCTTCGGCGATTGGAAGCCACCGGTATTATTGTATGAGCTAGGTAGGACGGGTTACCCTGCTCAGGTTGCTCATAATGGCTGGATATCATCGATTCAGCTCAGCTTGAACACTTTAAATACCCCTCAACTGGAACGCTCTAAACTCGGATCGCCACCCTTCCCTCTATTCTTCCTTCCCTCCTTCCTTTCTGCTTCCTTCCATCAATATCCCTACTAGTACTCCACTCTTTCTTCTACCATGACCTCCCCCACCTCACCCCGTCTCTCCCCCAACACCCTCCTCCCAAATATCGTCCTTCTCGCCCTCGTGTCCGGCACACGAGGCTTCATCATCGGGGAGCACGACGATTTCGACGATAATACGCATTGGAAGGTTAGGGTGATAATCGGGGGTGTTGTTGGTGCGCTTCTTCCCTGGATCCCTGCTTGTATTTAAATCTTGACTAAGTGTTTCCGATGTAGGAGGCATAGCGCTCATCATAACGCTCATCTTCTTGTTATTCTATTATCAACCCCGGAGGCGCGCTGCGCGGCTTGCGAGGGTGCAAGTTGTACATGTGGGGACGCCGACAAGTTTCGTTGCGGGGGGTCCTTATGTTGTCGGAGGTAAGTGCGCTCAGCGGATTTGGAATTTGAACGGGGTTTACTGTAAATCTGTACAGCAGCTCCTCCGGCAGCCTATGCCCCGGAGACATATGGCCCCGCGCATTCCACATATCCGTTTGTAGAAGGGTCGAAGGTTCATAGTGGGGTACGTCCTGTTTGCTGAAGCTTCGTTGTCGTAGATTTAAAATTAATATGTATCTGGCTTGGTATTCAGCAGACCGTGTAGGCGTCAGTCAATTCGTCGTTGGACAAAGTCGTCGCAATTTAGATTCAATATTCGAGATATTGTGATGCATTTAATTTGGCGATCCCAATGTCACGTTCTGTGTAGAAAGCGACCGAGCAAGATCCAACGAGAGGCGGCTGTCAATGCCAGTGAACTAAAAATGATTAATGAGAGAGTCGACGCTCGACGCCTTGCGACGCTGCGACAGACTCGGTGCACAAGGCATGAACAGCACAGTTTCAGTGGAGACGATTAGACGCCGGCGCCCACAGTCGGCGTATCCGTTTACCCATTCAATATGCTCGCCGTACAGCTTGCAGGATTTGAAAGATGCCTGTACTTATTTATGAATTAGAGCACGGGAGACTGTAGCCAGAGAACGACTGCGGCTGGCATCGTCACTGAATGCGACCCCGATTTTGAGTGCGAAAAGGATGAAAATAGCGACATACACATGAGAGAGGTGAGACGAGATGAGATACAGAAGAACCGTAAACACGCAGGCAGGCAGGCTAAAGATTTCCCCTTTATCATGGAACTGAAACAGCGACGAAAATATGGGGGTCATGGCATGAAATCCGTCGCCGCGCTTCAGATCCACTGCGCCTTGTCCCAGGAAGGATCCTGCAGGAAGGCGCAGAGCACCTTGCTCCCCGTCTAAAACGAAGACACAAAGATGCCATGTCAGCGCCGGCTGTCAGTCAGCCAGATGATAGACACAGACGCACCTGAAGCAAAGGATGCCCCGCCACGATACTCAAAAATCGCTCCAGCCCTTCCCTCCTACTCTCGATGACCTCGTCGGAAAACCGGTTCGTGAAGACCTTGCCCGGAAGCGGCGGGATATTGACACGTGTGGACTCGCGCTCGAGGATGTCGCGGAAGGCCTCAAAGTCGGAGTAGCGTCGGCGTACGAGGGAGTGTCGGAGTTTGAATGCAGGGATGTTGGTCTTGGGTGAATGAAGCGAGGTGAGCGAGGACACATAGCTGCTTATCGCAGGATCCAAAAACGCACTTTACACACTATCTCGTAGTCGGTGTACATCTTGCGTCCGAATCCTGTTGTGCACACGACCAGCCACCGTTAGCCAGGGCACAGTCAGCGAGACTAAATTCGACGCACCATGGGTTTGCGGATTACGCACTTCAATCTCTAAGAAGCTTTCAGGGACGGAATACATCTCCTCAATCTACAGCAGTCCTATCCGTGTTTGTGGGGGCGTAAAAGGGTGGGAGGGGAGGGGAGAGCCTTACAGTCTGTTCACGGCCGGATATGCGGGCGTCTTCGAAGGCGGTACTTCGCGCAAAGGGTGAAACGGCGGCCATCGTGGTGGAGGGTCAAGGAGAGGCGGTCTGAGGTGACTGATGCGCAGTCACGGACGTGACACAATGTGACTCGGTCTAGACCGCTGCCGCGGATTGCCGAGGAGTTGATGAACAGTTGGACCACAAGAATTTCTTCTTGGTTTCATTCGGGTGAGAGGGCAAGTGGGAGAAGAGGGATATACAGAAGCCTACAGTAAGTGAAGGAATTACCTCGACTCGAACGACGCTCGGAGCCTACGAGGAAGAATGTCGAAGGACAGCTCAACGAAGTGTTGCGAGTTTTTCAAATTTTTGAATTAACTGAACAAGGCCCCGAGGACGCTAAAACTTTCGAAGGGAATTAAATGTCTTCTAGTTTACAGTATCATACGTAAGATTTCCGGAAATCAATGGTTGACGTACAGTATTAGTGCCTATATAATAATTTTTTAAAATCCGAACCATCTCCATAGAATCAACAATCAAACCGCGCTGTATCCTGGCGGCAGATGGACCACATCGTCCTGTGTGCGCAGATCCAACGCAAGCGCAGATAATCGCACCCCACTATCGTGATGTTGCATAACTCGCGCGCCGTTCTCTTCGGGAAGGGACGACTCATTATGCGAATGCTGTTGCATAATGGGTACAGAAGCAGTGGATCCGGATGCGGAACTTGAAGCAAAGCCGAGCGGGGGACGCAGGGAATCGTTTAGTCTTTGCTTTCGAGTCCATGAATTCTGTGGGACGGGCAAAATTAATTCGGGTGGTCGGATTTTCCGGGATCCTGCATCGCCGGCAGATATAGCTAATGATCGAGAGACTTCGTCGACCGGGTATGGAGTGGCTGCAGTCGGGTCAGGGATGTGTCGTTTTCGTCTACGTCGGCGCTGACACAAGACGGCGCCTATGGCGATGAGAAGTGATACGATGACGCCGGCGACGACCCCACCGGCAATGGCTCCGACAGCTGTATGTAGGCTGTGTTTGGTGGATTCCGAAGGATCGGGCGTGGGTGAGCCGGAGGGTGTAGTAGTCGATATGGACGGCGATGTTGGGGATGGAAAGAGAATCGTGCCAGTGCTCGTATTCGTCACATAAAACCCGCCAATCATCAAAGGAGTGTGTTGGTCGTCCCCGCCGTAGGTTATAACAAGATTGTGCGGACCACTCGGAATTGTAGGCGTCCTGAAGAGACTGGTGAAATATTGCGTGGTGCCCTCCGTCGCTGCAAGTCCAGGCAAAGTGAAGTTCACCGGACCACCGCCGTCGATGTTGTATGTCGCCCAGGTTGCATTATGCGAGAGTTCATGAGGTACGAAGCCGTATTGGACGACCGAAGTACCTGTGGGTGAGTCAGAATTGATTAGATTGAATGGATAGAGGCAATTTCTTACGCACCGTGAAAGGAGAGAAATACTTGTGCCCCTTTTGCGTTCGTACCAGTCTCTCCGCCAAACGCCCTCCATCCAGAACTATAGGTAAGGTCAGGATCCGTCGGGGGGTATAGCAGAACCCCCGTCTCAAATGACGCATCCGGGAGAGGAGTGTACGTCAAGTAATCGAGATAGAACTTCTGTCCCTTCGACTTGACTTGAATCGAGAGCACATGCGGGCCTGGCTCGAGCTGGGGTTGCGAACAAAGGGGCCAGTTGTTTTCGGGATATTGAAACTTATCGTTTCCGTTCGGAATTTTCGTCTGGTCTACGAAGCACTCCCAAGTGGGATCCGTCACATTGTTTACAGTCGAGATAATGATGCTGCCGAATACACTGATTGAGGTTCCTGCAGATTGAAGATGTGCTTTTTGTCAATACAGGGCAAAACTAACGCAGTTGAGTACGATTGAAGACAGACCGTTGAATGGGAAGCTAAGGATGGAGTCGGAGCTCGACGCATGCGAAGTGCCTTGGTAAATTGGACCGAAGTTACCGACGTGCATGGAATTGGGGTCGACCACGAGCCAATCGCCGGGGCCATACTGAATGTCTGGGTCGGTGTCGTCGATGACTCGTTGACGGGCCACGCTCATGGTGGACGAAGTGGGAAGAGCTGACTTCCCGCAGAAGAGGGCTACTCAAGCAGGAAACAGGCGATGATTGTCAATCGACAATCCAGTGCTTGCGTTCGGGAGGAGCAGGACCGGAGAGCGATGCATCTGCTGGACGTTGTTGATGTTCGAAAGCAACGAGAAAGAGTAATGCGTACATTTGTAGGAGGGATATTGGGCTCTACATCGGAGTCTCTATCAGAAAAAGTGATTCGGTATTAATTTCTATGCGATGGAGGGACTGACCTTCAATATCTATCTTTAACTGCGGCCAATGCGGAGCATTATCGTATGCACGGAGTTTCATATCCGTGCGTCTGTACATGACAATGAGCAAAGGTATCCCGAAACGGCTGCTGAAACTCACAATTCAGGTATAGAACTACAGCTATGCTCTCCGGCGTCTGATTGCTGGGGCGGTAGCGGGTGGATAAGAGAACGGGGATTGCGGAAACGAAGGTGAGGCAGGTAGTGACAATCTGGATGGGGAGGAAGAGGACCATACATCACAGGAGGGCGGCAAGGATGAGATGAGAGTCGTGAAGGAAGGACGAGACGGGACCAAGGGAGTCGAACTTTGCGGAGGAGACATGGACATGTTGCCGTGTGCCAAGACGATAGGACTCTCGCCGAAAACATGTGGATGGGGTTTGGTGATTGATACACGTAGCCATGGTTTGAACATTGAGAGACCGAGAGACGTTGAATCCACTGCCAGTGATTACTGACAACCAATGCCGGGTCTGGCAATTTCCCGAAGTGAGAGGTGGATCCGTGGACTTCGAAGTAAAAGTTAGGAGGCCGATGCTAACGTGATAATCTGTGGCAAGCGGAGTCCGAGTCGATGGAAATTCAGCTCTGAGTTCATGGTGATGGTGTCCAGTCAAGATGCAGATCATGCGTCCCATCAGTCACGGGTATTACTGACGGCCGAGTGATCGGCAGGCTGCTGCCGCAGCACGGTCTGTGCTGAACAGGCACCCGATGCATCGGCATCTGTGGCAATCATTTTCAAGGACCATTGCAACAAAAGGAACAGTCTCAAAGGCAGGTCAATGTGATCCAGAGAAGTAATTTTCGGGCAATTTAGAAACCCCTTCCCGGACATTTTAAAATTTAGATGCAACTCCAAATGCAACTCTGACATCCGAATTGTGAATCACACGAACCATTGAACTCAAAGTAAGGATTCTAAGTTGATTCTGTAGGCAGTTCTGATTCAATCTTGGTTTTGCGCTGCAGCAGCTACACCATGCGATTGTGAAACCCAACCAAAGACACAAAATCAGGAATACAGATTTACTCCTAATATATACAAGATAGACAAAAACACCCCATGCTCAACATTCACTCCGCACTATAACCCGGCGGGAGGTCTACAACCCGCCGCGCAGGTAGCCGCACACCGCTATCCTGATGCTGTACAAATTGTGTACCATCTTCGTTCGCTCGCACAGAAGATGGAAGGGTGTCAATAGCTGCACGTTCCCGGGCAAGCTTCGATGACATTCCTTGCACAGGCAGAGAACGCATCGTATTTCCACCATGCCTCCCGTGAGTTGAATCGTGCGAGACAACAGCTGATATGGACGAATTAGGCTGTTGCGCCGAACTGATAGGAGCAGAAGCAGATCCGGACGCAGAAGAGAAACTGAGCTGCTGTGTATGCGTTCCGCGTGAAGAGCTCATTGTATCCGAGGGATGATGATGTAGTGGGGCGTGGTGGATGTATGGGTATGTTGTTGATGGGCGAGTGTCGGTTGTGTATACTCCCGAGCCTCCGCTGGTCCCAGATGATTGATTCAAAGAATTTCCGGGGACTGCAGAAGACGGGTTATTTCGTGGTGCAGCAACGACGGCGAGTGGTGGAGAGTTAGGGTTGGATCCAGACATCGGAAACGGAGTAGCAGAGATTGGATCAGAAGTGTTTTGGTGCCGTCGTCGTTGGCAGAAGAAGGCAGCTGCAGCAAGAAGAAATAATGCGATGACGCCGCCAATGACACCACCAGCAATGGCTCCGGCAGACGTACTGTGATGAGAGGAGGGAGAAGTCGAAGGAGAGGCTGAGGCTGAGGATGAGGCAGATGAGGAAGAAAATGTAAAGGGGTCGGCGGAAGTTTGATTTGTATTCGTGACATAGAAACCTCCAATCATCAGAGGAGTATGCTGGCCATCCCCGCCATAGGTGATGAGAAGGTCATGAGGTCCACTCGAAATGGTTGGCATCGTGAACAAGCTAGCAAAGTATTGCGTTGTATCCTCGCTTGGTGAAAGACCGGGCAAGGTAAAGTTGACCGGGGAGCCGTTGTCAATGGTGTATGTCGCCCAGGTAGCATTATGTGGGAGCTCGTGAGGAACAAAGCCAAATGGAACGACCGATGTACCTAAACGGAATTCATACGTGTGCGTAAAGCAAAAGGTTCGATATACGCACCCTGAAAAGAAAGTGAAACTTGTGCGCCATTATCATTTGTTCCATTCTCTCCGCCAAATGTCCGCCAGCCATTCCCAAAGGAAACGGCAGGATCTGTCGGGTCGCACAATAACACCGATGTCTCGAAAGAAGCGTCCGGAAGCGGGGTGTACATCAAGTAATCGAGATAGAATTTCTGCCCCTTTGATTGTACTTGGATGGTCAGAACATGCGGGCCAGAAGTAAGCTCAGGTTGGGAGCATAGCTCCCAGTTGTTCTCAGGAAACTGAAATTTGTCGTTTCCGTTGGGGATTTCTATCTGGTCCACGAAACATTCCCAAGTGGGATCTGTCACATTGTTCACCGTCGAAAGCCAGATGGTGCCGTAGACCCGAATCGAAGTACCTTGAAAGTGATGAGTCCATTGCGAAGCAGTACTGAGTGCAACACCATTGAAAACTGACCATTGAAAGGGAATGTAAGCCGTCGAATCCGAGCTCGATGTAGCATGAGAAGTATCTTGATAAATGGGTCCGAAGTTGCCGACATGAAGTGACTGAGGGTCAGCGACGAACCAGCCGCTGGAGCCATACTGAATGGATGGGTCGGTGTCGTCGATGATGCGCTGGCGAGCCACGCTCATGGCGGGCGAGGGCGAAGAGCGAGAAGGGTGCTGTTCGAACGCACGCGGGCAGTGCAACCGGAGATTTGCTGGAGACGACTAATTTTAGTTACATGAAGACACGGCGATCTCGGGGGTGCGTTTACCTACAATGCAGATCAGGAGTCAAAACCTGTGAAAGATTTCGCTTGATAATCGCATGGCCAGTCTAGTAAGAGGTGAAGGAATATTTCGTTGGATGCCTTTCCGAATTCGCAAGATCAATATCATGTCTTGTAAAATTTGGGCGATACGGAAGGATGCGGATGGGTCACTGCAGTCTCACCCGAGACTCCAAAACATGATTAAAACTACTAATAAAGCTAATGAGGAAGCTCACTGTGGGTCTGGGAACGATTTTGAGGCTCTGCTATTGACCTGCGATCCCAACTGATCACTGTTCAAACATAGCGTTTGGGGCAGTGCGGCCTCTATTGTCAAGATTGTTCAACTGTCGATCATCGGGATGTGAAGCCAACCAGTGCTGATCGAGCTATTCACGTATCGTTTCGACAGCACGAAATCGAAACTAAGGTGTCCACTGAAGTAATAACCTGGAATTTTCCGAAACGGGATTCAAATCGGTTAACGCGTAATACGGAGGAAAGAGATAACCATAAATGTGAGGTACAAGATAACATCCAGTGACGGTGCACTGGTGTTAAAATGTGGCGGGTTATATCGAGGGTCCGTAGCAGAAGTAGTTGAACTTTCACAAAGAACTCGAATAATCTTGTTGATATAGCTGTCAATCGCCATTCCACTCGTTTGAGTTACGCTATAGGTACAAACTGAGCAAGATAAACACGGAGATGAAGACAGGAGAGCGAACCAAAGAATACACCGCGTCGCACGCATGCTAGCTGCGTAATCACTCCCCCGCGGAATATCTCGAACCTTGCGAAGTTGGAACAAGACCGAGAGAAAGTATGACATACTGAGCGAAATTCCGGGAACGAGATAGACAGACTTTCGTGCGAAGAACGTAAGATTGAGTGACGACCTTGACACGCCACGCCATGAACAGTCGAAATCAGAACCTGATCAAAGATGAAGGTTTATTTATTATACCGTCTTGACGTGCATGGAGGTTGAGTGGAACAAGTAATTCTGGACCTGTACCGTTAGCACCGCATATGGCTGACAGTTGGATTGTTATGAATCTTCCCAACGAAAATGACTGGGGTGGGATTCGAGGCGGGCAAGAGTCATTGAGGCGGAGAAGAATCAAAAGGGCGCAGAATATTTTCGCGCGTCTGGTTTGAATTGATCGATGCACTGTCGGAAGAGGAAGAATGGCTAGGGATTCTCGTTTGGCTGATTCTGACTGGTTGCAATGCATTCGTCACTAGTACTGGCGACAGCGTGATTACTTGAAAACGAGTCAGAAATCACCACCGCTGGCAGGTCCGAGTCCATCATCATATCAATGAGCAAAAGTATTCTGGACTTGGAACTGCTGTTGAAACTCACTGTTCAGGTATAGAAGTTCAGCTGCAGGACTGATGCGGCGTCTAAGTGGTTTGTGTGGCGGTAGAGGGGAGATAAACTTGTTGGAGAACGGGGATCGCGGAAACAAAGGTTTGGGTTGCGTTTGAGTACTGAGGACCGGAGAGAGGCTGGTGTGCGGGTCGACTCGGAGTCGACACTTAGAGATCAGCGGCCGATCAGCCATGGCGCCAAGGATGGGTCCTACAAGTCTCCGAAGTGAAAGAAAAAGTCGAAGGGCCAGAGCTAACATGGTAGTCTGTAGCAAGAGGCGTCCGAGTCAGAAGAAAATTCAGCCTTCCAGTCGAAGGTGACGGTATCAAGTCAAGAATGGTGAAAGAAATCAGTACAATGTTTGAGGCAAAACCACGGGACGAAGACTGTACAGGATATTCTGTCAATTGCCCAACGAAGATCAACTATACAAAGGAGACCGCACACCCTGAATCCATCTGGAATTGGGCGCAAAAACTGTGGCTGCCCTGGTTGCCAGCGAGACCGAAATGAATTCCGGTGCCTGAATCCAGGCGAGTGTATTGAGACAGCCAAAATATTGTTGGATTGCGTGCCCCCCAAGTGGAATCCTTTGGTACCCGCGCCAGACAATTCCGTGCCAGGAGACGATGATGAGAGCGGAGAAGAAGGAATAATGAGTTTTGATCCGGATATCTGTTTGACAGATAAATCCCACGGCTTCCGTATCTTCGCCACTGAGGACCATCTCAGTGATCTCACGCAACTGCCAGCTAAGCGGTACCATATCCAAAACTCGAACGATACAATCACAATACGAGTGAATGCACGGGTTCTTAACAGCGGCCGAATTAACGCGCAGATGAGTGCTGCTGTATCGGTTAAATCAGACTCATCGCCGACCGTTCTTGTCGATGAGTGTCTACACTTATCCTTCCTAGATATCGACCTTGAGCCTTCTTTCCATGCTGCTTTGCTAGGCGGCCTCCTCTATGCACTCCAAAATGTGCCTCATTCAGTAGCGGCAACAATTGTATGCCCCGCTACATACTTGGGATCTGTTTTTGTAACCAACCGTTCTACTTACGAAAATAATACCCTCGATCCTAACTTCCCCATCATCAAAAGTATTATTGCTCACCTGCAAGAAAGATCTGCAAGGACTCGTTTCAAAGTTGGAAAATTCAACGGCCTACACGACGCTAGCTCTTCTGAATACTTGTCGATATCTCTTGACACTCAACCTGACTTGATGTTCTCTTCCCCTGGTATACTCCTCAACGTGGGATCACAGCGACTATTCACAAAGATGATTGTGACGATGAAGAGGCACTCTTCACGCAAGTCCACAATCTCAAATCTTGACCGTACGCGCCACTGCGTTAATGATGAATTCAACTTTTATCCTTCCGACACGACGATCTGGAGATCGCTCCGATCTACCGACATCAATCGCCTCACACGAAATTTCTTGTGGAAATGCATGCACGAGACCTTCCATGTCGGCACCTTCTGGGACAATGTGCCAAATCTCCACCATTTGGCATACTGCCAAACCTGCGCTGTTCCCGAGACCATGGAACATATTGTTTTGGAATGCGAAGCACCGGGTCAAAAACGGGTCTGGACCTTGTGCGAGAGGATGTGGAAATTTCGCTTTAATGACTGGCCAAATCTTCACTGGGGCCTGATCCTCGGATGCGCGCTGCCTCGTTTCCGATCTACTCGAGGACACCGACTGCGCGGAAAAGAAAGATTTTTCACTATCATGGTGTCAACCTCTGTCCACTTGATTTGGAAAGTAAGAAATGAGCGAGTTTTAGAACGAAAAGATGTCATCAATATTGAAGTTGAAAATCGTTGGATAACGGTGATTAATTCAGCCTTGAGACGCGACCAAATCTTGACGAACAAAGCAAGGTTTGGTTCCCTCAGCAAATCCAAGCAAACTGTGCTTGAGACTTGGAGCGGCGTGCTCCGAGATGAAGACGCGTTGCCGGATGATTGGACGCGAACCAAGGGGGTTTTAGTGGGTATATGGCCCACCACTCAAAGAAGTGGAGTAGGTTAAATTTCGAGGCCAGAGTCCCACACAAAGGCTTGATACCAGTGCGTAACGGCATTTCCTCCAGGACTATTTCCCGGCTTTACTGGAATTACCCAGTTTTCTCGCGGATGCATTGAGAATGCTTTGCAGACTTAAATGCATTATTTAAACGCTCCCAAAAAAAAAAGAAAAAAAGTCAAGAATGGTCACGGGCGTGACGACTGAATGATTTGCGGGTCACTGCCGCAGCTCGGCAATCCGATGGTCGCGCGCGGCCCGATCTTACTTTTGCAGGCACTTGAACGAAGAGAGGCGGTCTGATACTCAAGCCTTAAAGAAATGACTTGAGTATTACAGGTAATCATTTTTTTGTTCACTGCCATCTTGTTGGGCTTCACAATTCTCTTTAGACACAGTACTTGAGTGCCGCTGGGATCGCCAAATAAATGCATTATAGTTTCTCGAACATACAATCGAACATCGACCCGCGAATTGACGGCTACACCGTCTGCTGAATTACAATTAATGAATCTACGACAGCGGACCTCAGCAAAAAGGACGTACTTTCACAACCGGATAAGTGCCAGGTCCGTATGTACCCGGCACATAGGCTGCGGGTGGAGCTGTGATACAGAAAATCGAAAATCACATTGAGCATTGTCGGTCCAAATTCGAAGCACCCCGATTAGCACCATGTACTTACCTCTGACAACATAACTCCCAGCAGGACCCCCCGCAACAAAAGTCGTCAGCGCTTGCACCCTGGCAAGCCTTGCAGCGCGTCTCCGAGGGTGATAATAAAACAACAAGAAAATAAGCGTTACAATGAACGCCACGCCACCTATGACACCATTATTTATTGGAAACATTTAAAATCCAACCCAAGAACATCTTGAACCGAGGAAATACACGCACCGACACCACCCCCAACTATCACACCAACATTCAAATGCCTAGTATCGTCGAAATTGTGCTCTTCGATGATGGTGCCTTGCTTGCCAGACTCGATGATGGTGCCTTGTGTGCCAGACACGAGGGCAAGAATCATAATATTCAAGATGAGGGTATTCATCAGGAAAAACCTCCTTTCCTAATTTGGCCAAACTTTGCCGAGATTTTTATGTAAGAAGATAATGTCACAACATCTTCCGAGATTTCGCTACATTTCGGGAAATTTCCCGTTATTTCTTGAACCCCACATATATCTCAGCAAATTTCTGCAAAGCTACACGAAATTCTAGCACATTTGTATCACATCCTTTGCCCCTTCCCGAGGCCTGGGTAAGAAGGAGAGCCGGCAGCTCCCGAACAAGCTCCATATCTGGCGGAGAGGTGCAGCAGACTCAGGTAGAGGTACATGCTGTCCGCTTTATTCACCATTGGGCCTCATGATATTGAGATATGCTGCAGAGGGCAAGTGGGCGGAGACAACGACTTGACGAAAATTTGGACAAGTCCGTAGCCGAGTGGATGCCGCAACTTCCGCGGAACTGACATCAATCATCGGGGATCAATCACCGTTCACGTGGCACATCAAAAAGGTTTCATCGGCTGTCGTAAGTTGCCAGCGCATCTCTCTCCCTTACCACTACCTTCTCCCAGCTTCTCCCTTCCCCCCCTTCCACAGTCTCAAGATCCTAAGCCTTTCATGCGACAACAGTGGGCTTATGAACAGACTGGAGCATATGGATCCCTGGTGCGTGTTGTGGCATCTTCGCTCTGCTCCCTTCACTAATCCCTTCGTACAGCAAGCTCTAGACAAAGCTCAAGACAGCCCCGAGTAGTATGTGTACCTTCTTCATGGTCTCTCAGCTGCCCTGTTACTGATTTTCTCACCCATACAGAGCTTCGCCTCTCTTGTCGCCAACCTAATGCCTTGCCCGTCTGCTGACCTCGCGCTTTCTCTTTGATTGGAGCCTTGATTGGAGCCATGCACGTATGTCTCGTCCCTATTTATCTTTTCGAAAGTTTTTCTCATGAAATACCTCTAGCGCTGCAAGCCCTCTGACTCAAACTCAGCACCCCGTTCCTCGCCCGCTACAACCCCAGCTCCTACGTCGTCAACATGGCTTTTCTCGGTTCGTCTCACCTACCTTCTTTCTGCAGAACACACACTTATGTTTGTATGCTTTCCTAGTCGCCACTTGCTTCTGAATTGAGTACATGGAGGAAGGTTATCCGGAGGGGCTGGTTCTAAGGCTACATCATTGTACAATGTCATTATGTAGTCACAATATACTTCTTTAACTTGCATTTTTATGACTCTTGAGTGAGAAATACGGGAATTGAGCGAAGGAAAAGCTCTCGAAACGTCTCCGAAATTTGGGAAATTTTACCAAAATCTCAAGCGCCGTTTTCATCGAAAACATAATTCGGCTAAATTTCCCGAAATGCGATAATATCCGAAATTTGGCGAAATTTTCCGAACTTTCCGTGAGATCTAGCCAAATTAAGAGGGGAGGTTTTTCCTGATAAGTTGGCGGAGAAGGTGATTGAGGAAGAAGATCCAGAAGAAAGAGCAGAGTAGAAGATAACAATGGAAGCAAGTAGAAAGAACATAGGGAAAGAGATTTGAAAGGTGGCGATCCAAGGTGTAGAGTGTTCTTGTTAAGCCGTATTTAAACTGTTCCAGTTAAATCGGTGACAATCAAACTGTGAGGCATCGTGAGCAATCTGAGCAGGGATAACATCCGTTGATAATCGAGAAGTAGAGCTAATGCGGGACAATAAGAAGCCTGTGGCGTGATCAAGCTGTTCGCGTCCCGCTTTGACCACGGAAAAATTTGAAATGAAGGTTACAGTCAAGATAGAGATGAGATGTGGAAAAAATTGCTGCTTTGCAGTGAGAGAATAGCGTTGACGCGTAGATACACCGAAGAAAGAAATGGCACACCATAAATGTGAGGCACAAGATCAACGCGCAGAATACCCACACCAGTCGTCCATCAAGGGACACAGACCTTCCCAGAACAACAACAAGAAAAAAAGTATGTTATTCCAAGCAAAATTCCGGGGAGGAGACAGATAATCGCTGTGAAGAACGTAAGATCGCATGAGGATCCTGACACGCTACTCAGGGAGATGAACAGGTAGATGGATGTCGAAATCAGAATCCGATAAAAGATGACCGAGTTTGTTTATTGATATTTCTGAGTTGCACAGAAGTTGAGCGTGGAATCTGCCATAGCGGGCGGATTAAATTGGGGTGACGAGAGTTGGATAAGACGAGGCCTTTACCAGCGCGAATGACTCCGAGTCAAGAGGGACCGGAGGTGGGTAAACGTCGTTTGGGGCGGAAGGGAATCAAGCGAAGACGGAACATTTTCGCATCTGTTTCGACTCGCGACGTACTTCAATACTCACGGCGCGTCAAGGGGAGAAACGGCGCGTGATTGAACTAGTAGCTCGCTGCCCTGCAGTCGTTACTAGTGCCGGCGAGGGCGAGTTCTTGAAAACGAGTCAGACCTTGGTCAGACCCTTCAAAAATCTAAATGGCAGCCAGACCCAGAGGCAGATTGAAGCCGATTCCTGGAATCCAACATCAGTAAAACTACAGGTTTTACTCTGAGGTCGTTGAGGTCTTTGCAGAGTTCTCAAAGACCTCAAAGACCCAGTGAGTCGCAAAGACCTAGGACTTTACAACGAAGGTTCAACTAACCCTGCATAGACCTCAGGTCTTGGCAAAGTTCCGATGAAGCTTACCAAAGTTCTGACGTAGTCAATAAAGTTCTTGCTTGAGTTTGCAAAGTTTGTCGATACCAACGAAAGACTGGTGAATAAATATATTTTGCGGGGCGCGTTTACGATAACCGTAGTGTACATACTAATCAAACTCAATGATGATGCGTTCTCCTCGACAACAAGACTCTCAGCGTCGGAAGAGGAAGCGACGGACATTGAACGACCCCTCCGCTTCTTTTTCGGATCCCGTACTTGGCGGCACGCATATTCACCTGCTCCCAATCCTCCGGCTTCCACTTCTTGAGCGAATCAACCCAGCGAGTCGCGCGGAGAATACGGCGCTTCGGTGAGGTGGCGGTGGCCTCCACTTCGTAGTCGCCCCAACGCTCGAAAGAGAATTGCTCCTTCTGAGCTTTGGATGGGGCGATATACGTGCCGGTCTTCCAGAAACCAAGCTCGTGTTCGACCTTGGATGCGTTTAATAATTTGATCTGCTCGACGTTGATAACATACCGCTTGCGAAGCCAGAATGAGCGCACCGAGCGCTGGCTCATTGGTCTCGATTCCGTCCGGGAGCCCATCAAGGCAGTTGAGATGGTGCGCGTAGGTGTATAGAACGACGGAGGATTGGAATAAACCCTGCCCGTAGTCAGAAGCGCACAGTAAAGAAGAACTAGTGAGACGTACTTTATATTTCTCTGCATCAGCATCCCATTCCCGCCAATAAAACGCCTTCGTCTGAGTTTTATCGTCTACTTCGAGCGAAAACTCAATATAGGACTGCATGCCTTCCACCGTATGAAGCTTGTAATCATCGGGGTCAGCTGTTCCTTCTGTCGACACAGTCGGTAGGGAAAACGAGAGAAAGGGGCCGTACACGCACCTTCTTCCCGCTTTGCCGCATCCTGGACCATCTCAAGGATACACTTATGTGCTTGGAGGGGGAACCCGCTGCGCCAATAATGAGAGCGATACGCGATCTCGACACGCAAGACCATGAGCTAAGATTGAAGAAACGTGCGATGACGAGCTTACCAGGGCAGAGAAAACATCGGCCTTAGCGCTCATGACATTCTTGCCATAGTAACGGTCTAGCTCTACCTGAGCCTGAGCGTCGCTGACGGTGTCCCATGGGAATGCCCGCCCGAGTTGTTTGCGAAGGTGAGGCCAGACTTTGTTAGTGAAGATGTCGCCGTTAGAAGCGGGGCCGGGGATGTGAGATACCCTCCAGCGTTTGGATCCGTCGCCGCGCAGCTCCTTCTGCGTTATCTTCTTGGCTGGTGCGTCGATTCGGATGATAGACTGAGGAAGAGTAAGAGGAGAGTTGTGACGTGACAAATGTGTGACTTCCCTTATTTGGTACGCCCTGCCTCACCTTCTCGCGTTCCACGACTTCGCCAGCGTCGTCGTCAAGAGCTGGACCTCCGAAATGCACCATGCTGTCGTCGTCTTCAACCTCCTTCGTGCTCTTGCGCTTCAACGTTTCCTTGATCCCGATGGATAGCCCGCCTTTCTTTGCTGTCTTGCCTTTCTTCGACTTTGCATTCCTAAAGCGGCGTCAGAATAAATTCTCGTAGCGGAAGATCTCACCCATCGTCTGTGGCCTTACGCTTCCCACCGCTGGCTTCGACCTCTGGGGTGCCCACGACGTCCTCGGTCTCACGCAAATCCCGGATATCAGAACGGGTAATTTTGAGTTTCTTCTGCTTTCGCAGGGCGGAGGTCTTGACGTTCCCATTGTCGCCTGAATCCTCGCTATCGGGGTCGCTATCGGAGTCGTCTTCGTCGTCGCTGGGAGGCGCAAACAAGCCAGACTCGTCGTGTGAGTCAGAGTCGTTGGCCTGTGGATCTGTGACAAGAAGTGAGACCAACACAACGCAATGTGGCTCAATCGAAAGAGAAAAAACCTGCCTAAGTCCATTTCATCTTCAGATTCGGCTGGGAGTTCCTCGTGCGCTGAGACAGGAGTGCTTGGAGCCCTAGAACGGCGAGGAGGGTCAATGGGATGATGGGCGGTCTCATGATAGACCATATCCTCGCGGCGCTGCCGATCTTCGATGGCGGCGAGACGGCTGAGCTTATTGTGGTGCTCCAGCGCAGCCTGTTTCTTGTCTTCTGCAGCCTTGGCTTTATCTTCGGCCTTCTGTTCGGCTGTGCGACGCTCCGCCGCCGGGGGCACAAGTCCAGCAGCTTCGGCAGGATGAACATTCTTGTTGTTGGATCGAGTGGTAAGCCCAGGACCATCAGGGAGCCGTCCCGGTCGCCTCTTCGGTGGCGGGGGGAGGGACATGAGTGGTGAATGTGGGGGTGAAAGCACAAGAGATTTGGGGACACGTGAGGATGGTTGATGTCGTCTTGACAATTTTTGCAAATTGTTTCAGGCACAAGCCGAATGACTCCACATCGTCGGCCGCCGCATCGGTAAACTAATCTGCGATGACTCCAATTTAACCATGCGCAAGCCGCACTTCTCTAGTTTCCCCCCGTTTCGCCCTTTCTGCCATGCCGCGCAGCAAGCCTTTCAAACCCAGTAACATTCCCTGCACCTACCCCGGCTGCACGAAGTATTTGAAGAATTCTTCGGGCCTCACACAGCACTTGCGCATCCACCAAACGTTTCCGCGCCTTCGGACTCTCCCTCTTGGAGAACGGCGTACTCAATCTCGCTCTCGCTCTCCTCCCGTCACAGGGGGAGGTGATGCTCGGCTTGACGACATACAATGGGACCCGCCCGTTCTCCCGACGCGCGTCCAGTATCATCCGGACTTGAATGGTATGGGCTGTGAATTTATATCCGCCTTCGCTGATTTTATTTAGGCCGTATTTGCGACCCGAATGGGAATTTCATCACTTCAAACAGCGTCCCGCCGTCCAAGTCAGCACGAGCAGCAGACGACTATTCGCCGTACCACGACGACCTCGACTACCACCTGGCAGACCTGCTCTACCGGAAGGTGCAGATGTCTGCCGGTGACATCGACGCTCTCATGCAGATCTGGGCAGCTAAACACCCTGACACCGACCCTCCCTTTTCCGACCACACCGATCTTTATTCCACCATTGACGCCACCGAGCTGAATCATGTCGAATGGCAATCTTTCGATGTTTCATACAACCTTCCCGTTCCGTCCGGCGACACCACACCTTGGAAAACGCAAAAATACAAGGTGTATTTCCGCGATCCGCGCCTTGTCCTTCGCAATCAGCTCGGGAATCCGGATTTCAAGGACGAGATCGATTACGCACCGAAACGAGTCTTCGCGCCAGATGGGAGTCGTGAATACGAGGATTTTATGTCTGGAAATTGGGCGTGGAATCAAGCAGTACGTTGACATTCTTTCATTGAAACGAATCTGCTGCTTAACTCTTACAGACACTCATTGCCGCTGACCCCAAGACTCACGGCGCAGTCTTCGTTCCTGCCATTGCGGGAAGCGACAAGACGACTGTCTCTGTCGCAACGGGGCAGAACGACTATTACCCCTTGTACCTGTCGAACGGACTAGTCCACAACAACGTTCGACGGGCACATCGAAATGCCGTCACGTTAATCGGCTTTCTAGCCATTCCTAAGAGTACGCTTCTCAATCTCGATCTTAACCAACGGCCTAATCGTTTCTTCCACGCAGCGGACTGCGAGCATGAGTCGTCCAGTGAATTTAGGACGTTTCGGCGGAACCTTTTCCATGGGTCGCTCAAGTACATCTTCGAGTCGCTCCGCGATGCGATGGAGACCCCCGAAGTGGTCCTCTTTGGGGATGGCCACTATCGCCGTGTTGTTTACGGCCTTGGTCCCTACATCGCAGATTACCCCGAGCAGGTCTTGCTCACCTGCGTCGTTCAGGGCTGGTGCCCTCGGTGTGTTTCTATCTACCTTGTATATTATTCTTCGTTGCTTACCTCAATCCAGATGCACGGCTTCCAATAAAAATCTTGACGGCGAAGGTGGTCGACGCACTCAGGCGCACGCAGAGCGTGCCTTTGATGCACTGACTCACAAGCAGTTATGGGATACGTACGGAATAGTTGGTGATGTTTTGGTACGTTGCTGTCGTCTTCTTCTGTGCATGCACTGACTGTCTTAAAGCCTTTCACTTGGGACTTTCCGCGGGCGGACATTTACGAGTTGATCTCACCAGATCTTCTACACCAGATTATCAAGGGGACCTTCAAAGATCACCTCGTCACTTGGGTCGGCGAGTATCTAGAAGCAGTCCATACGAAGAAGAAAGCGGCGCAAATCATGGCAGATATCGACCGACGGTGCGTTGCTCATGTTCTCCGTTTTGATTATTCGTCCTGAATTTTTGTATAGAATCGCTGCAGTCCCTCCTTTCCCGGGGCTGCGCCGTTTCCCAGAGGGGAGAAATTTCAAGCAATGGACGGGGGACGATTCCAAAGCGCTCATGAAGGTGTGTGATCAATTCCTCTGATATTTTCTTTTGCTAAATCATTGAGATAGGTTTATCTCCCTGCGATTGAGGGCCATGTCCCCCCCCAAATGCTTCGCGCACTCGGCGCTTTCCTCGACTTCTGTTACCTCGTCCGCCGCAACGTCATCAATGAGGCAACACTCAACGCCATCAATGACGCCCTCGCCCGGTACCATGAGGAACGCGTCATTTTTGAAGACAGTGGTGTGTGTCCCAACGGCTTCTGTCTCCCCCGGCAGCATTCCCTTGTCCACTACGCCTACCTCATCACTCAATTCGGTGCACCAAACGGCTTGTGCTCGTCAATCACTGAGTCGAAGCACATCAAGGCAGTGAAACAGCCATGGCGACGTTCCAGCAGACACAATGCGCTGGAGCAGATGCTCACCATCAACGATCGCCTCGACAAACTCGCAGCCGCTCGCATCGACTTCACGGAGCGGGGAATGCTGTCTGCCCCCGCGGCACGCCCTTTGGCTACTGCCCCTGCTTCCGTGCCATCTAACCCGCCCCGTCAAGCTCCAAAGACCGAGACGACGACGACGACGACGAGCTGGGAGCTACGGACGACCTGGACTTTCTTGGGGAGGTGAAACTGGCAAAAATACCCCGTGCGTGTGGATTCATTCTAAGCTGCTTTCGACTAATTCCTGCCCTAGTTCGCAACTACCCTCGAAGTCCTCAAGCTGTCGGAGACCTCGTCAAAATACCTATGCTCCCTACTCTCATCCGTCGATATCTCTACGCCCAAGACCATGCTGATCAACCCGACCTCGACCTCTCCTCCATCCCCCTCGACGACTGTCCAGATGCGCCCCGCAAAATCAAATGCTTCCCCTCCGCAGTCGCCACTTACTACGCACCGAGTGACCATTCGGGTCTCCATGGCGCCATCCGCGAGCGGATCCGTGCTGTACGCTCATGGCGCGGCAAGGAGCCTCGCTACGACTGTGTCTACGTCGAAGCAGACCCTGAGCAGCCAGGATTTCGCGGTTTACTGGCTGCCCGCGTGTTACTCTTCATTTCCTTCAAGCACCGCGGCATCTCGCATGAATGCGCCGTCGTGACTTGGTTTTCCACTATCGGCAACGAACCCTGCCAAGACACAGGGATGTGGATGGTGGAGCCAGACCTCGACGCTCGCAAGAAGCGTGTCGTTGACTTGGTTAATATTGACTCCATTCTGCGCGGTGCGCATTTGATACCCATTTTTGGCGAAGGGTTTCTCCCTCGTCGATTCAAATATTCTCAATCTTTAGATAGTTTCAAAGCCTATTACATCAACAAGTATGCAGACCATCATTCTCATGAGATAGCGTTCTAGTACATTGTATTTCTCCTCGTTCACATCGGCGGACTCGCAGTCTCGTTTTAGCGCCCAAATAAAATATAATTCATTTCGAGTATGATTTTATCGAAAGCTCAAGCTCTTTGGATCCCAGCGGCACTCAAGTACTGTGTCTAAAGAGAATTGTGAAGCCCAACAAGATGGCAGTGAACAAAAAAATGATTACCTGTAATACTCAAGTCATTTCTTTAAGGCTTGAGTATCAGACCGCCTCTCTTCGTTCAAGTGCCTGCAAAAGTAAGATCGGGCCGCGCGCGACCATCGGATTGCCGAGCTGCGGCAGTGACCCGCAAATCATTCAGTCGTCACGCCCGTGACCATTCTTGACTTTTTTTCTTTTTTTTTTGGGAGCGTTTAAATAATGCATTTAAGTCTGCAAAGCATTCTCAATGCATCCGCGAGAAAACTGGGTAATTCCAGTAAAGCCGGGAAATAGTCCTGGAGGAAATGCCGTTACGCACTGGTATCAAGCCTTTGTGTGGGACTCTGGCCTCGAAATTTAACCTACTCCACTTCTTTGAGTGGTGGGCCATATACCCACTAAAACCCCCTTGGTTCGCGTCCAATCATCCGGCAACGCGTCTTCATCTCGGAGCACGCCGCTCCAAGTCTCAAGCACAGTTTGCTTGGATTTGCTGAGGGAACCAAACCTTGCTTTGTTCGTCAAGATTTGGTCGCGTCTCAAGGCTGAATTAATCACCGTTATCCAACGATTTTCAACTTCAATATTGATGACATCTTTTCGTTCTAAAACTCGCTCATTTCTTACTTTCCAAATCAAGTGGACAGGACAGAGGTTGACACTACACATTTTACTCTGGGGTGTTTGCACTCTGTAAGCAGGTGTTTGCACTCTGGTGCGAAGTCTTTGCACTCTGAGTGCTCTTTGTCGCAGGTCTTTGAGGACTTTGGCAATTCGACAACTCTGTAAAATGATTTCCCGATTTGGCAGTCGCAGAGTGCTCAAAGACCCCGCTCTCTTCAAAGCTCTGAAAGACCTATTATGCCAGAGGAGATCAAAAACTCACTCACAAGTACATACTGCATGTCCAAAGTTCTTGCATATCACTGGCACAAACGGACAGCAGCCGAGTCGCTCGTTCCTCTTCCTCCCTCATATGTTCGCGACGAAAAGGAATTAGTCCGTTTGGCGAGGAAAACTCGGCGACTCTGCTGAAACGATACCACCCTGCCTGTAAGATCATCTCTGGAGGAGCGATGCAGCTGAACAACGTCTCTTCCACTTTATACGTATCGGATGCGATTTTCATTGCCAATCGTTTCAACTCAGAGCTTGGCGACGACTGGAGAACAAGACTGATCAGGAAGTTCATTGACCGCATAAGGTTGAGCCGAATCGCTGGTCGCCATACGTCCATCTGAAAGATTTAAAGGGGATGAAAGCGATGAGATAAATTCTGAAGACCGCCTACCTCAGCACGGAAAGCCTTCGGAGCAAAACAACTCCGAAGGCCTTTCAAGAGGGTGGTTTTCCCGCAATCTCTGGGACCTGGCAAAGTTCAGCTTGAGTAAGATGACTTGGGAAGCAAAACCTACGAACCAAGCACAATAATGTTCACGTTTCGAATTTCTTTCTTTCGTCGAAGCTCTGCTTCAAGAACAAGAGATTGGTCGATAGCCCTACTCAGATTATTGCGCCTTTACAACATCATCACTCCAGTCGTGGCATGGACTATATCGACCTACCATATGCGTGGAGGATGTTGACAAGTTGGCGGGGGTAACGAAAGCGGCGGCGTCAGTTGTTTTGCGCTTTGGGCGTCTCCAAGGACGGATAATTGTGAGGCTAAACTCCAAATTTCACTATTCCTCGATCTCAGTAAGTCCGGTGTTTGCGTCCATACGGGCGAGTCCAGAATGGCTTGAAGCTCGCCACTGCCTCCCACATCAACTCGATCAATGAGCTCAGCCAGGATCGCAATTTTGGTAGAAGCGGAGATGTAGTTTAATCTGCGGCCAGCATCAGTACGAAGGCTTGAGCCAATGCCCAAGTTACACACGGAAGATAGCTTGAGAATATAGAGAGAATATCGCTCGAGAGTGGCGCCCCGCGACTTTGCGCTATGAATTCCTGTGCTTGACGATGGTACATCAGTTTCATGAGTGGCTTTGCGAGAGCGTGGAGATTGAGGGTCGGGCCGGAGAGGTTGGGGTTGCTGTCTGACCACCAGCTGAAGATGCTAGAACGTGATTGCTGGCGAACCAAGGGCGACATCGTAGTAGAGAGAGAAAGTGAGAAGTAAAGACGAGGTCTATGTGCGAGAGAGAAAGAAAAGGCGGTGTGAAAAACAAATGCTGTAGTCGTCGCCATGGCAGCAATGACGGAAATGGAAGGAGAGATTGAAAAAAAGGGCTGTATCTAGGAGCACGCATGGGTATATACTGTAGCAAATGTATAGGTAACGGAAAGGAAAGATTCAAAAGGGAACGAGCCAGCTGTGGTGGATCATCACCGTGGATGCCTCCGAGGCGGGGCTTGCGAATCGCCGAAGCGTGGAGGGCAGGACTTGGATTGAAACGAAGTTGAGCTAGCGGTCGCGAGGCAGGGAGTGGGTAAAAGGTGCGCGTCGCCGAGGGATAGGCGAGGACGAGAATAACGAAGAGGACGAGCGCCCTCCGTCACCTCTCACCGCATTCGAAATCCTTTCCTTCTCCCGCTCTCCCACCCCGCTGCTATGTCCGAAGCCCCTCGTCTTACCCACTCACACTTCCATCCACACATACATGATCATCCCTAGCCGCCCCCGTCCCTGCCCTGCACCGACACCTGTATCGTCATTAGTAAGAATACGGGGCATCGAGAACGTGAGTGCATACCTTCTTTCCATCCAATCGTCCGAATTCTCCAGTGGGAGGAGGGGAGGGCAGAGCAGGTGATAAAGGTGGAGGTGGGGGACGCGATGAAGCTGGAGCGGGAAAGCAGAGGGTAGCTTTGGGGGACCTCGCATCTGCGTCGTCTCCAAACGAGTGAGAGTCAGGGAATACTCCCGGCTGATCGTCTGGCTAACCACGTTCCCGTCCGCCACCAGCTCTCCCACCACTCACTCTTTACGCCCACAAGACGTCTCCACCACAATCTTTCTTCCTCTCCTTTCACGGACCCACGCCTTCCAGCACCTACATCCACGACGCCATCCTCGGCAGACCGAGTATACGCAGAGGTGGTGTCTTTGGCCTGACGCTTCACATCCACATACACATCGACCTCCGCACTCGATCCCACCCGGTGCACGCCACTCCCCCTCCCGACCACCGCCCACGCGCCCTCGCCCCAGTGAGCGATGGTGAAGCCGGGGCGCACAATGACGACATCGGCGTGCGCGCAGCGCGTACCCCGCCCGTCATCCCCAGCTTAACGAGGACGCACCCGACCCGTCGCATACTCGGTGGATCAGCCCTGCGTTTGCGAGCGAGTTGTGTGAACCGACGCTGCATCACGGTGAAGCTCACCGTCTTGCACGTTCGTAGCATCACCCACAACGCAACCCTCCAAAACTGCAGCGAGAAGCGCAAAGCGTGGTGCACGTAGCACAACAGCACAGCGAGCTGCCGAGGCAGAAGCGCAACAGGGAGGGGAGGGGGCAAAACAACGAGCAGGAGTCGATTTGCCGTCATTAAGATTAAGATTAAGAGCAAACGTCTGGGCACAGGAAGGAGGGAAGGAAGGGAGAGAGGAGCGCGCCTTGTCGTCGCAAGAGAAGAAGACGAGACGAGACATGAAGGGCGACGTGCGAGAAGCAGGGGTGGGGTGGGAGTGGGCAGGAGTACATGGGACGTCTTCCTCTTCCTGTACGTCCCCCGACCGTCGTCTGTACTCGTACAGCTCCTTCCTACTCGCCGACGCGCGGCGGTAGAGGTTAGGAGACGTTTGCCTCCTTCTCTTCCCCCCTTGCCTCCCCACCCCGGCCTACATCCTCCTCGCCTCCCGCCGACCGAGAGTTTTGCCGACCGAGAGTTTCAGGACCCTGCTTCTACGTCAGTCGAAATACGTGCAGCGAAAGAGGGCGTACACGTACATACCTTGTATTCGTCAAAGAGATCTTGCGTATCCGCGAATGCCGCCGATTCGCTCTCCGCACTCAGTCCTCGCGTCTCTGTCGTTTCTCCGATTCCGTCCTTCCTGCCCATCCCGCCCCCATTCTCCTTCGTCGCCTACTCCGCCTCCACCCCCGACCATTTGAGAGGAGAGTCAAGGCAGCGGCTGCGCATGAGTGCGCATTGGAAGAGCCATCGGACTTCGTAGAAGGAGACGGTGTGGAGGATGGAGAAGTGAGGTGGCGATGTATACTCGGTGGACCAGTCTAGGCGACGCATGCGCGAGAGCTGAGGGGGTCGACCACGGTCGAGCTCACCGTCTTGCACGGTCGCAGCGCCACTCAAACTCGCCCTCCTTCCCTCCCTCCCCCTTTACAACTACGTCAAGACGCGTACGCCCCGGGAGCCGCAGCACAACACCACGGCGGGCTGTCTCAGGCCGAAGCGCAACGCGACGGGACGGGAGAGACGTGCGTGCGTGCGATGAGCGGGAGTCGATTGCCGTCCTTGAGATTGCGATTGGGATTGAGACGTTAGAGCAGAGGTGTGGGTAGGAAGCAATGAGGATGGGAAGGGGGGAAGGAAGGAGGGCGTGCGAGAGGAGACGAGGAGGGAGGGGTAAGAGACGAGACGACGGGGTAGACGTGCGAGACGCAGCAGAGGGGTCGGACGGGGTCATGTAAGTGGGATGTTTTCATTCCCTGGTCGTACACCTCCCCGCCACCGGCATCTCTCGAGCTTCGTCCTCCTCCCCCACGCGCTGTGGTGGGGGTGGGCAGGGGGAAGATGTCTTCCTCGCGTCTTCTTTTCTACTCTCCCCCGCGCGCACCTCCTCCTCTTCTCCCACCACCACCATTCGATACTGGACTTGTACGCCGTCAGCCGGATACGTGCAGCGAAGGAGGGCGTACACGTACAGACCTTTGATTCATCAGAGAGATCTTACTTGCGATCTGCGAGTTCCGCCGATCCGCCTTCCGCACTCGGTCTTCGTTTCTCTTCGCCCTCCGTTTCCTTTCCAACACATCTCGCGCCCCTTTGACGGTTATTCTCTTCGCCGGCTACTCCTCCACCTCCTCCCCCGACCATGCGAGAGACATGAGAGCGAATTCACGGTCAATGGAGGCTGAGTACGCATTGGAAGAGTGGACGAAGGTGTCGTGGATGGCGACGGTGTGGAGGGGAGCAGAGAGATGTGGGGTGGCGATGGAGGTGTCAAGGGAGAGGCGATGTCAGATGCCGAAGAGGACGGGGACGTGGATGACGAGGTCGAGATGTCGATGTCGAGGCTGAGTCTGCAGATCGAGAAAGCATAAGAATGTCGGATCGAACGGGCGCGGCGCGTGTGGAGCTAACGTACTGAGTGAAAGAAGGGTTTGTTTCGCAGGACGACGAGACGACGCTGAATCATTCATTGTAGTCGTTGCTTGTATGCTGAAAGCGGAATTCATAGCTTGGGAGGTCATGAGCGAGATAGATCCCAGAGGTGCGCCGCATAGTGTTTGCATGGAGGCGCAAGTGGTTATATGCGGGGCGGACGGAGACGAGGGTAGCGATGGCGGAGTGCCCGTTCGGTGAAAGGGGACGAGAAATTTCGAGTGCTAGGGGTGGTGCAAGTGAGAGCGCAGGAGATTTGAAAGCGGATAGTCGATAGGGTCGTTAGAGGGGCGAAGGTAATCAGCTAGGACTGTGACAAGAGAGCGGGTTAGCTCAGATATGATTTTATGCTAGCTGGATGAGACGCACCTTTGCTGCCTCAACGAGCGAACGGGTAAATGACCATGCGCCCCAACATCCAGCGCCGTGTCTCTCGATACTCTGAGTCCATAAAAACGATTTCATCCGCAGGAGAGCAAAACAGCGATAGAGGAGAAGGGTCGTGAGGTGGCATCGTTATCGGGCGTCGACAGTGGCTGTGAGCATTTTAACAGCCTTCGGGCGGTAGAGCGCATGTATGTCAGTCGTCTGCGTCGTTCCCGAGCTGGGATTCAGTGAATTGGAAGACTGAGATGAGCGGAGAAGACAACGCGCAAAGAGTTACCGGAAATGGAAATCTCCGCGTGTCAAATTGATGACTCAGCATCCTCCTCTTTTCCCGAACGCTCTTGGAACGCTCACCATCGTTTGATCGACTCTACGCAGCTCGGCGAAGTACAAGTACCTCCAACGACTCATTCTACCCCTTCTGTCACCGTTCTGCGGCCCATCTTCGGCATTGTTGTCGCTTGTTCACCCAGCTTGAAGTTCGTCTTGAGTTCGTCGCTGTAAAAACGACAAACGTATGCAAATCGCTCTCTTGGGGCCGGAATATCGCATGAAATCGGCCCCGATAACCGATAATTTCAAGGCCGCAATAGCTACTGAACGCTCACCATCATCTCGTCGATTCTACGAAGCTCGAAGGACAGCGGGTTTTCATCCTTTCCGACGAATCGTCTCGCTCGTATTGCTGTCATTGTCAGCGGTATTACCTAGTTTTTTGTTTGGTGGGTTCCTTGCTGGCAGTGGGCGAATCTTGACACGACCATACAAAGAAAATCTCCGGCGCTACTTGCCTTGAACGGACTATCACTGGACGGTGTTCTGCGGCGTCAGTAGGCTTTGTCTTCGCCGTTCTGGATCCAAATTTCTTCCGCCCAACCGACGACATTTTTAACAGACATGAAGGGCGATATCTCCCCAAGCTCTCTCTCTCCGCCTGTGCAAGATTTTTTATTGTAATCTCTGTGACGGTGCTAACAATTTGGTATTTACAGCTGCAGACTGCAATTCGGTGTGCTATATAGGCTTGTTCCCTTCTTTCTTCGTTGGCATATATATTTAGATTTGTTTCAGGCGAACCCCGCCTCGCTCCCATTACTGAATCAGTACGCTTTCGCGCTCGTCCTTCGTTCTCACTGAAATCAGCCACTGCAGAGTAAACTGAACGACGATCCCGGCGGGCCAATCCTGTATAGGCTTCGCCTCAACGACTACCGGCGTTCCGGAAACTCGCACTAAAATGTCTGCAATTGTTCCGTCCATTCTTTCGGGTCTCCGCCTGAGGCTGGTAGTTCCCACCGGCTGAAACTTATCGCCGTCGACGAGATTTGCAGTCCGAATTCAACAGTAATCCCCCCCACTGGGTCATCTGAGCACTCGCGTACCGTATTCGACGGTTGGGGCTAAGTTGATTTATCTTTATGTCTACTAGCGGAGCAACAAATGTATCGTACAGATACCCCAAGATCTACGCCCCGGACGCCCATCTTCCTATTCCGATTCCAGTCTACTGGCGGTTAGTGCGACACATGTGGCTGTCAAATCCTCAGGCTTAACCGTCTTTACGATCATTCTGTGTTACTCAGTCGGAGTCAGAAATCGAGAGTGTTACTTCTCTAGTTTGCATAAGCCAAAGCCCAAGGCGTCCAAGGTGGGCCAAAGTCGCAGTTTACTGTCAGAATCATTAACTTCAATACGACTCGTTGCCGGTACGCATCCCAGCATTCATTGGCAACCAAACTCCATTGATATTACTTGATAGCTCCCTGGGGCCAAATGTGTGCACCGAGTTCAAGTCTCGGGCATGCTGTGACAGGTGCTGTGGAATTTGTTTTATGCCGCGTAGCCAAATTCCCCTGATATATTCAACCTGCTTCCTGATTTTCAGATTTAATCCCATTTCTTGAATACGGTCTCCATTCAACCAAGTTCGTTCGTCACTTGGATTATCGATAGCGAAGTGATCTAATCTCAGCGTCTTTCCGCAAGGTTGCTAGGAGAATATAGAAGGGACTCCAACTCCTCGGTTCTTTTGGGGATCACGGTGCGTTTATCATTTTTCCCTTTCGTCTTCACAGGAAAGCGATGAATCTTCCTGAATACGCTGAAACATCGTACAGCGCTGTGCCGTGTATCTCTTCCAATATCTTCATTAACTTTCTCGCAGGCCAGCGTTGCAGCACTAACCGACAAGAGGATGAACAAAGAAGACCATAGAGTTTGAGTTCAGTTCTCGACGACGAGTCTCTGGATACCAGACCAAACCGAAATCCCGGAGCGGGAGGGAAACCAGTCAAAAAGAATCAGAACACAAATACATGGCTCGCTCTCGAGTCGAACGGCGGTAGGCTTCCAACATACATACTGCTCGAGCCTTCTATACGGATGCGTACCTCACGCAGACGAGCCTCCATTTAACGCTGAGTAAATCTGGAGGGAAAGGGGAGAGACGCGTGGAGTACAGTGAGTGTAGGGACGGATTGAACCTACACGAAGAGACGATAATCGACGTCTTTGCTGAGATTTGAAGGCGTATGCTGGGAAACAAGTAAGTGCAGGAAGAGGATCAATGAATTAACCACTTCAATTTGCTACACTCCAATGAAGTTTGAAGACGTTCGATTGCGAACGAGAGCATCGGGTCGGAAGAGTGTGGACAAAAGATGGTAGAAATGGGCAGCGAAGAGAAGGACGAGAGTCGGAGGAATACGTGGAAGAGAAGTTTCAGAGAGATGCATTGCTGAACAGAAGAGAAGTGCAGATATCAAATAACAGAGAGAGGTAATATTGCTTCAAGAGAGCCTCGTTTAGAACTATAGCATAGGAACGAGGCGGATGTAGCGGAGATGTAGGAAAGACTGAGGATCTGAGAAATCGCAATTCGTCGAGAAACGCGAGAGCCGGTCGAAGCAGTTGGTTCGTTGCTGAGAAAGGTTATTGCCTGAGATCAAGGGAGACGATGCAGCGCCTTCGGCGTAAATTCATTCGCTTTCTCGCCTCTCGTTCCAGATAACCAAGTCAAACGAACGCGAACAACGGCTCGGGCGAATCGATGGGGACGCTGTCGCTTTCGCAGCACTAACTATCCAGGCGGTACATTTCCAGTAAGAGCAGCAGCATGAAGACACCAGAATCTGGTAGATCTTCAGGAAGAGCGAAACACAACAGAAATTGGCCCGGATCTCATAGTTAAGAACTGGTTTCTGCTCGAAGCCCAGAAGAGAGGCTGGAAGAAAGACGACACGAAAACTTGAAGCCATCTCCAGTGAGCAGTACACACTGTAGCTGTAAAGACAGAGGGAAGATTGACCAAGAGTGTGATAGACTGGGATTGAAAGCAGAAGAGAAGAAGACGATTCGACGAGGGGACGAGAAATCAGATGGTGGTTCGGGACAAGTGGCGCTTTATTTACATGTGCTTGATGTTGGGAGTGCTGCCAATTGAGCCATCACACCTTGTTCTTTTTTCAAAACGGCGATGAGTCACTCAAACGACGACGACGCAAACGACGGCTCTGCTCTTTTCGCTCGCACTGGACACCGGAAGCTCCTATTCGGTGTCTGTAGCCGCCGGAGATGGTCTGTGACTGGATCCATTAACGATCTCGAGACTCGGAGTCTGCGCCGACTCTGCGGACCCTCTAGATCTGAGTCTCAAGCTTTCAAAAACTTCCATTGTTGCTTCCATCTATCAGTCGTCTTGAGACGAGTGAGTACTCAGTATTGAGAGAGAGACGGTCAGGGACGAGGGTTGCGTGGGACCCAGGTGCGTTCTCCCATTCTTCCTTTGCTTCACTCGGACAATCTGACTCAGTGACCAGTCAGAAATCCGACTCAGGCCCTTCTACTGTAGCATTCGATGAATCTCTCGTTCTCACCCACATCTCCGACGCCCTCGCAGCCCATAGCTCTTAATTGAAGGCTCGCGTCTCGGCTTTCGACTGCCAATCTTCATTCTACCGATTTAATCACCCTTGCCGCATACTTAGTCTCCAATCTGAGCTGCTTCCTCCACGTCTGTTCTCGATATGACCTTGTGTTTTGCGATCTTTTCGGTCTACCCCGCCCTGCCCCGCCTCGCCCCGCGTCGTTCGTTTTTTCTTGCTTGGTCTGCCTCTGCGCCGCCACCATTATTCAGTTCCATCTGGCTTTGCTCGTTAGACGTACCGTGTTCGCTCCCTCGCCGACATCGTTGTTTGCATCTTTGGAATTTTGTCGTCGAAGACAATGCATGTCAATTACTTTAAATGATGTCTCGACCCTTCCTTTCAATCGATTTATCACCTCCTCCTTCCTGAGCGAGCCGCCATAATGTAGGTGCGAGGTGTATTCTTAATAAATCCCTGAGTTCATCCTTTACATGGCTCTGATTTGATGTTCAAGTGAATGAAAGTTCGGTATCTGATGCGAAATCAATGCCTGCCTTTTAGACTGTGCAATCCATTCTGTTCTGCTTGTACTAACGAAACCGAGATCCTCAGACGCAGAAGCACAGTGACAGCAAATTGAGTTTCAAGTACTCGAGGCTCTAGTGCGGATGCGCGCCGCGGTGCATTCATGAACATTGTTTGCAAATGCGGCTCCCCGTTCGACTCGGGGTGGGCTATGGGAAGGTATTATGAAGTTTTACTTTTTCTTACATTTCTTTGGCTTGTTTTTTAGGGTTGTGTTGCCGAAGAAGGACGTCAAGTACAATATCAAGGTGCCTTCGGGCAATACCGGTAAGTTATTTCTTGTTCTCGTTATCCCTGCTATCGTTCCTTCCTCTTCCTCCTACGCCTCCATCATTCATTCATTCCCAAAATACTCACTCATTCAACCCGCAGTAACCCGCGTCTTTTGCGGAAACTGCGGAAGCGCCATCACGCACCTCAGCGTCGTCTTAGCCATCCAGACGGGCAACTTTGCGGAGTTCGCAAAGGTGCCGATTACCACTGAGCGTGAGTCTCCTCCTTTCCTCTACTCCCTCCATCATGTACTCTCTTCTCCTCGCTGTTATTCGGATTGAGTTGCTGACGAAACACTTGATGCATATAGTCTTCGTCAAGGACCGCTGGACCGGGGTCGCGCCTATCTCTGGGGCGGCGCAGGTGCAGGCTATGCCTTCGTAGAGGCGTCGAGGAGGAAAATCGATCAATTAAAGCGAAAGGCAAAGAAATCCTTGCGTGTAGGAGGATTCTGACATGTACGACGGCGTTCAAATAAATAAGGGTTCGAGGAAGATGATGAAATTCTGGGGCTGTACATTCGAGTAAATAGAACACATGGGCAATAGTCTCGAGACGAGTGAGGAGTGGGAATGGGAATGAGGTAGGGAAATGGAGAGTAGAATGGATGACGAGCGATCGTCGAACCTGAATTTCCCTCGAACCAATGCTACCACGCGCCCAAAGGGAACGCTCTTTGTCGTCGGGATCAATCAATCACTATCCCCCAACTCAGCGACATCACTCTCCCCCGCCGCCTCAAGCACCGGCGCACGACCCGGATACAGTCTTTGTCGCACCCGTTTGTCGCCTTCGCCTTGGGAGATGTCGAACGTCCAGTATGTGGTTCCCTGTGAAGTAGATTCCGGGTTCGAGTGGAGTTGCACTTTGACGAACATGGCTTTGAGGGAGAGGAGGTGGCGGATGGAACGCTGGAAACCGTTATCAGTCATAGATCCCTCCAATCCACCAAAGAAGAGAGAGAGAGGAATGGAGAAATAGAAAGAAGGAGAGCAACGCACAGTCCACGCCCCATCCGGATTCTCCCTATACCAAACAAACCTCCCCATCAACGCGTCGTAGATCCCCTGCAGCGTCAACCGCCTCTCGGAGCTGCTACACCATATTGTGACTTGTACGAGGGCGATGAGCGGGGCGGTGGGTTTTTCGCCGGCGGGTGGGAGGGGGAAGAGCGCGAGGGTGAGGGGGGTGGTGGGTGGGAGGTTGAGGCGGGTTAGGAGGTAGGTTGTGGTGGGGTCTGTGTTGTTCAGAGCGGTGGAGAGATCCAGAGTGGGCTATTTGCCGAGGGGAAACGTTGGTAAGATTTGGATGCGTCGGAGAAGGGTCAATGGTATGCTCGCCTGCGATGAATGGCTGATGAGAGAGGGCTGAGAGTTGCCTTCCTCGCCATGACCACCAGAGAATTCCTCAGTGAGGCCACCAGTATGCTCCGCCATAGCGCCAAATTCGCTTTGTGGGTCCAATCTTGATTACACGTGGTGCGGAGAGAAAGACAAGATAAATACGCGAGAAAAATTGGCAGATAATTGGCAGACCGGACGTCGGTTAAGCAGTTGGAATGGGAGGACGTACAACGGGAATGAGGTTGCCAGAGCTGTTTTTAGCTACCAGATGGTGGTGGAAGGACAGATTCCGACAGAAGAAGCCGAAGATGATGATGTCAAATTTGAGCGCCGTCTTTTATATCTTCCGAAGATTCGTGGGAGCTACCTGGAGGCTTCGGATTGAGCTGTGAGCTCGGCGCGCTGCCGACTTTTCTGGCGCAATGCTGGGCGTCGAGCGGTTGCCGTTGGACATCATGGTGCGGAGCAAAGCCGGTTTGTTTGGTCATAATTTGGTATGATCGCTTGCGTGGGGATATCGGTTCGGTGACCGCCGATCAATTGCCTCTTGCCGTCTTCCTTCACCATTTACGATGACGATTCTGGACCGTTCCTCGCTGAATTCCTGTACATCCTCCGCAACGACTTGAAAGAGGCTTTCTATGTGTACCTCTCTGAGTCGTCTCTGAGCTCCTGACGCCGTCTCTTTCTTCTGCAGATCTGGCTTGAAGCGCTTCGTACTTATTCTCGACTGCGAGGTTTTGCTTCAAATTTCTTCCTGCTAGACGATGCGTGATATACAAGGCTTGGGGTTTCCTTTATGAAGGTCTCTGGAATGCATGTACCCCAGCTAGGGTTAGGGTTAGGGTTAGGGTTAGGGTTAGGGTTAGGGTTAGGGTTAGGGTTAGGGTTAGGGTTAGGGTTAGGGTTAGGGTTAGGGTTAGGGTTAGGGTTAGGGTTAGGGTTAGGGTTAGGGTTAGGGTTAGGGTTAGGGTTAGGGTTAGGGTTAGGGGTTAGGGTTACTGAGCGTGCCCTTTGCTGCTTGGTTGAAAACTACCAGACGCCAGAGGTATGTACTTCACTTTCAAACGCAACCTCTCTGATGCTAACGAAACCGATAGGGTCTCGTTATTCCGGAGGTACTCCGACCCTATATGCGTGGACGGGACTTCCTGCCATGGGTGAAGGAGTTGCCCAAAGGCTTAGTGAAGAAGCAGGCATAACTTGTTGTATCTGTAGAATGAATGTAACTAACAGTAACTCCGCTATCGGTACGAGTTATCATTATTCCAATCCCGTTCTTCGGTGGAGACAACTCAGCCAGCCCTTCGCCTTGCCTGCCGACAGAAGCCATACCTTCGTATTCAGGGAGCGTCACAGCAGCACGGCCATGAAGCGAGCGTCGTAAGTGACCTTGGCAACGACACGAATCACTAGCGACCCTCGTCGCTGTCAGTCAGCCAAGATCTCTGGCCGCGCGTCCCAAAAATCGTCTTTGATGATATCGCAATGCAAAACGACCACTTGTGTACGAGGTTTGGTTCTGCCACGCATCTTGACAGCAGCAGCGGGTGCGCCGGAGTCCAAAGGCTCTCCTGTGCCCGCCCCATCATCGTTGGCTATTGTCTTTTCAGGAAGCTAAATAATGATTCATTTGCACTGTTCCAAGAG
Source organism: Favolaschia claudopus (assembly GCA_037176885.1). Lineage (NCBI taxonomy): Eukaryota > Fungi > Basidiomycota > Agaricomycetes > Agaricales > Mycenaceae > Favolaschia > Favolaschia claudopus. The sequence goes on along the minus strand of JAWWNJ010000167.1, from coordinate 1,941 downwards.
ATCGGCCGTTGACTGACTTCTTCTCGGACCAAGGTGCTCCCTTTCCTGAACCTCGCGTCAAGCGCATTGTAGTTGATCTGAAAGTGAGAAAAGAGGATCTCATGTTTGTCCTTCGAGAATGTCCCCTGCATTGCTATTCAGTCAAAGCACTAATATTTACCAGTATACGTACTTTGAGAGTTGCATGTGCGTCTGTAGTATTATGTCCGCCTTGTTGCACTAGAACCCAAAATGTCGTATTGTATAGATTATTGATATGCGCTGATTTGGACGTTCAGTGGTCGCGTATACTCCGAAGAGGTATACAAACTATCCGTCTGTCGCCACGAGAAGTAATCGCGGATTTCACGACCGCTTGGATAGAGTACGAGTCGCCCATCAAATGACGGCGGGTACTTGAGAGGACAATCGGGGAAGTACTTGGCCCAGTGGAAGACATAGGACGACGTAAACAAGGAAGTCAAAGTAGACACAATCTTGGATTGTCGTCGATTATACAGGGCCGCCGACTTGCGAAGAAGAAAACTGAGGTGATTCGAAAAAGCAAGAAAATAATTCAGTATCGTCGAAAGGCACTGATACCAGTCCACCAGAGACCTGAATTCGTCGGATTCCCCAAACGCAAGCACGATATCGGAGTATTGTTCCATAAGATCTTTCGCAGCGTGATCCATAAGCTCAAGGGCTCGTAAGTCGTTAGGTTTCGTGAACCCATGCTCGTCAGAGAACCTGAACAGGTCTTATTTCGCAGATGGGTACCGAAAGTCGGCAACAGCGCGCACCGATGAAAGGAATGGCCATCCAGTCGCAGAAGCATGAATGTGCCAGGCAGCAACGGGTCGGGGAGTTCGAAGTTTCGGACATATGCGTACTTGGATCCCGCCATAAGTAATCGCAGTTGAGAGCAAAATTCGGCTCTTCAAAAACACGATCAAACAACCGCTCTCATCCGAATAAGGAAATTTCGAGGGTTCCCCTGGGGACACATAAGACGTTTTCGCGACCAAAGAGCTTGCTGGTGAAGAATTCCAAACATAATCAGCCGTACCATGGAGTAAGGAAGCCAAATAACCAAATTCGACAGCAAGACATGATATTCGACAGATACAGACAAATGCAGTGATGAGGGTATGATACGATGAAAACTCTGAGAGGAAAAAATAAAAGAAAGCGTATAAAATTTACGACAAATACGAAAGCTCTAGTTGAGAAAGCCCCGGCACTTTGCAGACCCACATAAGCAGGGGATCTTGTCCTGCTCGAAAGGAAAGTGATAGTCTGCATAGAGTATCAGCACGGTGACAACACGACAGTTAATCTAAAGAGTGAGACATACCATAGGTTATCTCGTCACCAAGCTCGATTTCCTGTTTTGCATAGATTACGATCTTCTTCTCTCCATTGATCGTAATTATTTTGGCTGTACAATTAGGATCGCAGGAGTGATTAATCAAACGTCTAATGAAAAAGGCACACAATGAGCGCCACTGAAAAAGGAAGAGATTCAAGAACATGAAACATACCCGAGATTCCCCTTCTTCGTTGCATCCACCACCAGGTCTTCATCGATACGAAACAGATAGCTGCTCCCAATCCCCTGCCGCTCATACAACTTCTCCCGCTTCTCGGCCACCTGCGCACGAATGATCTCGCCGACATACTCGATCACCATCTCCCCGCGCGAAATCTTCTCCATCGCATACAGACCCCAGTCGTGAATCGGCGAACGCGCAAAGCGAAGATGTTTCTTGCGTGTTTGCAGCTGATTAAACTTGAAACTAACCTCATTCGCCGCCGCTTCGCCCTTGGATAATGCAACCGCGCGCTGGACCTGGTTGATCTCTTCCAGGCCTTGCGCGCGGCGACGGGCATTGGCGCGATTTGAGCGCGAAGACTCGACGTGTTGCGGCGGGGGTTCGTCGACTGGAGTAGCTGCTGCGG